>CAJHNH020002064.1:52500-126469 GCA_905116865.2 Candidula unifasciata
CGGAGGTTAACCATATATTTAACTTTTTTTTTTTTTTACATTGATAACCAGATCAGTGTTTGACAATGATGAATACTGAACATAAAAGCACCTAGTAAAAGCATAAACAACCAACAGATGGCTGGGTTAGTTTGCGACATCTTATAATTGACATACTTCTGACATTTAATTTCTTCTTAAATTATGATTATTAAGAGTAATGTAGCCAGCGTTCTGTACTATCCTTATAAATATTACACATTGTAAATTACAAGTAGCACGGCGTCATGTTGAACACTAGGTTAGCTGCGTATATTTTACAGGACGTTGCAGAACCAACCCTAACAGCCAATGGCTGTTGTATGGTTTTTCTAGGCAAATTTACGTCCAGTAGTTTGCCATTGCTTACTGGACGGTCAGCTTTCTTGATACCATTGTCGAAACATACGCAAGGCGCATGGCCCGCAGCTGGGCTCGAACCCGGCATCCCGGCTTTACGAAGCGTTCGCATCGACTTAGCCACAGAGCCGACACTGTTGATCACTAGTGTATAAAATATTGATCTCACACTACACGTCCAATGGTAACACGTTATCTGCTCGCCTGCGAGTCGGAACGTCGTGAGTTCAGGTCCTGACGAAGCCAGAACTTTTTTTTTGGTAAATATATATCTTGGCTCATAGGTAGACCTAGCCATGAATAGGTACCAGGTGTAGTCTTGGGAAGAAAAGGCGGCTGGCGTGGTCATCAAGCTATGACCGATTGGTTTACAACATGTCGGTAGAGCAATTTTTGTCCAATACTCTGAAAGCTCTGACAAAAAAGGTGGGGATGGAAAAAAAAGGGTGGGGTGGGTGCCTTAACTTTGTAGTCAATTACATTATTAAATTATGTTGGCAAATGCATCACAGCTGGAACTGAACCCAGTACCTCCCAATCACGAAGCGGGTTTGCCAAACCTGAGCACCAGAGGCTGACACCCTCTTACTAAATCAAGGTATAATATATTCACACGTAGCGAATGTCTGGTAGTCTGGTAGTCTGGTAGTCTTAGTTTCATTTTCATAGCAAACGGGTTGCCCCATCTTTGCTCCGCTCCTGTGCCAGCGAAAAACACTCAGAATGTATATCACAGTCCCTTGTGGAAAGATTGACAGACTGCTGTCTCAGCATATCTAGCATACACTCGCATTAAAGCATATGGTAGACATCCGAAGTGCTAACACAAACAGTCCAACATTAGAAATGCAGTTCATCATTGATGATAGCATAACTTGTCGTCAACAGATCAGCAGTTGTCCGCGTGATCAATTTTAATACGGGCCCCGCCAGCATTGAACGACAGGCATCGCGCCATTTTCTGAATCTACAATTCACACCACCACGTTGGTCACAGTCGAAAAAAACATTCCAAATGCAATCCGCAGCTCACAGGGTCACGCCATGCATTCAACTCAGAAGCTGGGCGACGAAACTATATCCAGTCTACAAATGAAACAGAAATGCATCGGCCACCGTCGGGCAGAAGCAAAAAATTTGCCTCTGTTCCGAACGGCGCCGCTGTCTAGCGTCCATTTTAACCGGAAGTAAATAATGTCACTTATATGTGGTAATATTATGTAATTGCGTGCTAAATTTACATTTATTGTCTATTCGGCTACACTTGTACGAGACTAAGAACTGTAAAACTTCCCACGAGCATGTAAAATGCAGTTGTAATGTGATATGCGTCTGCGTGCTCTCGAGGCATGGTGTCCGCCTAGAGAGCTAGAGGTTCCGGGTTAAATCCCCTGTAATAGCTGGGATTTTTTTCACGTGGACTTGGACTTCTAGTAATTTCCCTTGGTCTCTGGGTAGTGAGATCGGACGCCCGAGCACTGTTGCGCACGTAAAGAAATCCCTTTGCAGTTGGAAATCGAAAAGATTAGTCTAACGGCACTGCGTGGGGAAAAAAAAAAGGAGTTAAAAATCTACCCAAAGTATTTCAGAAGCCTCGCCAGTGCTACAGAGCCTGTGCACTTTGCTGAGCTACTTCGGACTCTGACTTGAGTGAGAAGAAGAACAGAGCACTTTTGGGTTACTACCCGTGTGCCAAGATGTTGATTCGTTGTTTTATTTTTAATCATTTCTGCTTTTTTATGTTGCTTTCGCTGCCATTGCCAAACTGGTCAAGGTATGGGGAATTTTCCTAATTGATGCGTCGGTTGAGGGGAGGAAGACAGTGTCGTCAGCATATGCTAAGATTTTCTGATCTTATATACATTGTATAAGTGTGCTCTTTATGCTGGGGTCGTGCTGGATCGCTTTTAATAGAGTTCCAGCATGAACACACATAGGAGAGGTGACAATAGGCAGCCTTGTCTTACTGACCTGGTGATGTTAAATCTAATTTGTTGTTTACGAGAACCTGACTCCTGGGGTTTCCATAAAAAATGTGTACGCACCTCCTGAAGAGTTCCCCCGTAGTGTACATTTCTAACATTCTGTGAAGATTCAAGTGATTGACATTGCTGACGCTTTCTCCTGATCCAGGCAGGGATAGGAGGGGCCACCAGCAGTTTTGATGGTGTGTGTGTGTATCCCAATAAAATGTGTGTGTCATCATAGGCATGTATGGTTCGGGTTTATGCGTCAGTATTTTGTAGTCTGTATTCAGTAATAAAATCGGCCTGTTAGCTGCGTCCTGTCCACGATATTATCTTTTGGATATAAAGTAACAGAGGTGAAAAAAATGTCGAGAAATGCCTATCGGTCAAAGGCGTCTTTGAAGACTTTAAGTAGTAATTGACCTAACAGGTGGAAAAATGGTCTATATAATTCAGGCCATCTTTTAATGTGCTCATTCATGCTGAAAATGAAACAAAACTATATGCCCACCAACCGATATTCCTGGCATACCTTGTATTGATAATTGTTAAATCACTGTACAAGATGAATAAATTAGATGATAGAACACATCGCTGTCTAACGCCGAATGGATGTGTACGTCACTGGGATATTATAAGCAGAAGGAGACAAAGTTAAAACTAAGAACGAGTAAAATAGACCTGCAGAATGACACAGGTAGCGATAGGAAGTTAATTCCCGTAGTATAGTGGAGCTTTATGACGCACATTTTGTCTGCCTTCGGTTATGTATTCTCTATTAAATGCAGCTTTATCTATTCTCAGTACGTTACTAAATGCGTGCAACGAATTTAAACACGATTTATTGCCGCAAAATTGTATAATAAAGAAAGAAAAACATTCACCGTCGCCCGAAGTGTGGCTCCATGAGTCATAAAATGGCGTTGATATGTGTGACAGGGTATTGACCAAGCATCTGTAATTGGGGATAGCAATGCGGGTATGGCATCCGCTCTAGCTGAAGGTCCTGGGTTCACACCCCTGTGAAGGCTGGGATATTTTCACATGGACTTACGGTAATTTCTCCTGGTTTCTGGGTAGTAAATTCGGACGCCCGTTTGTATTATTGCGCACATAACAAGATCTTTTGGCAGTTGAAAATCGAAAAGAGTAGCCTAACGGCGCTGACCGATCAAAATTTTGAGTTACAAATCTACACAATGTATTTCAGGATCCTCTCATGAACTGTATTGAGATTCTTCAGACGCAGGCTTGAGTTAGAAGTAAAACGCATCACTTGTCGGGTGCATCTGTTTGCTATGATATTGATTTGTTTAGTAAACATAAGATGTCTGATTGTTTTTCACTGAACTATGTTGGTGGAGTCGTCTACTATTATTGCACGTGTCACTGCTTGGAAACTAGAAGAGAAGAAGGCAATATGAAGAACAACGGAAGAGAGTCAGGACGGCACTAGGCTTTATCTGCTGTTAAGGAGACTGAGAAAAGAGTTACTGCATGTATAATGACATTCCAAGGCATAATATTATGGGAATATTTAATTATAACATATACAAGCATGCAAGCGAGTCGAGATGCTAAGAGTAACAAGGATGTAAAAAGTAAAAGTAAAGAAATATAACTGAGTCATCTCAATATGGACAAATTAATTAATTCTTTAATTATCCTTTTGTGTCATTGTGTTGCACATAAGGTTCATAGTCTATGCGTCCACCTATGCATTAAGTTAACAATCATGGATGGAATCAAGTACCGTAGATTTGGCCTCTCTCATCAACTCTCGTTTTAGGGTTCTTCTGGGCACTGCGCATCCTTAATCGCTATTTCCCATCTGGATGCCTGTTTGGCAATTCTCAGCTTGTTTCTTCCGAGGATGTGTTAAATGTAGCGTTATCGTCTCTGTCTTGTTACTGTTGATTCTGATGGTTCACCAGCCTTTTCTCTTACTGATTCACTACTTTTAATTTCAAAAGATCCGAAAAAAGATCCAAATATTCAGCGTTGAGGATTGTTGTGGTTTGTGGGGTACCGTGCTCTGGTTCTGTCACTATCGATCTATTTGTCTTTCTTTTTTGCTGTCAATCTGATTCTATGTTGAGTCCTGCCAGTCATGTTTAAGTTGGGTGCATGATGTGGAATAAGATGGTATCGGCCCCTAAGAAAAGCTGGAGCAGATCATGAGTAGTGCCCGCTATCCTAGGAGTCTTACATAAATGCAGAGCCGACATCTGACGCTCTGGTACTAGGCTCACTCAAGAAATCGTCACTTCCTGAACATGGTTACCTAATCTCACATCTCCATGTTAGCTGCGTCCGTGGCTTAGGCGTTGCGAGTCTGACTCGTAATTCTAACGTACCGCGATTGAAACCCACTGCTGGCTGCGTGGATTTTTATCATGGTATTGGGCGTCGCAGGTCGACCCAGCCTAATATGGGTACCAGGATGGCTGTCCTGGGGAAGTAAAGACGGCAGGCAAAATGCTGACCACGTTACCCACCCAGTGCCGATTGGTCTGTAAAAATTTGGGACGCTCTTCCCATATGCCCGATGCGCCTAAGGCGTGAAAAGGGATCTTTACTTTACTTACTTACTTACATCTCTATGTTAAGCTTACCACTCATTACGGCTGCAATCATTGGGCATAAGAAACAGAAATAGCTCGCATGTACCGGATTTCTATGACCCCACAGATAGCTAAAGTTTTCTTCAGTCCGTTATAAACCTTTTCAAGTCATTGTATCAGAACAATTAGCACTGCTGTATAGTAAACTATGCATTATGCATTGCTTCCACATTTGGTCCTGACACTCCAACGAATGGGACGAGCAGTTACAGATATGTGAACCTTTCTATCAATTAGTGAGTAAGGCAGTTTAATGTCGGGCATCTGGATCTTGTTTGTCAGTCAATAGGACAATTTGATAGTCACATAATTAGTACCATCACTCAGACGTTTGGGGGTCTATGGCAGTGAATATTTGAGCACAACCTGTCCCAAAGTGAACATCTAAACACTTCGCTGTTACGCCGTCGGACATTTTGACAACGAAAGTTTTTGAGCCAAACCAGTAACTCCAAAGGGACATTCGCTCGACAGAGTCTAAACGAAGGTTTGTCATACAGACAACATTCAGCTAGTTGGTTTCAGGCATGTTCCAAATGAATTTTCGATTAACGTTAACACCCATGAATTGGAAGTAGGCTGATGAGAGCTATATAGTTTTTTTACACGGGATCCCAGGAAAATCACTAGCCCCAGGATCGCATGCTAGCTCTGTTTAGTCCCATTTGAGCCTATATCTGTGGCAGTTTTGCATGATGATACTTTAAACCAGCACAGAGCCTGCTGGTGCCTGAGATAAGCAACAGATTACCACCGTACTCATATCACAACCTCCTTAAATGTTCCTCTCACTCGTGACAGAGAACACCACAATATAAGTAATACACTGTACTTGTAGCCATCCACACAGCATGGGTGGTTTTGCAGCATTTTCACTGAAGCAACATGTTGGAGATCGCAAACAGTGGTTAAACAGGACCGCTTACGACATAACCCAACAGACATGATAACGACGATGTATTGGCTACACATAGATCCAAATTTGACGTCTCCTGGTCGCAACAAAACCTTACTGTAGAAGCATTTAAGCGTTTAAGTATGACAAGTAAGTGTCTGTCACTGTCACAGGATCAACGAGCGTGAAAACAGGCATAGGATATAAGTGGACATTAGCTAGGAAAGTGCCCGAGGCGGAAGAGAAGAGGAGAGACCGAACTTGTTTCAGGCAGACCATTTTGCAAAGGAGCAGCTTTATGACTGTGATTATTGCCTCTCACATCTATTGGCTTTTAAATACAAGCCTTCGGTGTGTAGGTGCATCGTGGCGCCAGACAATGGTAAGCATGTGCTGCCTTACTGTCAACTGTATGCTGCCAACAGAGACACAATCTGTCCTGTTCCAACCAAAAATGAAGACAAAGCTCTGGGCATATGAGGAAATTTTCAGGATAGCTCTCATGAAGGTTACTGGCTTCTTGGTATAGGTTATCTGACAGAATAATCGAAGGAGAAGAAGAAGTAGTAGTAGTAGTAGTAGTAATAGTAGTAGTAGTAGTTGTAGTAGTAGTAGTAGTAGTAGTACTAGTAGTAGTAGTAGTAGTAGTAGTAGTAGTAGTAGTAGTAGTAGTAGTAGTAGTAGTAGTAGTAGTAGTAGCAGAAATAGAAGAAAAAGAAGAAAAAAAGAAGAAGAAGAAGAAGAAGAAGAAGAAGGAGAAGAAGAAGAAGAAAGAAGAAGAAAAAAGTGGGAGAATGTTGCAAATATATATATATATATATATATATATATATATATATATATATATATATATATATATATATATAATGAACATCCAGACGTTACTAAATTAACTCACATACAATAACATCAACAGCACTTTTTTGTTATTTTTCACTGTATGGGTTCTGGTTCTTCATTCTAAGAAGGCTCAATCCATCGATTCCTCAAAAGAATCTCGTAAAAGCCGACTAATGAGTAGTTAAAATGAGATGTGTTTTCCTAGAAGGCGCAAATATTTCAGCTCAACCATATATCTATATTATTAAAGATGGTAATTTTTCGAGTTTGTTATTTAAAAACTCGAAAACCACTAAACCGATTGCTCTCAAATTTTCACACAACTTGCCTTTGATTCAAAGCGTGATTTTTTTGGGTCAGAAAACCACGAACGACTTAGCTCCAGCAACGGTCAAATCATTTTTTTTTTTTTTTTTTTTGCCGGCCCGGGTTTGTTTTTAGTCGATTGGCTATTTTTGACTGCTTCGCTATTTTTTGAACTTTGCATTATTATATAATTTCATTTCCAGTAACTGCTTAAATGTTTGGTAGCGTAGTCGGTATCTGTTCTGCCTATCATGCATATGACCTGCGTTCGATTCTCCTAGGTAATATAATTTTTTTAGCCCTTAACTGGGCGGCTAGCACGTTGTGGTTTATGGCTAGACTGCGATATCTACCCCTTTTTTCTGTTTTCAGGTTTACAGCTAGCCTGCGACAGCGGCGACGGAATGTTTAAAGATCATGTAATCTTCGTTCGGCCTTGAGAGGGCCGTTGGCACGTTGTGTTGTGGTTTACAGCTAGGCTGCCATATCTGGCCTAAACTCTCCAGTGTTCGGTAGTATAGTTGTTACTATTCTACCCTTCATGCGAGTGACCGGTGTTCGATTTCCCGCTGGTTGATAATTGTTCTTTTTCCCTTGAAAGGGTGGTTGCCACGTTGTGCTGTGGTTTACAGTTAGACATCGATATCTGCTTATCATGCAGGTGACTCGCGTTCGATTCCCCGCTAGGTAATATAGTTTCTTTTATTTTTATTTTTACCCTTAACTGGGCGGCTGGCAGGTTGTGTTGTTGTGTATGGCTAGGCTGTGATATCTACGCCTTTTTCGCTAGCCTGTGTTAGTGGCGACGTGAAATGGTCATGTCACGGGTAATCTTCGTTTGCCCTCGAGAGGGACGTTGGCACGTTGCGTTGTGGTTTACATCTAGGCTGCGATATCTGACATTAACTCTTCAGTGTTCAGTAGTATAGTTGTAAGTATTCTACTCTACACGCGGATGACCGTTGGTCGATTCCCCGATGAATGATGATACTTCTTTTTACTTTAAAAGTGTGGTTGCAACGTTGTGTTGTGGCTTACATCTAGGCTGCGATATCTGCCTATCATGCGGGTGACTCGCGTTCAATTCCCCGCTAGGTAATTTTTTTGTGGGGTGCGGGGGGTGGGGTGGGCCTTACTGGGTGGCTGGCACGTTGTGTTGTGGTGTATGACTAGGCTGCAATATCTACAAATTTTTCGGTTTGGGGTTTACTGCTAGCCTGCGATAGCGGCGACGTGTTGCTCAATAGTCATGTCGCGAGTAATCTTCGTTTGCTCTTAAAGGGCCGTTGGAGCGTTGTGTAGTGGTTTACAGTCTGCGATATCTGACCTAAACTCTTCAGTGTTCTGTAATAAAGTTGTAAGTATTCTACCCTTCAAGCGGATGACCGCTGTTCAATTGTCCTCTTGGTGATAATTGTTCTTTTTCCCTTAAAAGGGTGGTTGCCACGTTGTGTTGTGGTTTACAGCTAGACTGCGATATGTGGGCCTTTTGACCAAAGCCATTCGATTTCAGTAAAGTCCCATTTAGCCTCCCCGCGATTTTTCTCGGTCAAAAAATAGTCCACGATGACAGAAACTGTTAACTAAGACGGCTTACAGTCCAATTTAGTTCGGGTGGATACGGATGCCAAGGTCAGTTAAAAATCTCACTTCGGAGAGGGAGAGATGACGTGTGCGGGGTATTTTTCTACGCTATTTGTTAGTATAGTGTACTTTTTATTGTGGGTTCCATTACTGGTTAGGTGATGAAGTTTTTGTTTTTTTTTTTAATGTCGGGGGCAAAATTAAACTAAACAGTCTGTGGCGACAGCATGCAGCGCTAACACCTCTGGCTACACCGACCTACACATACTGTAGTGACAGTTTTTTTATGTTGTTATTGTTGTGATGGGGGTGGTGGTAGTGGTAGCAGTAGTCTGGTACTGCGTGGGTGATGTGGTAGCTGTTACACTGGCCACATGTACTTCTCAGCACACATTAATGCTACCCGTTTTAGTCTGGGTGGACACGGATGCCAAGCTCAATTTAGTTACAAATATCGTCAGATGATAACTTTCCCATCCGTCGGAGAGGATGATATGATTAGTGCGGGTGCCAGAAACTATTAACGGAGAGAGCTTAAAACAGTATTTTAAAGTTCTCATTTCTTAACTATTTGTGTTTAAATAACTTCCCCGGGGAAGATTTTTCAATCCTTGAGATATGACTGGGTCGATGGGAGAGGTGAGGGCGGGGGGATATGACATACACTGTTAGCTGAGAGCTATTTTCTTTCTTTTCCATTTCACAGTTCTGTGCCACAGCAACGCGTGGCCGAGTTCAGCTAGTATATATATAAAATCAGTTAAGGGTTAACTCAAAACATGGAAAAGTGACTCGTTAGATTTTGACTTCTTTTCTTCTAAGCACAACTTGTTGGAATGTAGCTCTGAACTTGCTGCTCATACGATAATAGATAATGATATTCATGGAAGAGTTCACAGACTCCATAAAAAACCCGATACCTGCAGTTATTGTAATAAAACTTCCCAGTTCTCCATCAATAGAAAATCCAGGCACAGAACTAATTAATATGTTTGTGATACTTACAGGAGTGAAGCAGCAAATAAACAGGATGGAGATCATAACCACCATTTTAGCCACTTTCATATTGGCACTTGTCATTCTCTCAGCCTCTATTGAAGTTGCCAACTCCATCCTCCATTTCCCTTTATTTTTCATCTGCATCACGAGTTTTGCTGTACATACCGTGACTACCACAAACGCACATTTGGGAACACAAACTAAGTTTACAGGGAAGGCAATTTTCTCAAAGTTACCTCGATTTTTTTCGTAAATTATACCCAACAATGTCTTGTTCCCGTCCGGGTAAAATTTTGGACCCAGCCAATAGTAGATAAACTGGAATGACCCGCTGGCTATCAGCAGCATACATATACTTACGATGACGATGCTGGTCTTTCTTGGAGTTGCAATGCTCTTTATCTTGACTAGAACATGATTTAAATGTTAGTCCTAGTTAAGGGAATATAAATATCAGGGAGCGTTTTTACTTAAAACAGGGTGCACCAACCAGATGGCACAACTGCTTAGATAACCAAATTCAAATACCGTCTTCGGGCATACTTAAAGCTTTCAGTGCCAAACATGGACAACGAATAGAGCACTAGAATAGAAAATAACAACATGTGATATGTCCGTATAGTCACTAATATCACAAGATTTAAAGTGGGTTACATTTACCAGAATTAGAGAGAAAGTTGAAATACGACGATTTCTGAGTTATATTAACATACAAAGATTGAATTATTCGGTTATATAGTGAGAATGAAGCCAGACCAAACTGCATACAATTTCTTGTTTATTTTGTTTGCAGCAGAAATTATAGGAGGAAGGCGAGGGCAAAAGTAAGAAAGAGATGGACAAATTGTGTAGCTTAAATCTGCAAAAAGATGAACACATTCATCACCCACGAAAGACGGAAAGGTGCCAACAATTAGCAGCTTCACACACACTTTAGTATTGCAAAGGAGCCATTCTATGTCTTCAAAATAAAATAAAAATTTCTTCTGCATACTGTTCCATGCCGACTAGGAGGATATAATTGCCTGTACTTAATTAATGACTTTTCACATAATATTAATTATAATTCAATATTCTCAACATTCAAACATTTTCTGTTTTTAGTTTAGCACGTACAGTTTGTATATACCTTGCCTAACATGTCGACATGGTCTTAAATGGGTATAAGGTAAAGTTCTTGGAAACAAAGATGACCTGTGTTGTGTTGAATACATCAGCCATCGTGTATACATTGATCTATGAAAATTTTTTATAGCTGTATATGATCGATGCGCCACTGGCATATACAGAGACTATGTACCTCCAAATCTGCATTTTAGAGGTTACAATGTCAGGAAAGGAGAATCGTCTTTTTAAAGTACATTATAATAGGACGCCTAGTTCAAGTAAGGTATAAATCTGTGTTTCGAGAAAAATTACATTTCTCTCTGAAGTTTGAAAAAAAAAAAAAAAAAATGAAGACGAAATTTACATGCATGTCTCTTGCCTTGAATATCCACTCAAATAATAATTCTACCACAGTTCATTTAGGTGACTTTAGTGTAGCACCAATCAACAGTTGTGTCCCTTACAGGATGCTGCAGAACTAACACCAACATTGATTGACCGTTTGTGATGTTGCTAAACAATTATAAGCTCAGCAGCCTGCCAATGCTTTCCAGTGTTCATCTCTCGACATCACTGTCTGAACCAATGCGAGGAGGTCTACTGCCAAATACCCTGTAGCTGGGAGTAAACCTGACCCCTAGGCATTACAAAGCGCGTTCGCTATTCTTAACACTATATTTTATAAACAGATGTGTACTTAGTATCAGGTACAGTCAATTCAATGGCAATTATCTTGTATGCTAGGTCTCGCGATAGCTGACCTCGGCTGCCTGTTTCCATTAATCTGGGCCAACATATCCTATACACCTGCCTTCAGTAATCTCGACTTTCCATTTGACGTCATTGAGGTCCAGTTCATGACGAGCGGAATGACACATGTGATATTGTCCAGGATAAGTTGTTGGATCACAGCGATGATTACCCTAGAGAGATGTCTGTGTGTGTCCATGCCTCTAAAGGTAGGTACATGCAGTACATTGTAAAATATATTATATCTGACGTTTTTCACTAGGTTTCAACTAGCATATGCCTTTTTGTATGGTTTCCGCTGGCATAGGAACCGTGCAGTTATGGGGTAACCCGCCTGCAGTGATACTGGAACGACTGTATCTGAATATCACCTTCCCGTCTTTCAAAAGTGTTGTATTGCGCTTTTAGAACCTATGGAAAGCCGACTGAAAATCAGACACTATAATCGTTTTAACTTTGTTTTTTAAATAATGCGGATACAAACAATAAATTGCACAATTTATTGCCAGCATATTTCACTGTATCTCACCAGGTGCGTTACTACAGAGTTACATCAACATAAAATTAAGCACACAACTGAATAAATTCAACTGAAATGCGAATAGTTTCTTCGATACATTGTCTCTCTTTCATGCCGCCGGAAGCTCACCGTAGTCACTGACTACCAGGGTAACTTCAAATGTACGACAAATTCCGTCTGCTTACAGATGAGGGGATTGTTGATTTTAATTGTTATGGCTTCTGCGATTCCCAAAAGCCTCCTGTTCGGAGTGGGGTAAACCACACGGAAAGCAGCGACTGTGTCAGTTATGTGTCCGGAATTAAGTAGATGGCGTCCTATAGAAGAAGCGGGTTCTTTCCTCTTGACTGGTCTCGACACCATAGAAGAATCACTCAGCTGTGTATGTAGCCATTTGGGTATGTGCTCTGCCACTCTATTTCCAACCTGTCTCTCCGTTCGACGGATGTAAGTCAACTGGCACTTACATGTAAATTGCTAAATAAAATTAGATTTGGTGTACGGAGAAAGGAGCTGTTTAATAGGTGGGGTTGGGATAAGAGTGGTCTTGTACCTCACTATTGGAACAGCCGCAAAAAATGTTTGGCCAACTGCTGCTTCCAGTCGGTCCTGCAGAGGCTGCATCATGTCATCACCTTGATAAGTAAGTTGGATATATACTCGTAGTTTGGATACTGTAATTTTGTTCGGGGTAGGGTTGGATGGGGTGCAATGACGTTTGATGAAACCTATGGGGTACCCATTCAGTAGTAAAGTTGAATTGAGAGTTTGAATTTCTGCAGCCAGTGTGTCTTCGGTGCAAATCTTTTTGGCCCGGTTGAACAAGCTTCTAACTACGACACGTTTGTACTGAATAGGTACGAAACTGTAAAAGTTTAGATACTGGCCGGTCCATGTTTCTCTTCGGTACACTGATCTTTGGATATTGCCATCCTCTCTACGTGCAATAAGTACATCAAGGAATGGTAAAGCACCGTTGTGTTCATGTTGTAACGATAATGTGATGTTTCTTTGTGACTGGTCCATGCTGGTATGGAACGCAGTGGTTTGCTGTTTGTCATCAGTTATTATTAGAATGACATCTACATACCGACGGTACAAAAATAAATCTCTGAATTTTATGCAGATCTGCTATTTTCAAGATGTGCCATGAAGATGTCGGCGAAGATGGGACCTAGCGGGCTACCCATGGCTACTCCGTCAATTTGGCGGTAGCTCGTTTCAAGGAAATTAAATTTAACATTTGCGGTGCAGAGGCGCAGCAGTCTGACCAGTGTGGACGTAGGAATGTCCAATTTAAGTTTCTTATCCTTTTTTAAAACAATTATAATTGTGATGGTTTCTTCAAACAATACATTGGTGATAAACGATAATATGTCCGTAGAAGCCATGTGTTTATCTTTTATATAAATTTTGTCAAGCAATTCAATAAGCGCAAACGTATCTTTCAATGTTCTTTTTTCAAAAGACTGCTTTACTGGTAAAAGTATTTCTGCTAACCACTTCGCAGTTTGATGTTGAGCAGAGTTTATCATAGACAAGATGGGCCTCATAGGTGTGCCGGCTTTATGTAGCTTAGGGAGCCGATACATCCGAGGGATCTCTGAGCCACGTGGATCGAGTAATTTTGCAGTCGTCTCGCTAATAGGTTTACTTTTTAGGAGTGACTGAATTTCTTTATTTAGTTTAGATTCCAAATCTCCTAGTTTGTTAGTAGTGGCCTCTAGTTGGACTTTGGATTGGTCTAGTAATATTTTTTTCCATTCTGGTTTTGTAGTCAGACCTGTCCATTGCCACTACACTGCTTCCTTTGTCTGGTTTCAGAATTATTATGTGCTTATTGGCCTTGAGTGCCTTTAGCTCTGTGATATGTTCGGTGGTTAGAGGGCACGTTTGTTTTCACGGCGTTATGCGGTACTGATGTTTTAAGTCCACAAGGTTAGCCTTCAGCCACCCGATCGATTCGGTGGACGTAGGTTGTAGCGTTGACATCTGGTTGAACAACATTTCAAACTGAGCCTTAGACTCGATTTGGTTAACATTTTTAGAGTTAACACAGAACTTCAATCCATAAGCAAGGGCCTCTGTTTGAATTTTGTTGAGTGTATGTGATGATAGATTTGTCATATACTTCTTTGGGTTGTCTAATGTATGGGTACTGATTTTCTCGGTGCTCAGTGATTTCTTGAGTCTGGCGTTTTTATTTTTTTTTTTTTTATTTTGGTTCTGTTTACTGTTTCAATGCAGCGTCTGGTGAACTTCAGATTGCCAAGCAAACTCAATTCATCAGTGGTCTTGTATGCGGAACTATGTACACGTTATAGGTTACACAGTTTAACTTGCGTTTCTTCGATCTCATTCTTGATTAATCTCTTCAAGTGTCTAGACATTTGGCACATCTTGTCAGCCCTCAGAGATTTGAAGTACCGATGTGGAAATAATCCTTTTTCGAGGCATTCCTTGAGAAACCGTAACCGGTTTTTTGCTGTCCACTCCAGAGTTGCAGTGATTGTCTCCACTTCTATTCTCATGCTTGAAGTTGTCGATAAAAAAGCTCCATTATTTCTGCCACAATTTTTTCTTTATTCTAGCTGAAAATTCCCAGCCAGATCTTATTTACCCCGATGAACAGAACTATCGGTGTACACTTCAGCATCATCTAATCCAGCCTTTCAAACTAACAGTTGTTGTACCTTTAATTATGTCATACCGTTACACCACTCTCTAAATTCCCTTCCTAACTTGATAATGACCTCATGTGAACTGCTGTTGTGAGTGTTCGGGTCGTTCCACTCCTGTCCCCTGTGTATTTGTTTGACTGAGGCCGCCGTTTGATTGGTATCTTTAGCTTGTGCCATCCACAACTTTTCTCTTTCAACGGGTCTTTTCTCAAGTCGTTTAAATTACCATGCAACAGATGCCTTTCGTCATTGGTAACTCGCATTTAGGCCTTGGCTTGCGTCAGTGACAGTCTAGACTTTACCGATGTGGGCCCAAGCATATACCTCATTGTTCTAACTGGGGTGTCCGGTATGCAAGTTAAGACGATTCTCATTCCTTTATTTTGAATCCCTTCAAGCTTTGTACACTGTGAAGTAGATAGGGTTAATATTCCTAGGCTATAATGGATTACAGAAAGGACCAAATGGTAGAAAAATAAGACCACGCTTGCATTTGATCACAATCTGCTCCTCGTGATATCTGTAGGACAGACTGCCATCAAACGTCAACCCTAAGTATTTAAACATATCTCTCCTGTCAACAATAATACCCTTCATGGATATATTGGGCAAGTCGTCCTTCCCAATGCTGTTAATCAACGATTCACAAAACACTGGCCTACTCTGGGTTTACTTTTGACCCTGTCTGTTCACACTACTTTGTCATCTCATGCAAAGCACCCTGCAAGTCTTTGGTCATGTCGTGCCTGTCTGACCGTCTTCGATACATGAGGACATCATCTACAAATGTCAAAGTTCACCCTGGTCCAGTGGATAGAATTTTTGCCAGACTTGCTGTATATATTTTATACAAAACAGGTGACAATGGTGATCCCTGGGAAGGCCTCGGCGAACGCGTATTGGATCTGATCTCCATGTCCCCCTTCCCCCCGCCCCCCCCCCCCCCCCAAAAAAAAATGCACTGTTCTTTCCAACAATGCTGCCCCTATCCAATTAGCTAGCTAAGAGTTCACACCAAGTCCATTACACAGTGCATACGATATGTGAATTCAACGCTGTTTTAGGAAAACTCTCTGCGCTGAGTTATAGTTATTTAAATAACATGTGGCAGTACATGGCGTATACAGTTTAGTATTCAGAATAAGTGGACCTAAGTTGTGTTTTCTCTCTAGAGGACTACTAAGAAAATGCGTGCAGTTTAATGTTTTGCGTAGTTCGCATCTTTTCATTAAACAGTAAACATGTTTTTTGTATGCTTTACATCGGTGACTCTGTTTACTTTTTTTGTGTTTTAAATTGTTATTCCCTATGCGACAACTTAGGCAAAATACATTTTTTTCCATACTTTAATTCTTTTATGTTAACAATTTACACAGACCATTTACCTAGTAAATGAGAAGAGAGACATCAGAGAATACGTGACAACTGGAAAGGTCAGTGGAAAAATGGATAGAGGCAGACCAAGAGAGATGATGCTGGATGGGCTGAAACGATGACATGAAGGATTATTATCAAGAAAGCTGTTCCAGTCAACCAGGGATCGAGATCTGTGGAGACACATGAGCACCTACGCCAGTTGACAGGACACATGATGATGATGCTGGGTTACCGAGTTACATATTTTAAAAGTTGAGCACTTCTCTTAAAAGGTACTTTGAAAAGTAAATCGTTCGAAAGAAAATAGTGTGTGGCTGCTTCCCTTGCCTATTATGTTTTCAGACTTATGGCTATAATTTGTGAATAGAATGTAAGTCATTTTAACATTTCTTCTGTTTCATTGTCAACGTCTAAGTGACATTAATTTTTTTTTTTTTTTTTTTGCACTGATCTCAAAAGGAAACATGCAAACATGGTTGTCAAACTTATCAATGCAACCTTCTATGGTAGCAGGAAATCCCTTGTACATGGGAAAATTATATTTATGTTATGATTTTTTCCAGCTTAAGAAATGTGATTCTCTCAAATGTACACGAAGTATACATTTTATCATTTAGATGTGACAGTGAAAGATGGATGCAGACAAAACGAAATCAAATGCGTAGTCTCAGCCACCATTAATAGTTTTTTTGTTAGTGTTAGAAGGGGACGAGGTAAAGTGGGATCAGCCATGCTTAAGTCAGAAATAATAACAAATTATGTTATCAATATTTTATTACTATTATATACAAACGATACAAATATAATATTTTAAATATTATGAATAATCAAGCATGCTTTTCAAGAAATTTAAGAAAAAAAAAATTGTTAAAATAATACATCGAAACATGTTTGGAAAAAAATCGGAAAAAGGGGGAGGGGGCTGGATGCAGGTCGGTTTTGCCATTTAACGGCCCTACAGACTTTCTTATGGAGATATAGCATACGCAGCGCGCTCTTAACATTTACTGTCGTGATCAACCCCACCTCACAACATACCTCCCAACTAAAGAAAAAAAAAAAGTTGGATCGCTAAAGGGATTTAAATTGTCTGAGACTCCATGTTATGGGACCTTTCTTCTGCCTGGACTCTGCATGCAAGAAAAATAATGTGTTTGTTTTCTCCCTCTGATCTGCTACTTGATGGTTCAACAATCCACAGGAATTAAACAGTCGCACCCTGGAATGGACAAAACCTGCATACACCGTTCAACATTCAAGGAATTTTAAGAAGAATACTAAATCTCTACTAGGGGGTGGGGAGGGGTGGTCTGCGCACTTCACCGTTGGGCCAACCGCCCCTTAATGGTAACTCTTTTAGAACAACGCAAATTAATATTGGCCCCTTCGTTATTGCAATGACGAAGCATGTTCTCGCTGTCTCCTGCAGAAAACAATTGCTACTTGTTCATTGTCTATCTATATAATCAATTAAGTATAGAGCGTTAACAAATCTCCCGCTCTAACAAATGTGTTGAAAACGAATCAACAATGAAAATAATGTATACATCGAATGAGAGAGAAATCTACTGTTATTTTTCTTGTTCTTTTTCTTCTTTTTCTTCTTCTTTTTCTTTTTCTTCTTGTTCTTCTTGTTCTTCTTGTTCTTCTTGTTCTTCTGCTCCTTCTGCTTCTGCTTCTGCTTCTTCTTCTTCTTCTTCTTCTTCTTCTTCTTCTTCTTCTTCTTCTTCTTCTTCTTCTTCTTCTTCTTCTTCTTCTTCTTCTTCTTCTTCTTCTTCTTCTTCTCCTCCTCCTCCTTCCTCTTCTTCCCTTTTCTCTTTTTTTTTTAAACAGTTTGCCTTCCCATCTCTTCTATAGTTCCAAAACCAACTCACGCCAAATTGCCTATCGTATACTCCCGCATGTGGCTAACCCCATAAGCTCCTCACCTTTTTAATTTTGCTCTGAAATCCCATTCTACGCGTGCGTGTATGAGCGTGTATGTGTGTGTGGGTGTGTGTGTGTGTGTGTGTGTGTGTGTGTGTGTGTGTTGTGCTGGTTGTTTAATTACTACTATGTCGCTGTCTGTTCCAGTGAGAAGACAGTCTAGGCGTATTGTTCTCACGTGTTCTCAAAATCTCTTTTATCTAACGGCTTCGTCTTTCCTTCACTTTTTGACTCACCAGTGTACCAATTATTTCTATTGTTTCAGGCGCCAGTTGATAATTGTTTGCATTTTATCAGTAATTGTGTTATTTCTTCATCTTGTTTTCGCACACAGAAACCTGATAGCAATTGTAAAAAATAGTTTCCTGCAGTATTTTCCTGTATTTCCCACTCATGTGGTAATAAATACAAATATTCATTGAAGCATTAATTGCCTCAAATAAAAACCCCAGGCCACCAGTTATAGTTAAATGATGTCTGTATTTCCCATTTATAGTAAACCCTGGTACAACGTTTATTGCAATACAGTTTATGATTATTATTGTGAAGCTCGCGATGTAGAGAACTGAAATCATTATCACCATTTTGGCTACTTTTTGATTTGATGTTGTCAACTTAGCAGTGTTGCCAGCCGCAGCAGATTTCTCCCTCCATTTTGATTTAATATTTAGCTCAATCACTAGAACCGCGGTACATATTATTATGACCACAAAAGCCAGAAACTGGACAAAAACAAAGTTAATGGGGAATGAAATCGCTTCAAAGTCGAGCAGATCTTTTGAATAAATAATACCGACAAGTGTCATGTTTCTCGTTGGGAAGTATTTCCTGCCCGCTTTGTAGAAGTGGTATTGTGGAGAGATGCCGACTATCAGGACAACAAATATGCATGTGATGGTGATGAATGTCCGTCTAGGTGTCACAATATCCTTGACCTTCAAAGAAAAGTGTAAACACAATTTTACGTAACCAGTTACAGTTGTTAAGAAAAAAAAAACATGTACAATATTGTTTACCTGTGTGTATTTCTGCCTAACCTGGGTGTGAAATGTAAATTAACGTCTTGGTTGGCGGTTTTGTCCAAACTGGACAATGTGCCAGAACTCTACATTTCTGTGTGCAGTTCTGCCTTAAATATGTGCTGACTTTTGGTGCTAGCTTCTCAGGCAGATTAGCCGTGATTTTGAACTAATCGTTTCCTTAGTGTACCATGATGGACATTGGTGCCAAAATCTGAGAGCTGGGACTTATTTGTGGCTGGGGGGGGGGTGGAGCTCGGATGTTGGGAAGAGGACGATATATAAACAAAAAGCTAAAGTAAGTCACGTAAGTACCCTTTTCCACGCCTTTATTCGAATTGGGCATATAGGGCTAGACCTATATGTTATAGACACATCCTAATTTGGTGGATGTAGTGGTTATCATCAAAGTGACCGCCTTTACTTCCTAGGACTGTACATGGTACGCACCCAATGATGGGTCGATCTTTGAGACAAGGTAATATTTTTTTAATGCTTTTCTCTGCCAGGACCTGATCCCACGACCGTCAGATCCGAATCTAGCTGCTACAAAACGACGTTTCCCACACACAAAATCAAGAAAAGACATATTATTTCTAATTGTATTTACAATTACGTCAGCGTTTCCTGCTGATTTGATTGCAGATTTGTAAACGTTACTTCCTGACTAAAGCCTTTACCTTCAGTGGCATGGCAACACACAGACATCTTTCCAGGGTGATCGTTGCCGTGATCCAGCTACTGACCCTGGTGAGTGCGATATGGGTAGCCGCACTGGTCATGTATTGGATCTCGCTAGGCTCAAATGGCAGGTCCAGGTCAGTGAACGCCGGCGTGAAACAGAGGTTTGTCCAAATTAAGGGTAGTAAACATCCTAGGTCAGATATGGCCAGACCTGAAATTGTCAAGAAAACAAAAACAAAACAAAACATTCAATTAGTGTATATCAGGTATGTGAAAAATTCTTTTCATTAGATAAAAGATAACATTAAAATCACCGAGTAATTTGGAAGATATGGTATCAATAACAACAGGTTTCCGAATGCTCACTCTTATAAGGCTTATTATATGACTGGTGCACACATAAAGGAAGAATGATAACACATACCGGTAGGCATATCGAACTCTACAGTAGGTATATCAATGAGTGAATCGGTGTCACCGATATGCCCCTACAGGAGCTGCAGAACTTCATTCATTTTTTCTCTTTCATCACAGCATCTGATGCACTTCTAGCATCTCACCTTCGTCGATGCATATTTTGGTTCTCACTGTCACCGTAGGCCTTAGCACCTCGGTGTGCTATAAGCATACTGATTCCCACGCTTTTCTTCTCTACACGTCCTCTCATCCCTCTTCTTGCAAGGACTCAATTCCATTTTCTCAACTTCTATGCCTCAGCAGACTATGCCTGGAGAACGACGACTTTCACAACAAAGCCCTTGAAATTCTGGACTTTTTCCGGCTTCGAGGGTATCCTGAACATGTCCCATCTGCCGCCTTTCACCGCGCACGGTCTTTCCATCATGCCTAAGCTCTCTCTTCCAAGCCTAAACGTCAACACAATAGACTTATTCTCACTCTAACCTTGAACTCCCACAACATCCGCTCCAAAAAGAAAGTTCCCTCAGGCATCTCTCCATCCTTAGAGCCGACCCTGCCACCAGGACGATTTTCTCTGAACCTCCTCTAGTGGCCTACAGGCATGATCGTAACCTCAAGGACATTCTAGTCAAGAGTCGGTTATGTCCTGCGTCTGAGTTCCGCTTCGGCATTGTCTCTTGCCACAGACCTGTATGCCAGACCTGTCCATGTGTGGTCTAGGTGGCTAGTCTAGAATTCCCGAAACTCACCTTCCATGTACGTGAAACATTCTATTGTACCAGCCGCAATTTCGTTTCTGCCATCAACTGCAAGAGATTTGGCATGAAATACATTGTTGAAACAGGTCTACGGCTGGCTGACAGGTTCAGACATCTTTTGGATGTGCAAAATGGTGATCTGAAACCAGTACCGTTGCACTTCAATTCCCAGGATCACCATGGTGTCCACGACATGGAAATGACAGCCATTAAATCCAGACACTCCAGCGACAAAGTCCGCAAGTCTCTTGAGAATCGCCTTATTTACACTCTGGGGACTTCACACCCTCCGGACTGAATTGCCACCACAGTTTCATTTAAACTCCTAGGGGATTGAACTGCCCTCACAGTTTTATCCCTAACCCCCCAGTTATGGCCCGTGGTACTCCACAGGGGGTATTTATTTCTTCCCCCAGCCGACACGTGTAGGCATTCTGCTGAGAACCCATCGACCCAGATGCTTCGAGATACCAGCTAAGTGATTTTGTATATTTGTGTAGTATTGTTTGATTTGTATGTCCTGATGAAGGCTCCATAGCTGCCACGTTCAAGTTTTGTTTGTTTTTGTTATATTGTGAAGCTTGCTAATATACTTTTCGTTCGGTCTTATATTTTTACTAAAATGTGTTTAACTAAACAAGTAATTAAAAAAGTATTTCTAAAGAAGGACATTAGGAAATCTTCTTCTTCGCGTTCGCCGGCTGTAAAATCTGGCGGAAAGTTCTGGTTATTTGTCCACCTCTGGACTTTAGTCTTGTTCCAGTTCCTGAGTGTTGTGTGCACATCCGTTTAACAGATCTGAACTAATTGTATACAGATTATTAGTTCCTTGCCTCTCAGGTAGATGCACTTCGACTTCAAAAGAAGCCCCCTAATTATTCGACTCCTACGACTTGCTTGTTGGGGAGAGGTTTTTTCCCCCCACAATAGAGCCCCGGCATAAGAAAAACAATCTACCGTTTTCATTAAATCAGTTAATTTCAGAAAACTGTTAAATATATAGGTTAATAAAAGGTGGAATCTGATGCATATCAAACTAACTATTTTATTCACTTGAAATATGCTATACATCAGAATACATAAAAACCAATATGATACAAATAAAATAGGGGGGGGGGAGACATTCTAGAGATGTTTTAAAGATACATTAACAGAAATTGTAACTGTTTAAAAAAAAAAAAAATTTTCCGAAACCTCTGTAGAAGTTAAGGCCCTAAACTATAACTCTATTAGCTTATGATTAAATCTAGTACCATATGCACTGAGTCCTCATACATACCTGTCAAACTAACATTGATAGAATCCCTGAACCCTTGCTTCACAAAGCAAACAATATTGATAGTGTTGCTGATTATTCCAAATACAACAACTGCCTGAGCAAGGATCCCAAACACTAGCCAGTGGAATATAAGCATCGCTGTCATGTTTATGAGTACATTTTCCAGACCCTCTTTTGAAAATACTTGGTTAATAATAGATGCATTATCCTGTCGCATGGTGGTTTCAAATATGCTGTCTCGAATGATATATCAAGTATTTGAGAATATGGTCAGTAGGATGGGTTATAGTCTGGAGTAACCGTGACCCATTGCAGATAAGTGATTTTATGATACTGAAGCCAATCTGGAAAAGAAATGCTAAACGAAACGTAGAAACGTATTATCTGCTTCCCCCATCATGCCATTACATTGATACCGAAAGGAAAAAGAAAAAGGGGAAAACAAAGAAAAACCCTGCTTAGAACCACTATCAGGAAAGGCTAAGTCTTGGCTGATTAAACACCTAAGACATAAAACAGTAGAAAATTATAAGATTTAACATGTCTAAAGTACATAACGGCACATTATGACCTTAATATGAGTCAAATCACACATAAGAACATGATGTGACAACTAGACAGATTATTAGAAAAAAATGCTTGAGGAAAACACAGCCTTACATGTCTAACAACCGTTGCTCATATCTGAGGTCATGGATACACACGTACCTACACACACATACACCCACCCAACATCCTCCACACACACACACACACATATACACATACACACACATACATATATATGTATATGCCATATGTACGTAGACATAATAGGCTGAATACAAATTTAAAGTTTTTCTTTTTTTTTTTTTCTAACCAGATTAGTTTAGCTTCTATGGTTCAATACATAGTTATTGTCAGTCAGTGGAAATGTATGCCCGCTAAAGCCAATTCTAAATAAGTAAGATTTTTCTTGTTAACTTTTCTACTGTGTCGCACTAGTTGTCCCTTACTAAAGATATTCAAAGCATTGCAGCTGTTTCCCTTTTGGAAGACCGAGTACTTCTTCATATTTCATTTACTGAAAACACCCATGTTCTGGCGGGCCATAGGGATACTCAACGATCATTGCCAGCTGTAACTGATATTGATTGGAACGTACTGTGTGTGGACACAAATTATTGCTGTGTACTGGTCATTACCTACATTCATAAGTACTCTATAATTAGACAGGACAAACTCCTCTACTGAAACGAGATAATTGCAAGCATTATATCCATACTAGATTGTTATTACATGACCTATATTTAAATGACAAGCGTACATTGGTATGAGCTTAGAAGTTTGCTTTGTATGATTATTTAAGGTGTTTGAAACTGCTTTGCACCTTGCAACAATATTTTATTTATGTTTTTAATTACCTGTAATGAATATGTCACAGCAATTATACAATGGCAGTTTCAATTATTTAAAAAATTAAACTGGAAGAGACAAGGACCAAATTTTGTAACAGCTCAGATTTTGAGTGCATAGGTTTCTCAAAATGTAGAAATGTGGAGTGTAATTACTTTTGTAACATGTATATAGAATGTGTAGTTTTACTTCTCGTAAATGTAAACTTTAGTTAATAGTAGCTTATTCAACTTATAGGTAGATAGTGCCCGGCACGCTAGATAAGTTAGTTAAATCAGCTGCGCGGCGACCGGGTGACAAACTCCTTGTGGTCCGAGCTAACGCGTAGGGGGTAGACAGAAAAGTTATATATTTCATAGATTAACGGTATCTACAATAGAATCAAGGCCGAAGGGCTGCGATATTCATAGTAGCAAGCCAAAGAGTTTACAGCTCATGGTTTCTGGATCAAAAAAAAAATAGCTGGTTGTTGTACAGTCTCTTTTCATACTTGTTCATACCCGTAGATAGCCACTTTTCAAACACCTGGTATGAGTAGTAAATTTAAAGAAAATAATATTTAAATATCTACGCGTTATTGAGGTAAGCTAAGTTATGAACTGACATCACACTAGAGAATTTAAATCCGACATCTGCTCCCCTCCCTCTTCAGCAGCCAGCGAAGAGTACCAGTGCCAATGATAGTAGTATAGTACGTTCCAGAAATCCTCCCTCACTTTAAAAATCTCCAAGTCAGTATCCGTTCGGTGTAATTTGTTGAAATTTAGCATGCCGCCTGTTAATAAACATTTCCAATGTAAACGTTTTCTCAATTTAAAGACACATCATTTTTTGGGGGGTGAAAGGGGGGGGGGGGGCGATATGTGATAAAAAAAAAAAATATTAAAAAAACAGACACCCCTTCAAAACATACAATCAGCATGCTGACGGTAACATGAGTAAATTGAGCAAAGGGAACGTTTCGAAACTTCATATTGCAAGCTTGTGTTAGGCTTTTCATCAAGTGGTCATATCCGGCATAAGTCTATTGTGAGGTGGGGACTTTTCATTGACTGTCGAATAGTCTCTTTAGTGTATAACAGTGGAGACTGCTCGAAAGAAGTCAGAAGAAGACGCATTAGGAATGCAGAGATTAAACTGCACGAAGAACCGATGACAAAGCACCTGTAAAATAAGTTAAAGTGAAAATCTTGAGATCATACATTTTTCCTGTGGCAAGTTACGGTCGTGAGTTCTGAACTCTCACACTATCACTAAAGAAAAAAGTTTGAGCTTTCGAATTAGAATTTTACAGAAAAATTATCAGAATATGATGAATCAAGAAGTGGAAAAACATCGACATTCTACACGAGTTAAACATCAAGAAAAAATGGCTCATAAAAAGCGTCCTGTTCCGAAAGTTGAAGTATTTTGGCCACCCAAACGTCACAGTAGCATAAATATAGACAGTTATTGAGGACACAGTATTTTTTTTAAAGCGAGGTAGGGGTTGACCTCTGCGAAGATGGATATAGGACACTGAAGATGCATTGGCATTGAAAGCACATAGGGCTGGAGGGCTGGCTAGTGTAAGGGATACTTTCAGGCGTGCCGCTGAGAGCGACTTGGTGACTGATTATGATGATGACGAATAGTTTATCAAAATAATCAGCACGAATCGACGCACATGTGAACTAATTTTCAAACAAATTCCACATGTGTGTCATTTATTGTATATTTTTTTTTTTTTTTGCAGGGGTACATACATTATTAGTCAAACTACGATAAAAAAAAAATTAACTGCCTAATGAAAACAGCAGCATGTGCTTGATTGTTAATTACAGAATCATGAGGACATTGGAAATGTAAGGTCAGATGCAATAATTCGTGTTGATCCATGCATGTGTGTTCGAAATTTTTGTTAAGTGTGACGACATGAGCACTTAAAACGCACTTTGGCAGTGTAATTCTATGTCCGTCGCATCTGTCCAGTAGAGTGTTGGCCATATGCCTTAGTCACTACCTGCTGTACTGTTCTCTCCACAATGTATTGTTCACGCATTGACAACATCTGCTGGTTATTCATCATTTCCTGTGAACAGGATTCATTCCGCCTGACACGGAACATGCCACTTCCGGTTTTTCTCACATGCTTTATAGTCTGTGACAATCACAATATATCTGTGCAACTGGTTTTCAGGGCAGGGGAAAATCTGCTGCCGCTGCGCCTACCTCTCAGACTAGATGTTGAAGTAGCATAAAACAACCCTTGTCACTCTAAGTCTGCTGGTATATATAGCGCTGCTAGATAACTCTTTCAAACTGTAGAGAGAAAGCCGAGTAGTGTATAACTGATTCTAACAGTGTACAGTTCATCGAATATTACTTCAAATCAGAAACGTAAAAAAAAAAATCAATAAAGCCATTATTTGTGACTGTTATTGAAAAGTCACTTCAACGGCGATTCACCCATCTATTTACGAGCAATGTAGACAACGACTGATGTACACATATAAGAATGAAACACACTCACAAACACATGCGCGCACACACACACAATCACAAACACAGACACACATAGCTTTGACAGTGGCCGTAAAAATAAAATCATAACACAAACACATTAGGGAATGTGATTTCAATGCTTGAATTAGTATCTCATGCATTCATTTATTTAGTCAGGCATTAGTTCTTGTAATCATTCATTTTTCTTTCAATTTTCAGAAAGAAGATAAGTGTGAATGTTGCAAAAGATTGGCATGACAGCGAATATACCTTAATTAATACAAGGCAAAACAAAAGGATCATTCATCTGTTGTTGCTTAGTAGAAATCCACAGTAAAGAATACCTGGTGTGTAATTTCAGTTAACGGCCAAAATCCACAGCTCACCATGGCTCTAATACAGATCGTCTTTTAAGGATTCTGAGCCCTTTGTTCACTGCTGTAGATTTCATTCGCCTTCTCTGTGATTGTCCTGCTCTTTCTGATTATGGACGCCAAGTGTTCCAATAGCGATGATACTAACACAGCTAGCGCATTAAACAGAACTGTGTTTCATACATTTTCCATCACTCACAAATTATTTTATATAATTTACATCAGTTTCTTTTATGCAATTTCCAGCAGTTAAGTTTGTTTGCACGCAATTCTCTTCAGTCAAAATGTGTGTCATGCAACCAGCCACAATTTCTGTCATAAAATTTCCAAAAGCCAGAATGTGTTTCAGGAAATTTCCATCAGCCAAAATAGGTTTCTTACAATTTTAATCAGCTAAAATGGGTTTTATGCAATTTCTATCAGCCAAAATGTGTTTCATATAATTTACATCAGCAAAATGTGTTTCATACAATTTTCATCAGCCAAATAACGTGCTATATAGTGTAACAAACATCTGTATAGTGCATTTATACAGAAAATCAAATATCGCGCACCAAAATGTGCTCATCGTTCATTGTTCATTTTTTAGAACATCTTCATCGCAGTTCGGACATGACCATAAGGTGCTCCGATCTCCTCCTGAGTGTCTCTTTAAGCGGTTTTAGGCTAACAACTCCAGTTCTGCTCTAGTTGATGTAACATCTGGAGGCTCCTATATGGTTTTCCTGTCTCGCCGCTCCAACTGTTATACCCAGGGCATGCAGTATCCAGTGAAAAATCATTTCCCAGGAAACTGAAAGCCCCATAGCGTTTAGTCTCTCATATGGCATTGAAGATGTATCTCCTGTATATAGAGGGCCTATTCCTGATAGTCGCACTGCCAGCCAGAGCGTCTGCTCTCTCATTGCCTTTCACACCTTTATTAAAAGGTGTTTTTACGCAACGGTGCGAGCTGTAACAGCTAGAGCCATTATTTCCGTTTGTACCCTGCCTTGATCTTCTGTAGCATGTTCACCGAGTCTCGAAACAAACATGCATTGGTAAACTCCTATTGTTCCGTCATTCTAGGGCTTTTGTCACAGCACCATGTCCTCTATTGTCATGTTGCTGGTGGTAGAAACAAATGCTTACCTGTTTACTTTAATGACTTTGCCGTTGGTGCTTGCTATGAACGCTCATTCACTTCGCTTCTGACGAATCGAATTGTTCCCAAAGTGCGACCAATAGTGCATCATATGTTGCCTTAGCTCTAAATGGGGAAGAAAAACTATAAACAAGAACACATATGTAAAACATCTAGGCGCTGTAAATAATTCAATCAACTTTGTTTTTCTCTCCATAAAACATTATCAAACTCACTAATTAAAGCAGGCATATAGACACATAAATTATGAAAAAGTGATTAAAAAAAAAAAAAAAATGACAACAACAAATCGCTGCAAGATGATGCAAAGAAATTATTCACTGAACTCTGACGAAGAAGCTTACCGGCGGGAGAATGGGAACAGTTGTTTGTTTGTTTTAGTTGTTAACCCTTAGGCTCGGTATTATGGATTTCGCAACCTTTCGGCCTTGATTCCATTGTAAATACCGTAAATGTGGAAGAAAATGTGGCTTTCCTGCCTACCCCCGGGACTGAATCTGGACCACAAGGAGTTCGTCACCCGGTCTCTACGCAATCCGGTTTAGCCAACTACGCTAGAGAGCCGGGCAATGGGAACAGTAAACACACATACACACACAAAAATGACGCTTTGATAGTACCCTTTCTCGTCACAAATCACAACAGAAACAAGTGGAATATTATCCTGGCCACCAGTTCCTGTAATTCAGAGCAGTCACGCAAATTACTATTTTTTTTAAAAACGGAAAAGGGGAAATGTGGAGTGAATACTCCCCCCCCCCCCCCCCAATGAAGATGCAATAATAATAATTGTAAGGGTAATAATAAAACTAGTGTTATAGGAGTAATAATTGTAGTACAATAATTGAACTGGTAGAAAATTAAGGGAGCAAAACGGTGAACAATAATAATGAATCAGCCGGGGGAGAGGATGGGAGGAGGGGGAGTAATAGTAATCCGTAAACAGTAAAAATAACAGATAGAATAAAATAAAGTGAATGTAAGAAAAATAATATTTAGATAAAGGTATGCTGAAACACTATCACCTGCTCAGAACACCTAAACTATAGAAGATCGATTGCATAAAAAGAAGCGTGTGATTTGATAAACAGAGCAAAATGGTATGGCTGTTTACAGATATATGGTCTCCGCTGCTGTGGCCACAATATGTAGCGAGTACCCATACCTTAACCTTCGGTTACTTAAAATTAACCATTCGCCATTTGGAAATTCTCCATTCTAATCCAAATACCAAGTGAGAAACCTAGAGTACTCTACAGTCAAGGCCATAGTCTAAAGGATACACTCATCGGAAGACGATTCCTGCTTATCAATACACCCCTTTCCTTTGGGACTACGGATAGCTCCCACAGTACGTGCAACATATGTCAGTATGTATCTTGTTCTCACCGGGCACTTTTTTGAATAGTTCTCTCCAGATTTAAAGAGCATTTACTTGCGAATCCAGGCACTTAGTCTGTGCTAGAATTTGTAAAAGATAGAAAACGATATACTGTGTGAAAGCAGGTAGGAAGCTAGCTGATGGGTTCTGTGAAAATCTCTTGGACACTAAAAAAAAGGCATTCAAAACAGTTTATC
Organism: Candidula unifasciata; assembly: GCA_905116865.2. Classification (NCBI taxonomy): domain Eukaryota; kingdom Metazoa; phylum Mollusca; class Gastropoda; order Stylommatophora; family Geomitridae; genus Candidula; species Candidula unifasciata. Next base: position 81,590 of record CAJHNH020002064.1, read on the forward strand.
CCCATTTCAACAGTTCTGACCTAAGTGGCAAAAGTGATATATCTGTCACCGTCATAAAATCTCACTCTGGCCACCAAACCACACGTTTTTCTTTGGAAATCTCCCCATCCATAGTTTTGATTTTGTTAGCCCAGAAGGTATCAGTGTTCAGCATAATAATATCATTTTACTTTAATTTTATTGTGTCATTGTTTTTAAAGCTATCTGTTATTGTAACTGTTTAAACATTAATATCGTTGTCTTACTACTGTTATTTTAAAAATTGCCTTAGTTTTTTTTTTTTTTTTTTATAACTACTAAGATTATTACTTCCATTACTTCTTTTATATTATTACTATTATTATTCCTTTTTTTTTTTTCACTGCTTGGTTAATTTATTTTCTCTAATTCAACATGTTTTCTTCCTATTTTTTTTTACAGCTATTCAAGAGACCGCTATGCGTCGGGACAAGACAAGTAACAAGGAGTCTCTGCCCTTTGCTTCTGTCGTGGTTTGTGTCCAGAAAGGTGCCAGACGAAACGAAGACTGTCCTTGTATTTCTACGTTGTACTATCCTCGGTCAGCGTATATGGCTTAGGTGTCGCAAACGCGCTTCGTAATTTCGGGGTGCCAGGTTCGATCACAGCTGCGGGCCATGCGCCTTGAATTTGTTTTAACAGTGGTATCGAGAAGCTGACAGTCTAGAATGCAAAAAGGAAACTACTGGACGTAACTTTATTTGCCAAGAAAAACGCCAACATCCCAAAAATACTGGGGTTGGTTCTACAACGTTCCGTAAAGGACACGCAACTAACGAGCTCTTCTCACCCACTTTCTCTTTCCTTCCATATATTCTTAGTCACTGTATAGTTGATACATTTTTTATATGCAGAATAGCATTATTTCATTGATTTTTTTTTTTTTCAATGTTATCTATCTTAAAACAGTTTAATGTCTGTAGCACATCGAAACTCTTTTTACTTATGAGATAAAATGTCCATCGGAGTGTTCTTGTCCCAAGATAACCTAACTGACGTTTGTCCATATATTTTCAAACATATGGCGTCTTAAAACAGTTGTAGTTTCTTTTGCTCATAACTACTCAAATAATCTCTAATCCGACTGCCGTCCTAGACACATCATATCATTAAACACTTTTCGGAATTTCATACTCATATGATAGTAAATGAAAATATTTATCGAGGCATTCACTATCTCAAAGAAATATCCTACGCCACCAACAACTGGTATAAGCAGTCTAAATTTTCCGGCTACACTAAAACCAGGTACTATAGAAATGACAATAACAATAACGACGTTTATTGCATAGCTGCCGATAAATAGACCAGAAATCATCACCACCATTGTGGCTACTTTATTTTTTGAACGTGTTAACTTGGCCATATTTGCCGAAGTCGCAGATTTCTCCCTCCATTTCTGTGTAATTTTTAGCTCAATTACAAGTACCACGGTGCAGACAATTATGATTATAAAAGCGAGGTATGGAATAATTACAAAATTAATTGGAAATGAAATTGCTTCGAAGTCCATTACAGCTTTTGAGAATATTATACCGTAAAGAGTCCGGTTCCTCTCTGGGTAATATTTTTGGCCGGCTCTGTAGTAGTAGTATTGCGGAGCCACGGAGACTAGTAGGACAATGAATAGGCTTGTGATGATGAAGAATGCTCGTTTAGGCGTGATAAACTCCTTGACCTGAAACAGAATATTTGAAAACATTCATCGGAATCCATTCACAAAAACAAAAACAAAAAGAAAAAGTTTTGTAGCAACATGTAACCGTTTCTTTGTTGGATGTTCAAACCAAGAGATATCAATGTTTGCCTCTGAATCCGTTAATAGGTAGAAAAACCTGAAATAATGCGTGTGTACATATGTACTAGTACTACGAAAACCGGCTGCGATACAAGAGGTCATAGACGTTTACTGTCATTGCACTAACCAATGAACCTAAAGCTATATAATTTAAATAATGTGGTGGTAGTCTGATAATTTGGAAAGAACTTGGCTGACTTAGTAAAAAAAAAAAAAAAACACTTGCCTTGCAAGCAGTTGATTAAAAGACGTGAATCTTTATCCCTGTTGATTTTAAAACTTGAATTAGATTCCGTGCCGGTTCCTGCCCATATGTTCTAGAAAATATTAAGGGAGCTAAGTTAACTGACAAATAGTTTTATTTAACATCTTTGAGTTACTGCCCTTAAACTCCCTGGGTTTTACCCACAGGGATGGCACTTGTCATCAATTTTCCTGTTCGGACAGCAACGTGATTTTAATCGGGAATACATTGGCAAAGTGATTAGTATATTCGTGTCTGTACGTGTGGTGGTGTAAATTTGTATAGTGTGTTGATAAAGGCTTACATATCATCTGTGTTTGTGATATTCTGAAGCTGGTTAGTTCTATTTTTCGTTGTTTTTTTTAAAAATGATATTCAGGAAAATAACATTGACCTATGATACCCTTAGTGTGTCGACTGTCGTATAAAGAAAATGTCCAGTCTACTTCGAGACGTGGCATGTGTCACATTATATTTTACCTCATTTATTCCTTGAGTAACAGTCCGCAATCGCCTTAACGTCTTTACTGGTGAGAAGTTCTACCTTGAAGCTGCAAATCTAAGAGTCCTTCTTTTTCTTTTTTTTTTAAACCTCCTACTAGTACTAGATTGTAGCCCAGTGTTGTGTTTTCTGTATGTGTTTTGTCTCTCTCTATTGCTCTCTCTATCTCTCTCTCTCTATCTCTCTCTCTCTCTCTCTCTCTCTCTCTCTCTCTCTCTCTCTCTCTTCCTTGTTGTACCCCACCAGGACATCACACAAGCGATTAACACCTGGTGACACAAAGTGCCAACATGCGGGTGAGGATCACCCGTGGAGAGGTCCCATAATCCATTTTCAGCCGTTATGGCTACATTTATGGCCCGGCTATATTCAGTGCCCCCGGCAAAAGCCAGAGTCGGTCTTGAAAAAAACGAACAATTGGATCCCACATGAGGACTACTGATATAGTTTGTGCTACACTTTTCATGTGTCTTGAGTGATGTATTAACTTACATTTATGCAGGTTAAAAACGTAGACAGAGGAAGTAAAATTAACAGATTAGATTACTGAAATAAAAAAATCCATAATGATAGGCTGAAATGTATACTGATTTTAAGATAATTATTAACAATAAATATTGCATAAGGATAGTCTGAAATGTATACTGATTTTAAGATAATTACTAAAAATAAATATATGCATAAGGATATTCTGAAAGGTATACTGATTTTAAGATAATTAATGTTTACCTTACACATTAACGCATATATAATAATGTATGAAGCTGAGGGAAGAAAATGGTGGAAGGCAAACGACTAGTATTAAATCGTTATTAACTACTACTATAAATTAACTGGCATAATAGTATCCTTCCTCGTCTCCCCCCCCCCCCTTTTTAATCGCTATTAAAAGGATGTAGCTCAGTGTCATTGGTTTATGTATTTGTCTTGCGCTTCTCGAGCAGCTTGGGTGTTGGATTTGTTCACATTTTTGCAGGTTGAAGATACACCATTTATCCATCTCTTTCTTGGTCTTTCCCTTGCCACGTGCGGTTTGTCAGAGGCTTCGTTCGCTGGCCACGGTCTAGGGGTTTTGTCTATGTTAGTGTCTGTCCTCCACTCCTTCACACTGGATTCCCTCTATCCACCATCCAGGCCACCTACTTTCCATGGCACGGCCCATGCTGATGATGATTATAAAAGGAGTAGAGAACGGCCTACACAACACAACAGCACCACTATATACCAGGCATACGTAACAAGCTAACATACACTAAAGTAACCACCAACATTGTCTACGAGTACTGTAACATACTACACCACACAAAGAATCCCTAAAAATTACTTAATTGATTGGTACTGAATAGGTTAGCAATATTCCAAGATAGAATTGTGTGGCAAAAGAGTATACATACCCTTAAAGGTATCGCTACACACAAGCATCGTTCAAAAGTGATGGCAGCAGTAATCCAGCTACTGACCCGTGTTAGTGCAAGATGTGTTGCCCCACTGGTCATGTACTGCATTTCACTAGGGTCAAAGGGCAGGTCCAGGTCAGTAAACGCCGGTGTGTAGCAGAGGTTTGTCCAAATTAAGGGCAGCAAAGATCCTAGGTCAGATATGGCCAGACCTGAAAAGCAAACATAAAGTTTTCTTCACACATCGAGCGCATGAGTCTAGACTATATTATTTTAGACCAGATGTCCTTCGATGGACGATTCGGGCAACGTCAGACCGACCACTTCTACTTTCTATGACTATACCTGTAGCACATTTAGGTTGGTGGAGGGGAGAGCAGATCGACCTGTGGCAAAAGTCATGTTTGGAGAAAACAATCCGGCACCATGCGGATTTGAACCCACGAACAACGGATCCGCAGAGATTATCTAGCTGTTACACCACGGCGGCTCTCCAACCCTGACCGAGAAATTACAATATCGATGGCATAACTGAAGAAGCAAGCGTACAAACAGTAGTCAAAGTACGACTATCCACACACATGTAACACAATGTCAACATTATAACAGGAAATAATGTATGCAGTTTTCGTTATTAGTTAACTCTTTTAATCCCAGATGATTTTAAAGTAGAAACCCAGTTTGTGCAATAATGAAAGTGACAGTAGCATCAATTCATGGCTTTATGAGATACAGCGCATTTTGTGCTGTATTTAAAAATTTTGGCCAGATTTCTTTTTGCATAATGACACACTATGTGTTGCGTTGATACCCATAGTCACATGCTGAGCACAGATGATGCGTTGTTTGGGACTGAAGGAATTGAGACAAACACGAGAATTGATGAACGCTTGGTTGATTGGTGAAAAGACATGTTAAAGATGCGGAGATGTGGTTTTTAGACGAATAATGAGAATACCATGCACAGATTTTTTTTTAAAAATTAGTAATTAAGAAGTCTTGAAAGAAACAGGTGGCTTGAGTGATGGTTTTGCTTCTCTTTTGTCTAGGTTTTAGTTGTAACATTTACCTGTTTTTTTCTTGATCTTCTCGTTGCTTTCCACCTGGATAGTGTGCTATTATAAACAGCATATGCATTTAAATTTTTCTTAGTCAATATAATCCAGACATGGTTTTATTCCAACTTTGTCACAAATGCTTGAATTCGTAATATGGTTCCCTTTTGTGTTGTTTGTGACTGTGTAGAGATAGTTAATTTCACAGGTAGTGGTTGTCTGTGTGGAGATAGTTAATTTCACATGTAGTGGTTGAATGTGTGGAGATAGTTAATTTCACAGGTAGTGGTTGTCTCTGTGGAGATAGTTAATTTCACAGGTAGTGGTTGTCTGTGTGGAGATAGTTAATTTCACAGGTAGTGGTTGTAGTTAATTTCACAGGTAGTTGTTGTCTATAGATTAATTTCACAGGCAGTGGTTGTCTGTTCTGTAGCCATTTTCTGTGTCCATGTTTGGTACTGACAGCATTACTTAGGGACGAACATGTTATAAATAATTTGCTGTTTTCCTAGAAGGGAGATATTTTGTGTGAAAGCATTGTGACTAGCTGGCCAGTACTTGCCTTTTGCCCTCTACTTCATATCTCCCTATCAAGTCTGTCATCTTCTCTTAATATTCTTTCTATATATCTGAATTCTCGTACTCGTTTGAGTGTAGAAACATTAACATGACCGTCAATGTTGATATATGTTTTCTGTCTCTTCTCATTGCCCTAGGTTTCGCATTTGAAAAAAAAAAAAATACTTTGTGCTGGTTTGATATTATGAATCAATGTCGTGTTATAAATTTTGTTTCAATGGTGTATTTGACACTAGTCTCTGCAAACCTGTTGAATTATACCCAGGTATGTAATATAGAGAAACGCTTAGAGGACACGTCCTTGTTTGACACTCGATGAGAAGGGTAGTTACTTTCTCATTCCTTCTGTTGTTGTTACTTTACTATGACTATTATTATAAAGAACCATGCTGATGTCCAGCAGTTGATCTTGAATGTCATACACTTCTATCATTTTAACACTTTGCATTTGTTAGCTCGATAGAATGCCTTCTTTTAATCTATAAATAAAAGGCACTGCGCGTTTTCGCATTTAATAGATTACTTACATATCTGTCTGAATAAACGTATTCCATCTATGCAGTTCTTTAACTATATACCAGACTGTCTCTTTTATGCTGGTACTGGTCGAACTCCTAATTCCAATATTTAGGCAAACATAATTTTAATCTGGCTCAGTTGAAGATGACCTGAAGATGACCCTGTATGTTTCACAGTCTCTTTTTTTTCTCTTTTTGTTTCTGGCAAATTTGGAAAGTGTTTACGCCGGTCAGCTAGGATCTTCACTAACAACCAAACTATGTCAAAGATTATGGTCAACCATGTAGTTGCTATTGTCTTATCGACAAAGAGCCTGTCTGTTGTGATACAGTCTATACAAGATTCCTAGTTCTTTTTACCCAGTTTAAGGACATTTTTCAACTCCAGAGTGCAATATCTTTTCTTCATGATCATTTTCAAATTGTATATGGTATGATACTGAATTCAGTGGTACACAGATTAAACTTATTGAAATATTCTTTCCATCTGTTTCCATATCCTGACAGCTGGTGGGTAGTTCTTCTTGTTCTTACTCTAGTGGCTGCATTAAATGTGTCCCTTCCTCGGTCTCATTACCTAGATTGACGCTTCTGTAGAACTTTCTTGGTGACTCAGTGCTTAGTTTAGATGCATGTTCTAGGTACATATAGCCGCGAAAAAAATGTAAGTGCATTTTGCATTTTTAAGTTTTCTGCATATCTACATGTTGACAACTGCATTTGAATATTTACTTCAGATTACCAGAGCTGTTCATGTGTGTGAAAGTGCAACATTTGCAACTGCACATGATGGCAAAATTGTGGTGCTAGCAATTTTCTCCGTAACAAGGCCCTGTATTTCAGTCAAGGCAAACTCCGTAGCTCAAATGACGACATCAAGGAATCTCGTAAGCAATTATTCGCAAACTGCACCACATAACAGCCACACACACACACACACACACACACACACACACACACACACACACACACACACACACATATATATATAAAATGAATAAATAGAGATATAAAGCGTACATCTAACTTGCATTTATTGTTGGAATAAGTAAATGATATGGTAATTATGTACAAGTAACATATAGCCACCATACATACCTGTCAAACTAACATTGATAGAATCCTTGAATCCTTGCTTCACAAAGCAAACGATATTTATGATGTTACTGATTATTCCAAAGATTACAACTACGTGAGAGAGAATCCCCCAGACTATCCAGTGAAATATAACTATTGCAGTCATGTTGAAAAATACGTCTGCTTGATCATCAATAGCGATTTCCCCATTAGGACTGGACATATTATCCATAATAGAAGTTTGAAAAACATGTATTCCTGAATACCAAGTGGTGAATGTAACTGATATGTGATCGCTATATTGCGTTACCACACATATAGATATGTGTTCTTCAAAAATAATGGTAAATCATTAACACTGCAGTTTCGTTATTTGTATTCAGTATTACTTGAAAAAAAAAAGAACATAGACAATTCATCATTGACACAAACACATACAATTGACTATCTAAAACGCCCCTTAGTGCATTTCAAATAGTATAGATGATATTATAGTTTATAGTTCGAAGTTCACTGTATAATTACCTAGCGCATGGGTAGCAATACATATTGTTTACTACATTGAAAAAGGCAGAAAATGCAATGGTACATGCATGTAATAGGACCTAACGGCCTCTAAAAAAACCAGTGCTACAGCCCTTTGAAAAAGAAAAGATCAGAGGAGGCCGACGAAGAAAGATTTTGACACTGAACTTGACTTACTGGAAAGACATGGGGCATGCAACCATGAAGTCTATCGCAACTGACCGCCAAAGGTGGAGGGAGCTGATAAGACAGCCAAAAGCAACTGTGGAACCATTGATACGCAGTGCTACGGAATGTTGAAAGATCACAGAGAAAAATATGGTACTGGTATAAAAGGATGTGCTTTAAATACCGATACTGGAAAGCGAAGAAGTATTAAGCGCAGAAAGAAATAATATCAACGAAGAATAGATGCAAGGAAAAAGCTTGGACACAAGTAAAGGACAGCAATTTTTCCTTCTTCCTCACCGGATGTAAACACACATGTGGGAATGTTAACACCTGCACATAGTGGGGCAATCCATTTTTTTTAGAAAACCACTTTAATAATAATGGTGTGAAGCTGTGTACACCTCACTTCTTTGCTCAGACATCAGGAATCAACTCTCTTCTTGATAAACTTATATCCACTAATACGTTCTTTCACGCTTTCTAAGGGTGTTCCAGTACTTTCGTAGCAACTTGATCATGTGGTACTAACCGCACGACACTGCCATTCTCCAAGTTTGAGCTTTTGCATTAAACGAGATGTTATTTAAATGAACAGAGCTGTGCACTTGAGATTCTTGACAGCTCTATTTCCGTATGTGGTTTCCAGTGCCTAGTTTGCAGTGCAAGATGGGACAGGGGAGGGGGAGGGGCGGAGAGGCGGATTATTGTCAATAGAAAAGCTAACGATGGCATAGCTAATAAAAATACACCTTAGAGAGGGCTGGAGATTAGTGAAAACTATTACTATAGCACTCCAGAAAGTTTATTATGTGCTAAGTCAACTTTTATTTATTTTATTTTATTTTTTTTTTTTTAATTTCGTATCCCCCAAAACAGTCGTCTCTGCGTGGAAATGTACATGTTCTATATATATATATATATATATAATTTTTCAAACACAATCAAAACCTACCAAACGCTATAACATACATATCTACTTTTCTTTACACTCAGACAGTTGTGACTACCGATCAAACTCTTCACTTAAGTAACCTTTTTAAACAATGTGATTGCACAGCCCCGATTGTTGCATCTGGTTTTGCACCTAATGTTAATCAGACATTGTGTAGAGCACAACTATCATTAAACTCGTCCCTACTCAGCAATTATGCAATTCACAGAAGAAAAAAAATCACATTTCCCAGGTGGGTCTGTGGATCGATCTGTTCCCAGCAGCACGACATTTAAATAATCTTATAATTGAAGTCAACATACATAATTGCTACACAGTACTTGAAATGCCCAGGTGTCTAGAAAAAAAAATAGTGTCTTGCAATGGCTGCTGGGTACATTCGTACATAAGCTGTAATTAAAGCAGGGTATTGTCAAATGAAATAACACACTTGTCAACACTATAACCAGATTGGTATGTCTTTTATGATGCGTCAACAAAGTAGGCGTACATGTGTGTTGAGCTTCCGTTTGGCTATCTTGTTTTTTATTATGTGTATATCAGTCATAAAAGAGTGCAATGCAAATGGTCTGTCGTCTACAGGAGATTCAGAACCCAAGCCATCATTTGTGTTTCTGGTTCTTGTCGTTGTTATTGCGCGTTCGCATCGTCTTAGCCGCAAATATCAACACTTAAATAGACATAAACGGTATTACACTCTGTTGAGAACATTTAGACTGTATATCTTTGCATCCTTCACAGATGTAAAACAGCGTAAAATCTAAGTGAGCAACGATTATTATCGAGTGCCTTGGCATGGGAAATCATGCCGCTCAACAATCTGTTATCTGCAGCTGCGTGTATCAATTTGTGTGCTGACACAGCTCCATGCCAATGACAAAAGACTGTCAAGAATCTCTGCCTCTGTCTTCCTCTTTCTCTCTTTCCACATATCTCTCCAGTGGTCACAACAAGTTCCATTTTCCCTATTCTCATAACATGACTAAAAAATGATGAATGTCTCTTTCTGATGTTTATGATAAGTTGTCATCGAGCATTTGCTTCGTTCGAAACATCTGGGTTGCTCTTCTTATCTGTCCAAAAAATTATAAAGATCCTTCCTGTAAAACCACATCTCCAAGGTCTCAAGATATTGTTCAGCTTGTTTATTAATTGTCCAGGCTTCACAGTTATGTTAAAAACTGGCTTACATAACTTGCGAGTATTTTTACATAACCTCCAATGAGAAACATTACCAAAATATATATTTTGTTTAAATCATAACTTATTCTGATAGCATGATGGGTAATTGACTGAACTGCTAATTTGGACCAACTAGTAAAGTACAGGACCATTTTCCACTCCTTTCAGGCGTATCGGGTATGTAGGGCTAGACTTAAATTGTAGAGACCAAAGGCACTTTGTGGGTGATGTGGTCAGCATCTCGTCGGTGTGGCCTTTATATCTCAGGACTGTACCTGGTACTAACTCAAGGCTGGGTCGACCCGGGAGCCATGGTAGACCTACTAGTGTCCAAACAACTTTGACATAAACAAATTTTTCAGTCACAATTCGTAAACATAAAACAATCAGGGCAAGGGGCGCCGACACAACAAAAACATTGGGAGAAGGGAGTCTAAGGGTTGATTCCTTGGAAAGAACATAGCCTGTTACCACATTTTTTAGGGGCAGCGGGTGTATTGATAGGTCATACGTTTTTGTTTTTAAAAGCGGCGTGCGTCTGTGGCTTAGGCGATGCGAGTTCGACACGTAATTCCAACGTACCGCGATCAAAACCCACTGCTGACTGCATCAATTTTTATGATGGTATAGGATGCATTTAAATGGGTGTCAGGAAGGCTGTCCTATGAATGCAAAGGCGGCCGGCGTAATGCTGACCACATTACCCACATTGTGCTGATTAGTCTGTAAAAAAATGGGCTTTCTTCCCATATGCCAGATAGGCGTGGAAAGGGATCTTTACTTTTTTTTTTTTACTTTTTTATTTTATGCGGTTTTTTTTTTAGGGGTCAAATAATATAAGTAATAGAAATAATGTTTAAATGGCAAAAAATATAGAAATATATTCAAATGTATACTGCAAAAATTCATAGCTACTTAAATGCTAAAAAATTTGACATTTTACATCTTTGTAATGCAATAAGTTAAAATACTCAAATTTTACACAAATACACCTAAGATGTGGAGTGAAAGTTAATTAACCAGCAGACAAAATGCATTCTCTAGAAAAGAAAGAACCACCAACATCTAAACTGATGAAAACCAGTAACAGCTAGTGAGAGATTGTACATTTCCAGGCAGCATTTCTTTCAGATGGAGGATTTAATCAAGCAATCCAACACCGGTGAATAAAGACAATCAAGAAGTCGGCGAAATGGCACCGATTTTTAAAAGGCAGGTATGCGAATATGAACCATGAAAGAACACTGTCCAAACCAATACTCTTTTAAACGCTATGCTATCAATGTCAAGCAAGGACACTGTCTTCAGAAGAGAGATTGAAAATATTCGCGACAGAAATGACATGTTTACATACTAGTGCTAAGTTTAATGAGGAAAGGTCAACTTAGGAACGATGATATCAGGACAAGAGTCGATAAAGAACCAATACTGTACTTTATAAGTAGACACCAAATCCAATGGTTTGGCCATGTAACAAAGCTGGCATTAGACAGGGCACCATAGAATGCAATGTTAAGCAGAAACAGTGGTAACAGATCCACAGGTCGACCACGCAGAAAATGGACCGCAGAAAGATCAGGGACTGAATGAATGAATTTTTACCCCACTAGGACATCACACAAGCGATAAACACCCGATGACACAAAGTGCCACCATGTGGGTGAGGATCACCGTGGAGAGGTCCCAGAAACCGCGTTCAGACAATTGGCCATATTTATGGCCTGCCTATATTGCGGCCCCTGGCAAAAGCCAGAGTGGGGCTTCAAATAACAAAAAATTACGTCCTGAAAAGGACGTATTGTAATATCAGGGACACTGAAAAGTCCTTTATAAGAAGCCCGTTCCAGAGGTCTCTTCGTGGCTGACGCACCACTTCGTGCTCTGTGTCGTTACTGTGCACGAAACTCACTTTGCTGTGCATACAGTTAATGTATCTAGAGTTTACTGAAGAACTAGTGCACACTGGCGTTTATCTTTTGACGAGCTGGGTTGTGAAAACCTACCCACCATCCACAACACAGGTCTACGTAGAATTAAAAACAATTTCTGGCCTAATGCAATCTCAAACACAAAACTACTTCAAATAGCAAACCAAAAAACTCTAGACAGCATGATAACCAAGAGAAGATTGAAATGGCATGACCACGTTATGAGAATGAATCCTGACAGATCTGCCAAAACAGCTCTCACGTGGACACCAAAGAGAAAGAGAAAAAGCGGCGCCCATAAACAACAAAGAGACAAACTATGTAAAGTGACCTTCGCGCGGTATCTTTGACATGGAAAACTGCACTGGCGATTGTACAAAACAGGAAATCACGCGTAGTCCTCTCTAAGCCTCGTGTGCCACTAGAAATAAAGATAATTGATGATTTATGAGGTGTTGTGAAGGTAAACATTTAGTGTCACTGGTAGGCAAACACGAGTCGTTTGAAGTTCATGAGTCATTCGAAGTTTATGTCTAGATCCATGGAAACTGCATTTCTGCATGTGAGCGAAACCCTTTCCTGTATAGCTTCATTCTTACATTGACCACTATGTCATAAATATAAATGCATGATGAAATAAAAGAATGTACTTTAGGACTTGTGTTTAAAAATGCGGATTTACAAATGGCTTATAACAAGTAATAAATTGGTTTCACTTACTTAAATTATATTTTGTAAAGGTAGAAACATTATTAGTCACGAATAGATCAATGAAGTTCGCTGATTTGGGGAGACACTAGACCCGGTGCCATTGTAAATTTTTAAATCATAAGGGCGTTAACAATCTTAGACAACATGCAAAAATCCGTGTTGATCCTTGCAGGAGTTTTTGAGGTACCTGTTAGAGTTTGGGAGCACAACTTCTGAAATGGACTTTTGAAACCTTTCCCTCTTCCCAGACGATAGTGTTATATTGATCAACAATGAGGCAAATAATTTAGAAATCATTGTGATGGAAAATGTGATTAGCAAGACTAGCTGGCCTTAAAAAGATTATAAAACAAGTGGACAAACGACCTACTAGCGTTCGTTGGAGTTATCGCAGTCAAAATCCGTAGTAAGAAACATCTGCTCTTTAATTTAACTTGATTGCCAGAATCCATACATCACTACTACTGTGATGTCAGCTCTTGCTTCATCATTTTTTCCCTTATGGTTTAATGTTGCAGATTTCACCTGCCTCAGTTCATCGTTCTGAACTGCCCTCTTTTCAGTATGGAACGCCAAGCGCTCCAATACTGAGCTTAGTAGCAAAGACAGCACATCAACAAGAAATGGCTGCTTATGTTATTCTTAACAGCCAAAAAACGTACTAGAATATGAAAAACATCTATAGAGTACATATATAAGCGGAATCAGGCATAATATATTACACTGTGCCAAAAGAGCGACCAGTTCATAATTTACTGTTATTGGGAAGAAAAACTGTAACCTGAACACACAGGTAAAAAAGCTAGGGCAATTCAGTTAATGTGTATTTTCATTAAACATGATGGGCTCACTTATTTTATTATAATGTCATTTATACCCACTGCATGTACATAATATGTCATTGTCTTTTCTCAGTGTTATATCTCGAAAACGGTTTATTTCTTTGGCACATAGATACCTTCTTAATGTCTGTGATTCATCTTCCATCTAATTGTAATTGTCCTAAGGTAACAAACCTTTTTTTGTTTACACACATTTATAAAGTTATAGTGTGTGATACAACTTTAAACAAAAACTCTTGTCTATCAGGTTTGTATTCTCAGCACTATGCTTTATGGCAGTGAAACCTATTCGCACCTGGAGAGACGGCTAAATATATTTCACATGCGATGCTTCAGTGGCATAAGTGGCAGGACAAACACACACATACTGAGATACTGGAAAGAGCAGGTACTACGAAAGTCTTCTCAATGCTTAGTCTACAAAGGCCCATGCGGCTGAGTCACACCTGGAGAATGGAGGATGGTAGAGTTCCTAATGACATCGGTTAAAGTGAATTAAAGATGTCGAGGCCTTCTACTGAGGTATAAAGATGTGTGCATGCAGGATATGCATGATAGAGGTATTGAGGTGGACTCATGGGAACAAAACTTCATGGACCGTATTGTGATGAGAGGGTATATCAGAAAGGGAATGAGAGTGAAGGAAGAAATGATTGCAGAAAAGATGAGAGCTGAGAGTCTCAAAAGGAAAGGGTTAAACGCAAATGTTGACAACAATGGGCTTGAAATCCCATGCTATCATTGTGGTAGACTTTTCTTGATACCAGTGGGTCTTGCTAGTCACACTCGCCATCGCGATGGGCTGTGAGTCTCATGACTCCTCATAGCTCAAAATAACACTATCGTTTGGAAAGACGGAAAGGTACCAAACAATCATTGTCCGATGACCTGTTGTGATCTCTTTTTAAACCTTTACCAAATACACTAGGTGTCGTGGAATATGGAGAAAATAAAACAATTAGTTAAATGAGTCGTGCAAATAAAATAATAATGAGAATTATCAGGAGAAGAGAAAGGTGCAAATTTAACCCCCCCCCCCCCCCACCCCAAATGGAGAAGAGCAATGTGGTTTTGTTGAAGATAAAGGCAAACACAAAGCCAAATGTATCTTGAAAAAACTTTCAGAAGCAATGGCCGACATGAATTGAGATCTGTATTTTTGCTTTAGTGATTACACTAAAGCTTTTAATAAAGTCAAACAAGAAGCAATTATTAGAATTTTGGAAACCTTGACAATTCATGGTAAAGATCTAAGAAAAATACATTTAAGAAAAAACATATACTGGCAACAAGAAGCAGATATACGAATTGACAAATAAGTTTGGATCTTTTCGTAACACTAAACAAGGCTTTAGATAGGGCTGTGTACTATCAAACGATTTATTCAGTTTGTAAAGTGACCAACAATTAAAAAATTAAAAATAGATACATACCTAATATGCCAGGAATATCGGTTGGTGGGCATATTGTTAACAACTAGCAATTGGTATCGAGACTGTTTTGATCGGTGAAAATGACACGAAACTGCAAAAAATTATGGATATAAATGTAACGGAAAGTGGAACAATGGTCTTGATTTGACCAACAGAAAAACGGAAGTAATGGTAATTACAAAGAAAACTGACCCTCTAGAATGAAATAGCAAAATAAATCGGACACACATCAAGCTAGTTGATATGATCAAGTACTTGGATATCCTCATAACATCAGATGGAAGATGTGTTGAGTCAAATGTCGAATAGCTCAAGCAGAGGCATTTTTTTTAATGCAAGGAAGAATATTTTAGGCAATCTTTCTTTGTCAGTTAAGACGAGAAAGATAATTTTTAAAAGCTGTATAGATTATATAAGTAAGTACGGAAGCGAATCATCGTTAATCAATTAGCGAAAACTGTTTTGGGAAGCTGCCGAGATATGTTTTATTGACGAATGATTAGAATACACTGGACAGTCCGATAGGTGTCTGAGACACATAAATTCATTAAACACAATCCTGTATTTCATACTCATCTGATAGTAAATAAAGATATTCATGGAAGCGTTAATTATCTCAAAGAGATACCCTACGCCACCTACTACAGGTATGAGTTGTCTATATTTTCCGGCTACACTGAATCCAGGAACAACGGTGATTACAATAGCAATAGCGACAGTCATTGTGTAGCTGCCGATAAAAAGAATAGAAATCATCACCACCATTTTAGAAACCTTCTTTTTTGAACTTGACAACTTGGTAATATTCGCAAAAGTCGCAGATTTCTCCCTCCATTTGTTTGTTATTTTTAGTTCAATCACCAGTATCGCGGTACAGACGATTATGATAAGAAAAGCAAGGTACGGAATAATTACAAAATTAATTGGAAATGAAATTGCCTCGAAGTCCAATACCTCTTTTGAGAAAATAATACCGAAAAGTGTCCTGTTCCGGTCCGCATAGAACTTTTTGCCAGCTCTGTAGAAGTAGTATTGTGGAGCCACTGCAGCGAAGAGGACAATTGATATGCTTCCCATAACGATGAATGTTCGTTTTGGCGTTATAATCTCCTTGACCTAAAAAAAGAATAAATGAAAACATTATTCGCAGTCAATGACAGTTACTTAATTTTCAACTTAGTTACTGAGAACCTGTAATTACTTTAGATCCGTCTGCCTGGAGTTATCTATGGTTATGCCTGGATCTGGTAAATAATGGCGGAAAGACCGAAAATAATTGTTATGTAGATGTGTACATTGTCGGTATAAACACCGTTCCCTCCTTGAAGGTGACTGGACATATCATGATTCATATATTTAGTCAACAGTCAACACTACGTAGGCTTTACTTGACACCATGGCTTTCCTGTGTATATTCTAGCATAGACGGGACTCACTTCGTAATCCCGCTGCGTTTTAACAATCTACAGGGATATACATTAAAAAAAGTAACCAACTGTTTGTGAGGTAAAGGTGCTATTTACTGAGCTAATAAGGCTTCTCGTAAATGTATCTGATTAACAACACATTGCTAACTCCTCAGGTACAATTTATCTCGTCGTATGTTCACCAGTTAGTTAAAGGTTAGTTGCGTATCCTTTACAGGACGTTGCAGAACCAACCCCAACTGCCCCTGGCTATTGTGTGTGTTTTTTTTTAGCAAATTTACCTCCAGTAGTTTGCCATTGCTTCTGGACAGTCGGCTTTCTTGATACCACTGTCAAAACCAACGCAAGGCGCATGGCCCACAGCTGAGATCTGTCGTGAGATGAGCAGCCACCACACACAGTGGACGAGTCGGGACTTGATATCTCTCGCGCTTAACAAAATTTCAAACTTAGACCCGTCTGAAAAGGTATATAGTCCCTTATATTGATCTATACTTTTATCTGGTAAAATATTCAGTTCTAGACCCTCTAGTTGCTTTGATATATCTTCATTTTTAAACTTTCAACTGTAGGTTGGCAAATTATGGTATTTTATTTAGAAATTCCTGTCAACCGGTTTACTCCTTTGTCATGAATACAAGGAACTTCTTTCCTAGAGACCCTGGTTTGATTTTGAAAAAGGCATTCTTTCGCCTGATCCCAAAGTGTCACGACGTATATCCAGTCTTTGCAGGATTTGGCGCATTCATAGTTCCAGTTCTAACTTGGAAGATTTCCTAAACTTGGGTAAGTTGATTATAGTTTACGAGTACCATAATTGATATCTTTTTAAAGTTGACCACTGCTGTAGAGAGGGCAGGGTCAGTTGTGTGATCGAACAGAGTTCGACCGTTCTTGATGTCCAGAGATCAGGATCCGAACCTTAGACCTTTCCCTGTACAGACTAATTAGTTGGTGCTCTACATAACCCACACCATTTGTAAAGATATTAAACCCTACAAGTACTTATTCTCTGACCAGTCAAACGAAGTTTTGTGTCGCATAACTGGAACAGGGAATTTAGATCATCGTTAACCGGCAGTCAGGGCTAAGCGCTCTGCGTCGAGTGTGTTTGACAAAGATTCAGTAGGTGTGTAGCGAATGGCCTGTGGAGACGGGATATATATAGATACTAACTGTAAACACGGTATGTCTGCGAGTGCAGATGTGAGGGTGGAGAGAGGATTATCTATGTGTGGTAGTGTCTATCTATCTCCACTATATAAATCTGGTTTTCTATCTGTTGCACTGGTTTACAGACAGATAAATTAGGGGAGACATTGTCTCCTGGTCTTGAGAGTACACTCTGAGGAATGGAGAAGAGGAGCAGATGTGGGGTGAGCTGATGTGTGATAAGGCTGATTACTAATTCTGAGTTCTTTCCTGACAGGATGATACCTCCTTAGTGATTACTAATTCTGAGTTCTTTCCTGACAGGATGAGACCTCTGTAGAGATCAGGCAGACCAATCACAGTCCAGCCAACAACCACCAACCTATACCATTCTATTCACCAAGCATAACCAGAAGTCCTGCCTTTTTTGCCACTACCTCAACATGGCAAGAGCGTGTTTGTGAGCTCCAAGATAAGTGGACATTTGCCGACATTTGTGTCATTAATCGAGTGAACCAGTCTTCAAGAGCTTGGTTAAGCTCTGAGGCAGTTTTGTGACTTGACCTGTGAGAGAGACTTGTTGAGTCCCTATGCAGTTCCTGTGTCTTCGATGGTGAGGTAATCGTTTGGTACCAGATCAACTAGAGACATAGATACCTGAGTCAACTACAGTCGAATCACCATGGACTGAGGGGAGCATCGACCTACGAACTGGGAAAAGTAATCTATGAATTACCATCATGCTCTCTTCAAACAGCTCCTCGTGATTCCAGTGATGAACTCATCCACTGAGATCTGGTTTACCTATTCACTATTTTATGTATATATTGTATTGATTACATGCATAAATTTTCATGGCTGACTTGGGTGTCCCTATTTCACCATTCTAACTGGCTAGCTTTGATGTTTGTTTGAATAATAAGTGTTATCTGTGTTAACATGGTTATGATAGTAAACTATCATAACCTGGAGCTATCTTTTTATAGTAGTGGGGGTGTCCAGCCAAGTGTGCCTAGGAATATATATATATATATATATTGTAGTGCTAAAACTTGAGTTGCCCTACTCCTGAAATAGGTTGAGCGTATATTGGCCACGGGGCATCCCTTAGACCAATACGAGCCAACGACTCAACATAATTATTTCAGAGTGCTGTTGGTTCTTAAGGAGGAATCCTTAAATCAGGCACGCGACAGGAGTGATATGTGACAGGATCGAACCCGGCATTACGAAGCGTTCGCATTGACTTAGCCACAGAGCCCTTCACCAGTTAGAACATTGACAATAAAACTTTTTTAACTTGAACTTCCTACCAGAGGTTACAGCCAGTGAACGCAAAGAAAAGAAAAAAGATAAAGAAACCCAACCAATTAGGAATAGACGTAAGGCTATCGATTACAAGGTTTGATTACGAATACTCGCGAAGTCAGATTTCGCAAACTTTTGTAAAACTTAACACGTAGATTACTAGAGCGTATTTGCGGCAGAGTCAAGATCACTCAGCAACAACACGAAACTTAAGGTCTTCAATTCCTGTGTGATCCCAGTGCTAACTTATGGTTGTGAGAGTTGGAAATCATCAGTATCAATCGATAAGAAACTAGTCAATTTCGAGAATAGATGCCTCCGAAAGCTATTGAATGTTCACTGGTCGGACTTTAGGTCCAATACATCTATAAGACAGGAAACAAAACAAAAATATGTGTCTGATTTTATTAGAAAGCGTCGCTGGAATTACATCGGTCACGTACTCAGAATGGACATACAGAGACTTCCCCACCAAGCCTTCATATGGTCACCAGAGGGTAAAAGAAAACAGGGAAGACCAAAAGAAACTCTCCGTAGAACCATCACAAGGGAGAGCTCAACCATAGGTCTCAGTCGCACTCAAGACCTACATCAAGTGGCAAAGAACCGACAGACGTGGAAAGCTATGACCTCTGCCCTATGCGCCATCTTTGGCACAAGAGGAATAACTAACTAACTAATTTGCGGCAGCTGTCGTTTTGTTCTGAATGTTCTATCCTAACTTGATTTTTCACAAGCTTGTTGCAGCACTGGAGAAACAAAACGGGCTTTTTACGCTACCTTTAAACCAAACAATAAATTGTGTAACTACTTTATTACCAGGCTGAAGATATTTTAAATCATGACCTAAGAATTTGATACTTAACTACTGAATATGTTAAAACTATTAATGCAATAAAACACAAATTATTCACAGCGAAACTAGAGGCAGCGTGTGTTGACCTTAAAAAGGTGTATTGACGACATGTTAACAATAAATGTTTGCTAATAGTTTTCAGTAAAAACAATAGACGTCCTAATTAGATGGTTAAATGAATCAAAGGTAAATACAAATTCCAAAATATCATGTTTTTGCAAAAGACTACATACCTTCAAAGGCATCGCTACACACAAGCATCTCTCTAGAGTGATGGCCGCAGTAATCCAGCTACTGACCTGGGTTAGTGCAAGATGTGTTGCCCCACTGGTCATGTATTGAATCTCACTAGGCTCAAATGACAGTTCCAGATCTGCAAACGCTGGGGTATAGCAGAGGTTTGTCCAGACTGAGGGTAGTAAACATCCGAGGTCAGATATGGCCAAAGCTGAAAGGAGAAATATAGTATCATTGACATAGTTAAATACATAAACGTGCACGCGCAAACGACAGTTAAAATAAATATATCTTACTCTTTTAACAGACTGTTGAAACAGTGGTCTTCAGTCTGTTCCATATAGGGACCTTATTAGAACAGTCGTTTTCAGTCTATTCCATATAGCGTCTTTTTTAAAACAGTCGTCTTCAGTCTATTCCATTTAGCGACCTTTTTTCAAACAGTGGTCTTCAGTCTATTCCATAGAGCGACCCTTTTTAAAACAGTGGTCTTCAGTCTATTCCATATAGCGACCCTTTTTAAAACAGTGGTCTACAGTCTATTCCATATAGCGACCTTTTTTAAAACAGTGGTCTACAGTCTATTCCATATAGCGACCTTTTTTAAAACAGTGGTCTACAGTCTATTCCATATAGTGACCTTTTTTAAAACAGTGGTCTTCAGTCTATTCCATATAGCGACCCTTTTTAAAACAGTGGTCTACAGTCTATTCCATATAGCGACCTTTTTTTAAAACAGTGGTCTACAGTCTATTTCATATAGCGACCTTTTTTAAAACAGTGGTCTACAGTCTATTCCATATAGCGACCTTTTTTAAAACAGTGGTCTACAGTCTATTCCATATAGCGACCTTTTATAAAACAGTGGTCTACAGTCTATTCCATATAGCGACCCTTTTTAAAAACCGTGGTCTTCAGTCTATTCCATATAGTGACCCTTTTTAAAACAGTGGTCTTCAGTCTATTCTATATAGTGACCTTTTTAAAAACCGTGGTCTTCAGTCTATTCCATATAGCGACCTTTTTAAAAACCGTGGTCTTCAGTCTATTCCATATAGTGACCCTTTTTAAAACAGTAGTCTACAGTCTATTCCATATAGCGACCCCTTTTTAAAACAGTAGTCTACAGTCTGTTCCATATAGCGACCCCTTTTTAAAACAGTGGTCTTCAGTCTGTTCCATATAGCGACCCCTATAGGTTATGGCAAGACTTTCACAAGAGGCACATTTCATTTGCCTCATATTAAAAAGTATGTGATTAAAAGTAGGAAAACACACAGAACAACCTTAGGGGCAGTAAATAAGAACTAATGTCAAATTAGTACTATTGTATGAGGTGGAAACATGGAGAACAACTAAGACAATTACTAAACAATAACAGACATTCATTAACTGGTGCCTGTGCAGAATAGACAGAATTATATGGTATGATAGAATAACTGATGTAGAACTTTGGGAGAGAACTAAATAGGCTCCAGTGGACTAAGAGTGAGGAAAAGACGCTGGCGTTGAATAGGACACACACTGAGAAAACAGGAGAACAGCATAACTAGAATTTCTTTGCATTGGAACCCACAGGGGCAAAGGAATAAAGGAAGGCCAAAAACACTTAGAGAAGAGAGCTGGAGAATGAAGTTAGAAAGATGGGGGGGGGGGGAACATGAGAGAGCTCCATGCAATGGCGAAGGATAGAACGACTTGGCGTGAGTTGTTTAAGGGCCTATGCTCCATTGGGGGATAGAAGAAGACATTCAAAGTGACAAATATTTAATTTAAAAAAAAAACAATCACCAACAACTACTTATTTAGTGTTCAGTTATAAATGTGATCGCTACCACAGTTTTGTCTTGATGAAGTCTGTTCATTATTTTTGTATCTGGTGTTGGACAAGGCACAAATGAGATCACTCTCTACATCAAGTTGACAATGCAGTTTTGTTTTCACAACTGTTAAAGCGAAAAGTCGGGATTCACAAAGACATGAGGATCAAATGGCAACAAACTTCGACCTTAGACTCCAGCTCATTCATTTGGGCAAGTGCTTGTTCCTTTGATAGTCAGCTGACATCGGTATGAAGAAGTAAGTCAATATGTGTGGCCTGAAGCTCATCGCAAATAGCTTGATTTAACAAAGTTCACTATTCATATAGCTTTTTATGTACATCCTTCATATACTGCGGCAAAAATGTGGTTGTCAAAATTTTTATGTGAATTACACTGTGCTTTCCCGATGTGTTGCTAGTCTAGGATGCGAGCAAATCTCTTGTTATAGGGTTGAATCTCAGAAGTACAGTTGTTCTTTCAACTCAACAGTTAATAGTATGTTCGACTAGCGGGTATTACCCAAGTTCTAAGTGTGCTTTAGAAGATGTTTTCAGGGCTGCTGTGAGCCATACCAACTCTGAGATCCCTTGCCAACTCGATTATGGTCACAAAGGTGAGCCCATATCTGTGGCACACGACGTGGACATGCGGCCGGAGACTTGCGTGAGGATTCGTAAAACCATCCCAGAGGCGGTGGTGTTCGAGGTGTGGTACGTATCCGGTAATACGTGCAGCAGGAGAAACTAACCCTGAGCCTCATGAACTCAGGTGGGCCCACTCTCTGAAAATGTCTAGGAGCTGGTGGGCCGAAACATTTGTCGACTAGAGATTACTTCTACTGATGATTGGTAGACTCCTGCTGTACATGCTCCCCTGTGGAGTTTCTTTTTACTTATACACATCCCAACGGCCTTAACTGTCTCTCACGTCTGTGATAGATGTCACCACGCCACGAAAACATATTATGAACGGTAAAAAATACATAGTAGACAGTTCATTTTGTTTGTAAACATTTGAAAACATGCCTTTTTTATATTATCTTAAACCACATATCGACAAAATACTATGAACTTGCAGCACTTGGCTAAATCATTGGTTTCATTAAACAGGACTAAAAAAGTGACATTTTTATCATTCAATAATTTTTTTTTTAATGAAATCGTGAAGGTCATCTATCCTAAGTTTTACAGTACTATCAGATATTTATATTAATTTGTTTCATGACTTATCCCTGGGACTATATTTGTAGCTAACAAAAAACGGTGCTTAATTTATAACTTACCCCTGACGTCACTACAACGTCACGGGAGACATTCCCAATAAATTCTAGGGTGTTCAGGTTGTAGTTTCTCGCGATTTCTCTACAGCAAATTTTAGGGTTAGGGTTAGGGTTAGGGTTAGAAGACACTAGATGAATACTCAAAACAAACACCAAACAACAGCACACTTGCACCCCTTGAAATAATGGACTGTCAGGCCAGCTGTGGATTTCCCACAGGGATTTCGTGTTTGGGGTACGTTATAAATTAAGAACCCAAAAAACAAGGTTTTACAAGGGATCTCAAACCGTGTGCACTTCCTTGTCTTCTACTATTAGAATGGTCAGTTCATGTGCTTGTATTATCAGCAGTGAGGCGAAATAGTACAGAGATAGTTTTCGTCAGAATCTGTTTTTAATCTATAATTAAGTGCGCATTTTATGATAATAATTCTATTTTAAGTTATTTTTCCACAGTCCGCGCATTGAAATACAATGGCACTACCTTTTTGTTTTATAGCTTCAAAAAATGTGTAGTTTTTAATTAAACTTGGAAAATAACTGTGGTTATTACAAGTACAAATGTACTTAATTTCAAAACTGCATGACACTCTCTTGAAACCTCCATGTGCCTCTCCAGAGGGACCCGCCAGGTATCGACCCCAGGTAAAATCACAGTAGAAAACTGAACCCTAGAAGATATCAAAATACATTTAAAACATGGTTTCTTAAAAACTCTGCTCGTAGCAGTTTTTTTAAGACATTTTATTTAACTGTTAAAATTTGCTGCACATCTTTGATCATATGGTACTGCATTTGACCATTAGAGCTACATCATATCACCAGTAACTAGAATGTCTTTGCATTGGAACCCACAGCGGCATAGGAATAAAGGAAATCCACAAAACACATAGAGAAGAGAGCTTAAGAATAAAGTTAGTAAGATGGGAAGGACATGGGGAGAGCTCCATGCAATGGCGAAGAATAGAACGACTTGGCGGGAGTTGGTTGAGGGCTTATGCTCCATTGGGGGATAGAAAGTCAGAAGAAGAAGAAGAAGAAGAATATCACCAGGGCTGTAAATATTGTATGTGCAATATGTTTGGCTGCACAGGGGGTATCAATATTCTAAGAGAGTCCCAAAAAAAAGAGTGATTTTTTAAAGGAGGGAACAGAGGTCAGATATTCTACATTCAGTGACATACTCTGTAGCTCAGACAACTATAATCGCAGATCTTTTAAAACTGGACACGTAAACGTCATTATATGAATCTGTCTCATCTAGAAATATAGCATGTACAGTAACAAACAAACAAACAAACAAAATTACACGTACTGCTCTATTCAGCAATATAATAATTATAGCATAGTATTGCAGTTATGCACAGACAGCAGCTAAAGACAATACATACCAGTCAAACTAACATTGATAGAATCCTTGAATCCTTGCTTCACAAAGCAGACGATTTTATAATATTGCTGATTATTCCAAAGATAACAACTACGTGAGAGAGGATTCCCCAGACCATCCAGTGAAATATAACTATTGCAGTCATGTTGAAAAGCACTCCCTCTGTGCTATCATTTGAGGTACCCGTATGAAGTAGGGACTTGTTTTCCATTACAGAAGTTTGAAAAAAACGTGTTTTTCCGACTACTTTAAAAGTAACTGATTTGGCGATTGCTAAAATGTGATATCACGCCAATAAAGAGATTACACTACATAAATAACGGTAAATGAGTTTATAAAAATGAAGACGGTCATTTCAGTATTGTTAATCAATACTGATGTATAAACAAAAGATTGGATCATGTAATGCACTTTTGACACCGGCTCAAAGAAAAGATTACATAAAACACTTGAGTACATTCAAGTGATTATTGCATTTTGTGTATTATGTATCAGAGAGAGGAATATTTTACTGGTTCACCACTTCATGCCTCAAAATTGATATAGGAGAACAACGAAGAATTACAAGGGGGAAAAAAAAAACGGGAAGTACGGAAAGGAATGGACAAATTTGAGGTTTCAAACTAAACAGATGTGGACTGTTCTAGTTCTGGATTCAAACCAAGGTCCAGAAGTGAACGAACAACCATGACTTTTCGCCTATGCAACTGTATAACTGGCAAGGCATGAGTGTGTCTGTTAAATTATTTTTGAGGCGGCAACTGTATAAAAGCGCCCTTAGAACTGCATCGGTCATGCACTCATTATGGATAAGAGAAGACACACCAATCAAGCCCTCATATAGACAGCGGATGGGAAAAGAAATTGGGAGAGACCAAGAGAGACTCTGCGTAGAACCATCATAAGGCAAGGCTCAGCTATGGGCCTAATGAGTATCCAAGACAAAAATTCGGTGGCAATAAACCGCCATAAATTGAGAGCTATATGACCTCTGCTCTGTGCGCCGCCTTAGGCTCAAGAGGAAACACTAACCAACTATGTGCCTGGGCAGCACTAAGGTGCAATTACTAAACCTACTGCAGCAGTAGAGACAAAGATGAAGAAGAAGACAGGAGATCACTTATAGGGTATTAGTTACGCCCTCTTTTCAACATATACGCTGAATACATTATGTTAAATGCAGATAGCGATGATGGGATGTTACATCTAAAAAAACTAGTTATGCAGATTTGGTTCGACACGTGTTTCAAACTGCGGCCGCTAAGATCTCGTTGGAAGTGCCTGGTGAAAAACAGATGGTTGTAACTGTATTCGTAATATTAGAGGGTCTAAAATGTCCCCTGAGTCACAATCGGGGGTGGCGATGGAGGGGGGGGGGTCGCTAGGTGCCCCAGAAAAACCAACCACCTGCATAGAAAGGGAAGTACAACCATAGCTGTCCGCTGCAGTGTACAGCTGGCGAACATGAGGAAGAAGTAGAATCTCCCTTCATGCTTGCAGCCAGGTGAAACCCACGAATGTGTTTGGTGTGTTGTTTGTTGTTTGTCTCCTCGATAAACACCTCAAGGAGGAGACAGAAAAAAAAAATAGGGAAAAGACGAAGAAGAAGGTAATATAGAAGGTACTTATTGTCTAAAATAATGTATGTGGGTGTTTTTACATGTAGAAATAGCATCCTTGTGAATAAATCATACGGATTTGACTTCTACACGTAAAAACTTCCACAGATACTATTCTTAACATTCATTTACTTTCTATACCTTCTCCTTCTTTGTCCTTTCTCTACTCCTGACATGCCTTGCCGCATCAAGGTGAGAAACGATTTCTGAAACTGGTCCTTCTGTTCGCTTCACATGAAGTATTTTTTACTGTCTGATATTTCTGTGGTGCATGGTCTGCATGGTCGACCTCTGACTCTGTTACGAACTGTATCTGTATAACATTGCTCTTTGTGGTGCCCTGCCCGATGCCAATCTATTTACATAGGTAAGCTATTTGATTTGTCTGTACGTTACATTGTTAAATACTGCTGATATCTACTCAGATTGTCAACAGTGCTGTGATTAGCATATCCGACTACTACATTTAGGGACCTGAGTTTAAGTCCCTACTGAAACTTTAAAAAAAAAAAAGTGCTTTCTGCAACAGATGGTCTAAGTGCTAACATATGAAAAAAAAATACAGAATTGGCGTATTAGTTGAGGTAGACTGATGTTTTCTGGTGTGGGTACTACCATCCACGACCGGCTCCAACTGACGTGACTGTTGCTGACGTCACCAGGTCGGGCTAACGCTGCGTTAACGCAACGGTTCTCAAACAATAAGAAAAAAACTATTTCCACAGTGGCGAGGGAAGACAGCTTAAATTTTAACTTTTCAGTATCTACATGCCTTCTTTAAAAACGTCATATCTGTTAGTCGACGTTTCTTGATTATTGCCGCGGAACCCCTAGCATACGCTGACGGCACACCAGGGTGGCTCCGTAACCAGTTTGAGAACCGCTGTGTTAACGCATAGTTACCACCACCCGGTGACGTCAACGGCACGACCTGTCAGATGGAGACGGTCGAGTAGCATCCTAAAGGGCATGTTGTGGTGTTAGAGGATGCGACTTGTTTATCGGGCAAATGTTGTTTCTCACAGCAGTCTGAATTATAATTCTAATTTACGGCCCGGTTTGGACTGGTTGGGGGCATCCCAGAACAGGTCGTCCTAGAGTTGGTGCTATCACCTCCTTGGCACACATAGAAATAAGTAAAATTATAGCACACACTAGACAAAATAACAATAAAAACCTTTAGTTATTCAGTACCGTAGAATAATCATGGAGTTTTATTGTTACGCCTTATGTAAAAAAAAACTGTGCAGCTATGTGCTACAACAATTATTGCACAAAGCCTAAACCCGACCCTAAATATATATATATATATATATATATATATATATATATATATATATATATATATATATATATATATATATATATATATATAGTTTTAAAACGAAAACGAAACCTACCTAACGCTATGATATACATGTCTCTTGTTCTTTTGTCAGTCACTAAATACTCAAGACGCATTGTGTACCTAAGTAACCTTTACCTACAATATATTTATAAAGTAAGTTTCTTTATCTGCTCCTGCACCGACAGTTGACCGAACATTTTCAGAGTACAGCTGTCATCAGACTCGTACAAACTCAGCAATTACTTGCATCGAACAATATACTAAATTATATCTCAACAGTGTGTCAGTTCGTCCATATGCTTCTATCAACATTTGCGTTCACATAATTTTAAAATTGCAAAAAGTATATATAATTGCTATGCAGTTCTTACAATGCATACCTGTCGGAAGGACAGTACGTATTTTACACTGAATGACCGGCACGTTCATAAGTGGTATGTAATTAAATTACTGCCTTTTCAAATGAAATAACACACTCGCTAAAATACAACTAACATTGCATGCCATTTCATAAAGTTGCGTCATTGGAGTAAGCCTACGTCGATTCTCGCTAGTACAGTTTAAAAAAAGAGCAGTCGAGGTGAAGCTGTTAGACGATCCCCAGTTGTGGGTTCAGGTGTAGATTATATTTTTTAAATGACTTTAACTCCCAGGTCGACCCAACTCAAAGTAGGTGTAAAGTATTGTCCTGGAAAGTAAAGACAACCAGAGATAACATCTCCCACCAAGTGCCCATAGGTCTATAAAATATAGGCCCTATATGCCCAGTAAACTTTAACTCTTTGGGTACCACGTAACTTATCAAGCGTTTCTTGCTCATCCAAAGATAGTATACTTTGTATTTTTCTGCAACAGATATAGGCAACCTTAACAAACTGTACCTGATCTGCAAGTTTACCGTCTTTTGTGTCACAGTGTATTTTGTGTAATTCCTTCAGGGCTAGAAATTTAATACTTCCAAGTAATATATCTTAGAATATAAAACAGTTTAGGTAACAACAGCGCGGGTCACGTTTATATCATGGTCTTTAACACAGTTTTGAAAAACATTTCAGAATATAAATAAGTTTAAGTAACAACCATCTGGGACTCAAATAGTTAACGGCCTTCAAACACCGTTTTTAAAAATAGCGCGTCATGTATTTTAATGTGGCCGAACTGCATGCATGGCTAGATTCTGCTGAAGGGGACTTAAAAAGCACACAATTTTAGCTGCTATCTAAAATGGTATAGTGGCTGAACTAACAAGAAAGCAAAAGCACACTTGAGAGCGTAAATTTGGCTAGGTAAATGACCAACAATAAACCAATAACAAGTTTCTGCGGCAACCTTGGACTTTACAGGATATATAAAAACATACATCGGCTTTCCCATGATTCATTACATCCTTTGCAGAATAATGCTCTCATTAATCCTGCCGTAAACCACTGAATAATATCTTAACTTTATTCCTTAGTAAAATGGCATAACAGGGTGTCCTTACTATTCGTTATCCAATAACGTGCCATTTCTAACAGGAGCCACCTTATACATTTATGTTCTATTCAAACCAGTATGGAATTTTAAATCGGAAATTATTTCCATTCATTTTCTCAATAGTTGAGGACTGCGAGGTCTCTAAGAATGGCGACCGCCTAGAGTGCTAGAGGTCCTGGGTTCAAGCCAGGGTGAAAGCTGAGATTTTTTTAGCGTGGACTCATAATAATTTCCACTGGTCTCTGGGTAGTTGGATTGGACGCATTGTATGTATTGTTGCTCCCGTAAAAAAAATTCCTTTGTCGGTTGGAAATCGAAGAAGAGTAGCCTAGCGGTGCTGCACAAGCAAAACTTTGAATTGTAAATCTACCCAAAGTATTTCAGGATCCTCGTTGGTGCTACGGTGTTTGTACACTGCATTGAGAAGCTTTGGACTCAGGCTTGAGTCAGAAGTAGAACGAAGCTCTTATGGGTAACTAACCTTGTGCCGTGATGTTGTTCTGTCGTCTTAACCTAAACCTAAACCTTCTCCGAAGTCCTAGCGTTCAAAGTCTGTAAACTCCAGCAAGAAGTTTTTGTTTCAGAATTTGAGTTCTACGCGCAAAACTGGTTTATCTGTGTGCAAACGTTTGGTTCCTTGCTAAGTGTTACCAAGTTCTCGTGTCAATTCTATCCTATAATACACACACACATACACACTAACACACACACTAACACAGAGAGAGAGAGAGAGAGAGTGAGAAAGAAAGAAAGAGAGAGAAAGAAAGAGAGAGAGAGAGAAAGAGA
Source organism: Candidula unifasciata (assembly GCA_905116865.2). Taxonomy (NCBI): domain Eukaryota; kingdom Metazoa; phylum Mollusca; class Gastropoda; order Stylommatophora; family Geomitridae; genus Candidula; species Candidula unifasciata. The sequence continues at coordinate 111,223 of CAJHNH020002064.1, forward strand.
AACACCGACTACCCGCGCCTAATTTTTGTAATTAATATACCAGTTTCAATTGTCATCTTTGTTTCTTTCGATCCTTCCATTATATTATTTGTATTCTCCTCAAACACCTAATCTATGTCGCCAGTACATGCTTTTAACTTGTCTGTTTGTTGTCCATTTCTCTCATTTATATAACAACACATGTTATATTACACGTTTATATCATGTTCTAACTGTTTCTCACTGCAAATACATATTGTTGATATTTGTGCATCTTGCTGACGGTCATATTTACCATTGACAATACTGTTCTAATTTATGTAAAGCATCTTGCATTAGATGTTGTGAATGTTCCGAGCTAGTGACATCTCGTATTTCACTGCTCCTATTCTGGTTTGTTAGTTGCTCTTATTCTGTCGGTGCTTAGTGCGGATATTTTGTAGGTATAATTTCCTCAGTGCTACTGCAATAGACACTGTGTCGTGCGCACCAGAATGTTTTTCCTAATTGGAAAATGAAACATCATGCTTGTATTTATTCAACTTCTTCGCTTTCAAGGGTTGCTCGTCCACCTTTGGACGTTAGTCTTCTTCCAAAACCTGAATGTTGACTATCAGACGCCCAGACCAAACACCCCTCCTCATGTAATTTGGAAAGTAACCTGTGACACACTATGCAATTAAACCACGCTATTAGTTGGTAAAGCCCTTCAATATCTACTAATGTCAAAGTGTCTGTCTCCCAACACCAAGATTAAAATATATAAAACGTTAATAAGACCAGAAGTTGTATATGGCCCCGAAACTTGGAGCAAAACTAAAAGACATGAAGCCTTATTACAGGTTTTCGAGAACAGAGTCTTACAGCGAATCTTTAGACCCATCAGAGATGCAAACAGCAAGGAATGGAGAGTGAGAAGCAACAACAAAATTCATAATCTGTCTACATCACCATTCATCACTGGCATCAAAAGGGCAAATAAATTGAGCTGGTTTATTGATAGAATGTCAGCTAAGATAACCAAAAACTGTATACACGAGGGGTATGAACCACGAGGCAGACCAAGAAGACAATGTAGAGATAATGTCTAGACAAACCTGCAAATAAATGGTGTCACCAACAGTAATAAGAGGGCCAACCAGAGAGACGAATGGGGGCGGGTGATATCTGCACCACAAAAATTGAGGGCTTTGGAATGATACAAAGAAGAAAAAGAAGACGATTAGTTGGTATAACCTAGGGTGAAATTAACTTCTTTAACCCCTAGGAGGTCAAAGTTTATCATTAAGAAGTACATAATACTGTTTTTCTATTATCTATCATATGCTGCAAAAAAGTACCGAATCCGGATAACGGCCAACACTAACGTAGGAAGGCATGTGCATGTTTCATTCTGAACTTTTAGCCTTTCAACCCCTTTCTAGAAGCGTCAGTCTGAAATACAGGACCCTAGAATGCGTGGAAGAGTGTGGCTATTATATTTTTGTAGACTTTAAGTAATAGACTGCAGTAATAAGATTGGCTTGTTTCTCTTTGGACAAGTGAACTTTGAAATTTAAGTAGCCTGCCAACTATCCGAAAACAGAGGCAACCCCACCTCCTCGTAGCGCACACCGGAAAACTGAAGCCGCGAGGGTTAAGGCTAACAGGGCAATGGCAGTAGTGTATCAGCGTGATACAGGTATTATTTGAGAAATCGATCTCTCTTTATCCTTAGTAAAAGATGGCGGCCAAAAGTGATTGGTCTGTTCGTGTGGCTTTATATATCCTTAGTAAATATCGATCGGGACAGCCACCCTCTTAATCCTTAGTAAATATCGATCGTGTGGCTGATGACAAGTGATTGGTTTTAGGGAAAGGTATAGGAAATCTTCATAACTGTAGGTGACAGGTGGCGTTATATAAAACGGGGGGGCAGGCAGAAACACTATTTAGGTGAGCAGCGGGGGCAGGGGACCCGGGGCGACTAGGAAGGCGGCATGATGACCGGGGATGTATTAGAAAGGGCAGATTAGGCGCGTTGTCTCCATAGCAACTGGTTATTCATTGTCGGTATGTGGGTATTTTCTTTATTAGTTTCATAACGGCAGGTGACAGGTGGCGTTATACTGGTTATTCATTGTCGGTATGTTGGGGTGTGGGTATTTTTAGGCGGAGTGGTTTAAGGAAGAAAATTATTTCTTTAGTGCAGGGCCAGATGTTGGTTAAAGTGGCGGATGACCGGGGATATATTAGAAAGGGCGACTCGAGCGCCATCATCATCATCTGTGTCATGGTATTGAAGGGATGGTTTGAGCTGTAGTAAAAAGGAGGACATACGACAGAAGGGTAGCTGTCTTGTCATAGTGTCGAGGGTAGAAGAGAAGGGGCTTACCTGACATCGGTGAGCAGCGCGGCGGGTGGGGCAAGGGACACGGGGCGACAGGGCGACTAAAACGGTTGGTGTTGGTTTATGGGTTCTGTAATAGACAACAAATTAGAAGTGGGTTGTTAGCGGGAGATATATGTTTTAAAACGAAACAAGTTATGGGATATGAAAATAGACATAGGCAGCAGTGACAGCCGGCAGAGGGGGAGGGGGCGTTTTAGGGTTTAGGTAAAGAAACCTAGAAAGGTTGTTTGATGACCGGGGATATATACTAAAGGGCGTCTTGAGCGCCATCATCATCATCATGATCTGTGTCATGGGAGCGAAGGTCGACCGCTCAGGGATGGTTTGAGCTATAGTAAAAAGGAGAACGTACAATAGAAGGGTGGGCGGCTTGTCATAGTGTTAGATGTTGATAGTTTAAGTTTTAGTAAAAAAGGAAAACTTTAACAAAGAGGCGACCGTTGTGACATATTATTGGATATTAACCGCTCAAGGAGGGTAGGAGTTAAAATAAAAACAATATGGTAATTTATAGCAAAACGACCACTCTTGTGACATATTGAGGAGGCCGACCGCTTATGAAGGGTTTGAGTTGAAGTAAAAAGGGGACTTTATGGCAAAACGGCGACTTTTGTGTCATAGCAGCGAATGCCAACCGATCATTGAGGTTTTGATTTAGGTAAAGATGGGAATTTATGGCATAATGGCAACTTTTATGTCAACAATAATATGGAATGCCGGCCGCGCAGAAATAGTTTAAGCTGTAGTAAAAAGGAAAACATACGACATTTGGCGTGTGTCTTATCATAGTGTTAGATTTTGATAGGTTAGGGAGGGTTTAGTTGCAGTAAAAACGAATGCGTTAACAGAAGGGCGACTTTTGTAACATATTATGGGAGGCCGGCCACTCATCCGTAGTTTAAATTGTAGTGGGAAAAATAGCAAAAGGACGACAGGTGTGGCAAACGGTCGGGTTCTGGCCGTACATATATGGTTGAGCTGTAGTTTTAAAAAAAAGAGGAGAACTGTTGTGTCATATTGTTAGATATCACCGCTCATAAAGGGTTTACGTTGTAGATCAGAGGCGGCGCTACCAGGCGACGAAGGTGGGCTGGGGCAATTTTAGGTGCCAAAAGGGCGCTATGTCTTTCTCGACAGACAGCGTAAACCACACACGAGACGTTACATGTCTTTCACTGGTCTTTACAAGGCAATAACTGAAGACGCCAGATAACCCGAGCACTATCCTTGGGGCAAAGGGGAGCTGGGGCAATTTTGGGTACCAAAAAAAAAAAAAAGCGCTATATCTTTCTCGACGGACAAGGTAAAGGACGCACGAGACATCGCATGTCTTTCACGGGTCCTCACAAGGCGATAACAGAAGACGCCGGGTAACCCGATCACTATCCTTGGTGCACAAAAGTCACCCGATGTTTTTCTTCATAGGACACCGTAAGCCACGGAAGAGAAAGAGCATATCTTTCACTGGTCTTGACAAGTCGTCACCTAAGGTTCCTATTAAGTAGCTAACTGTCCTTCTGACACAGCAAATCACTCGATGGTTTTCTCTACGGGACACCACAAAGCACGCAAGAGACAGAGCATGTCTTTCACTGGTATTGTCAAGTCAGTTGCCGACGGTCCTTAGTAAGTAGTGCACTACCCCGGGGACCCAGCAACCACCCGATATTTTTCTTGACGAGACATCTTAGGTCACTTAAGTCTTCCTCGTTGCTTCCGGCGTTGTCAGCGGCCTCGTTGTCGTCTTCCTTGTTGACTTCGGCGGGTCGTCGTCTTCGGCGTCATCGTCGCCTCTAATGTCGTCTTCGTCGTCGAGTGCATAACCCAAGGTTTTTACTAACTGTCCCGGCTGCCTCGGACACGATGCGACTTTAGGAAAACAGGAGACTCGTCGTCTTTGCAGTTGTCTTCCTCCTAATTTGCTCGTCTTCGGCGGTGTCGGCGTGTCGTAGGACAACGTTAGTCACTCGTTCACTAACCTCTCTTGGTAAGTCATTAATTAACATTGGTACTATGCGAGTCGCTAAGATGTCTTTTCTGTTGGGGAAACACTTGATGTCTTGGTCCTTTGATACATCTTGAATCACACAAGATATGACATACATCTTTCACCAGCTGTCCCTGACGACTCGGACACACAGTGGCTTTCAGAAAACACAAGGCAGCTTTTTAGAAGCCAAAAGGCTACTTCAAGAACCCAGAAGGCATACATATGACTTTGACGAAACATGAGCCACATTTTTTATTCAACATAGGGCTCCTTTTAAGAAACACAAGACGACTTTTATCAAATACGAAAACCACACTGTGACAACATTATCGCTATTTTTTGCTAACATGTTTTGTTTCACTGTGCATATCAAAGGGCGTCAATACAGTCCCACTTTTCTTGACACACGTTAAATCGATCAATTTTTTTTTTTAAATCACTTGACCACTTTAAGAGGCACAATGTCCTTTCGTTCTACTGTATTTGTACAAAACGCAGATAACCAACTAGTCGCCCTTGAAGCTAGATGGCCAATCCTATTATCTGGATCGTCTACCAGGTTGTGCTACAGGAAGTGTTGTCTTACTGTAAACATACAAAGCTTTTCGAGGGTTCTTCAAGAAGGCTGTCGTCTCCGGCTAATAAACAAAGCGTCCCACTGAAAAACAGAAGGGGCGACTATCTGTTTCCTCCGAGCGTCTCCAAGAGGCGCCTTGAGTTCTTTACACATACAAGTTTTATCAACCAACTGTCACAGAAGCTATCTTACAAACCATTTGGCCCTTCTGAAGGCTGTCTCATCGACGGTTGTCAACGGGCTATCCGACCTACTAGCCCTCTATTTCGAGACGGGACGCAGGGACTGTGCCCCAACCAACGGTTGCTGCGCCCCGTCTCGAAATAGAGGGCTAGTAGGTCGGATAGCCCGTTGACAACCGTCGATGAGACGGTTTAAAAAAAAAAAAAAATATTGATCGATTTAACGTGTGTCAAGAAAAGTGGGACTGTATTGACGCCCTTTGATATGCACAGTGAAACAAAACATGTTAGCAAAAAATAGCGATAATGTTGTCACAGTGTGGTTTTCGTATTTGATAAAAGTCGTCTTGTGTTTCTTAAAAGGAGCTCTATGTTGAATAAAAAATGTGCCTCATGTTTCGTCAAAGTCATATGTATGCCTTCTGGGTTCTTGAAGTAGACTTCTGGCTTCTAAAAAGCTGCCTTGTGTTTTCTGAAAGCCACTGTGTGTCCGAGTCGTCAGGGACAGCTGGTGAAAGATGTATGTCATATCTTGTGTGATTCAAGATGTATCAAAGGACCAAGACATCAAGTGTTTCCCCAACAGAAAAGACATCTTAGCGACTCGCATAGTACCAATGTTAATTAATGACTTACCAAGAGAGGTTAGTGAACGAGTGACTAACGTTGTCCTACGACACGCCGACACCGCCGAAGACGAGCAAATTAGGAGGAAGACAACTGCAAAGACGACGAGTCTCCTGTTTTCCTAAAGTCGCATCGTGTCCGAGGCAGCCGGGACAGTTAGTAAAAACCTTGGGTTATGCACTCGACGACGAAGACGACATTAGAGGCGACGATGACGCCGAAGACGACGACCCGCCGAAGTCAACAAGGAAGACGACAACGAGGCCGCTGACAACGCCGGAAGCAACGAGGAAGACTTAAGTGACCTAAGATGTCTCGTCAAGAAAAATATCGGGTGGTTGCTGGGTCCCCGGGGTAGTGCACTACTTACTAAGAACCGTCGGCAACTGACTTGACAATACCAGTGAAAGACATGCTCTGTCTCTTGCGTGCTTTGTGGTGTCCCGTAGAGAAAACCATCGAGTGATTTGCTGTGTCAGAAGGACAGTTAGCTACTTAATAGGAACCTTAGGTGACGACTTGTCAAGACCAGTGAAAGATATGCTCTTTCTCTTCCGTGGCTTACGGTGTCCTATGAAGAAAAACATCGGGTGACTTTTGTGCACCAAGGATAGTGATCGGGTTACCCGGCGTCTTCTGTTATCGCCTTGTGAGGACCCGTGAAAGACATGCGATGTCTCGTGCGTCCTTTACGTTGTCCGTCGAGAAAGATATAGCTCTTTTTTTTTTTTTTCTGGTACCCAAAATTGCCCCAGCTCCCCTTTGCCCCAAGGATAGTGCTCGGGTTATCTGGCGTCTTCAGTTATTGCCTTGTAAAGACCAGTGAAAGACATGTAACGTCTCGTGTGTGGTTTACGCTGTCTGTCGAGAAAGACATAGCGCCCTTTTGGCACCTAAAATTGCCCCAGCCCACCTTCGTCGCCTGGTAGCGCCGCCTCTGATCTACAACGTAAACCCTTTATGAGCGGTGATATCTAACAATATGACACAATAGTTCTCCTTTTTTTTTTAAAACTACAGCTCAACCATATATGTACGGCCAGAACCCGACCGTTTGCCACACCTGTCGTCCTTTTGCTATTTTTCCCACTACAATTTAAACTACGGATGAGTGGCCGGCCTCCCATAATATGTTACAAAAGTCGCCCTTCTGTTAACGCTTTCGTTTTTACTGCAACTAAACCCTCCCTAACCTATCAAAATCTAACACTATGATAAGACACACGCCAAATGTCGTATGTTTTCCTTTTTACTACAGCTTAAACTATTTCTGCGCGGCCGGCATTCCATATTATTGTTGACATAAAAGTTGCCATTATGCCATAAATTCCCATCTTTACCTAAATCAAAACCTCAATGATCGGTTGGCATTCGCTGCTATGACACAAAAGTCGCCGTTTTGCCATAAAGTCCCCTTTTTTACTTCAACTCAAACCCTTCATAAGCGGTCGGCCTCCTCAATATGTCACAAGAGTGGTCGTTTTGCTATAAATTACCATATTGTTTTTATTTTAACTCCTACCCTCCTTGAGCGGTTAATATCCAATAATATGTCACAACGGTCGCCTCTTTGTTAAAGTTTTCCTTTTTTACTAAAACTTAAACTATCAACATCTAACACTATGACAAGCCGCCCACCCTTCTATTGTACGTTCTCCTTTTTACTATAGCTCAAACCATCCCTGAGCGGTCGACCTTCGCTCCCATGACACAGATCATGATGATGATGATGGCGCTCAAGTCGCCCTTTAGTATATATCCCCGGTCATCAAACAACCTTTCTAGGTTTCTTTACCTAAACCCTAAAACGCCCCCTCCCCCTCTGCCGGCTGTCACTGCTGCCTATGTATATTTTCATATCCCATAACTTGTTTCGTTTTAAAACATATATCTCCCGCTAACAACCCACTTCTAATTTTTTGTCTATTACAGAACCCATAAACCAACACCAACCGTTTTAGTCGCCCTGTCGCCCCGTGTCCCTTGCCCCGCCCGCCGCGCTGCTCACCGATGTCAGGTAAGCCCCTTCTCTTCTACCCTCGACACTATGACAAGACAGCTACCCTTCTGTCGTATGTCCTCCTTTTTACTACAGCTCAAACCATCCCTTCAATACCATGACACAGATGATGATGATGGCGCTCGAGTCGCCCTTTCTAATATATCCTCGGTCATCCGCCACTTTAACCAACATCTGGCCCTGCACTAAAGAAATAATTTTCTTCCTTAAACCACTCCGCCTAAAAATACCCACACCCCAACATACCGACAATGAATAACCAGTATAACGCCACCTGTCACCTGCCGTTATGAAACTAATAAAGAAAATACCCACATACCGACAATGAATAACCAGTTGCTATGGAGACAACGCGCCTAATCTGCCCTTTCTAATACATCCCCGGTCATCATGCCGCCTTCCTAGTCGCCCCGGGTCCCCTGCCCCCGCTGCTCACCTAAATAGTGTTCCTGCCTGCCCCCCGTTTTATATAACGCCACCTGTCACCTACAGTTATAAAGATTTCCTATACCTTTCCCTAAAACCAATCACTTGTCATCAGCCACACGATCGATATTTACTAAGGATATAGAGGGTGGCTGTCCCGATCGATATTTACTAAGGATATATAAAGCCACACGAACAGACCAATCACTTTTGGCCGCCATCTTTTACTAAGGATAAAGAGAGATCGATTTCTCAAATAATACCTGTATCACGCTGATACACTACTAATGGCTCGCCTGGATGAAGACCCGTACAAACCAGGCCAAGTGTAAGGGTCAAGAGTGGAACACATTGGACGATAGGTTTCTGCCATTTGTAGACTGAGATGATATATTTTATTTGCCATTAACTTAATTGAGTGCATGGTGGGACACTGTGAGCTGCTGATTTCATTTTGGAGTATTTTTCGACTGTGAACTGTAGATTCAGAATATGGCACGTACTATGTTGCCGAAATATGTTGCTTATTTACGTAATTAAAATTGTTCTCGTATGCAAGTGTTGATCTCTCAGTCACTTTTGCTCCCAAAAGGGAAAGAGATGGGTATTCTGCGTTTTTTCGTTGGCACAAGAGAGGACCAACTATACTGTGTCAAGTTTGCTGTGAAGCTGAAACCTAGCTTACCAGATTACAAATCAGTTTAAGGTCTTCCCGTGTGGGTTCCGGGGCCATATTGTGGGAGAAACATGAATAGACCCACTGCCTATAAAACAAACATGTAGTTAGAATCGACTAGTTGGGGGTTTACTTTGAAGTCGGTGTGCATCTGCTTGAGAGGCAGACAAACAGTAATCTGCATGCAAATAGGTCGAATCAGTAAAACGGATGTGCACGCAACTCTCAAGCTCTATAACAAGACTAAAGTTCAGTGGTAGACAAACAATCTGAACCTTCTGCCAGAGTGTACAGCTGGTGAACGCAAAGAAGAAGTTTAAGGTCAATCCAATCAATGTTTAGATTTGTGTATATTTGTGTCATATCAACGTGTCTCACACTTTAAAAATATCTGTCTAATGGTTACTTGATAAAAAAATATGTATGAGATCTTCAAAATAAAGAGCGGCTACAGTGTATCACTGTTGACTATGCAGATAGAACGCTAGGCGGCTCTGATTCTTTCCACATAGCGGAAATCGCATGATTGTCTGAAAACCAAGGAAATTGTCTTTTCGTATCAGCCAACAGCAGGAAGCAAACTACAAAAAAAACTAGAATGTCGAATTAAGTCCCTGGAAATATTTTTATACAGAAGAATAGATCATATTACATGCAAATAAAATCAGTCCTATACAGAGGCTCTGGAAAGAGCGCAAATTAAAAGAAAATGAGCGAAATAAATAAAGAAAGAGACAATTGGTATTGCTTTGTATATTTTAACATTTAAATACAAGGAAATAAAACAGTTAAAATGTTGTTGTTTTCTAGCCTATGCTTTTGCAATTTGTTGTTATTTTTTTTTTTTTTTTTTTTAAATTTTTTTTTAGGTTATGTTTTGCTCATTAATATCTTAAGAAAATAGTTCAGTACTTTAGCCACATTAAAATATATAAACGCTTTTAAAACTATACTGAAGGGGAAGGTCAAACGTAAAACAGCAAGAATCGGTAACGAGACAATTAGGAGGACAACATAAAAATATCGACGAACTGCAGACTGAGAGAGTGTACAACCAGGATATGAGACAGGGCGTTTTGGAAATCCATTGCAGCCAAAACTCATTTTGGAGACGGCACTGATTGATGATGAAACCGAGGAGCCTATACTTACTTGCAAAATGCAATGACGAAATGGTTTGTAGAGAACATCAATAGAGTGTATTGTTCCTTGAAGACGATGCCCAACTCCAATCATGGTGCACATACAATCTTCTTCTTCTTCTTTTTCGTCTTCTTCTTCTACTTCTTCGTCTTCTTCTTCTTCTTCTTCTTCTTCTTCTTCTTCTTCTTCTTCTTCTTCTTCTTCTTCTTCTTCTTCTTCTTCTTCTTCTTCTTCTTCTTCTTCTTCTTCTTCTTCTTCTTCTTCTTCTTCTTTTTTTTTCTTTCGTTCGCCTAAAATTAATTATGTATCAGTAATTTTGTCTCTCGTATAAATTTCACTGTCGTTGTTAGTTCATTCAGTGTTATTCTATCTGACCAAAAGGTGTGCCTTACTGTGTCAAATTCAATACAGTCCTGCAGTACCATCGCTGCTGTCTGGGGCACTTTTCCACAGGTTCACATGTCTGATACGCTTGTCTTTAATTATGTGTACATGTGGTTACGTAATCAGTTGTGTAATTTGTTGTGAGGCGGAGGATAATGAATGCCACTCCTCCAGTTTCTTTCTACTTTCTGGTCTATGCGGTCGTACCCCCAGCTGCGTGAGCGGCTGTTAAAGTCTCCACACAGAATCATGTTTTCCTCTACCGGTTTTGTGTCTAATGCCGGGGACGATCACGTGGGCAGTAATAATTGTTCATGTAGAAATCTGATATTCTGCTCCATCCATATATATTTCAGTCTGGCACACAGTGATATTGTTACTTACTAGAGTCAGTATTCCACCGTTTTGTTTGCAGTAAGGTGGTTTTCGTAGACAGCATAATGTATCTGTTCCTCAGTTAGAATATTTTCTAACTTTAGCAGTTTTGTTGTTGTTGTTTTTTTTTAAAATCCCTTCAGCACAAAATATTATCCTGCCTTCTTTTTTCGTTCCTCGTTTATCCATATTTTTCGTTTGTCTGCAGAATGTCTGCTTATCTAGATTCCATTTGAGACACAGGGGAAAGGCAAGACGAGTAGTTGCTCAGATGACAGTGGCAACCAACAGTATGGACGTGATCTTCGCTGGCTGTTGAGGAGGGAAATGGAACTAACACGGGCTTATTCTGAATGCTGTGATGTCGAATCTTTACCCAGAGCTTGTACAGTTCGCAGGAGCAGATGGATCACAACAGTCTGGCGAGATTGATCCAGCGGGGAGTGACGAGAGGTTCTGGCAGATGCTCGAGGCTCAGAGGAAAGGCAAGACAGACCTTTTTTATCAGAAAGCTACTGGCACCATTAGTATCGGAAGTCTTCGCTGGCTGCTGGAGATAGACACGGAGCGCTTATGGGAATGCCCTAGTGCTGTGATGTCGGTTCTTGAATCAAATCAAATCAATCAAATCAAATCTTTACCCAGATTGACCCAGCTATGTTCACAATTAAAATTAAACGAGCAGCAGTTCTTTTTCTTTCAGTGTATGTTTGTAAAGAGTCTGTCTTTCGAATCAAACCCCCACTCCATTCAGCATTAATCTGACCCCGGGTCCAACACAAGGAGACATACGACAACAAGCGAAACACAGGCGCACTGAATTTCCAGATGTCAAAATGTTGACAAGGGGTCGATTTATTTCAGGTTCGGTGTGATGAGAGCAACGTTTTCCAAATAACCCTCTATTTAATAGAAATCACAACAATGTAACCACAATGACCTTTCTATGGACATCTCAGCGCACACGAATTATGGGAGATCTAAAATCACCTAAGTAGCACTTCATGCTTCTCTGAGCATTGGTAACTATTTCTAATCAAAACGGAAGGACACTAAACGCTGACGGTAATTATCTGCTTTCCAATTTAAGGGAAGCAACGACCAATGAAAGTTGAATGAATGTTGATTTAAGAATAGTCATCACAACACTCAGGACACCCCTATAGGCGCTCCATCCCAAACTTCAGCAGCAAGCGGAGAGTTCCATTCCGATGGTACCAGTAACTTTCTGATTGTGTATCCGTCTCGCCTTTCCCTTGGGTGTAGAGCCCAGGCCAGATCCCCTTGTAACTCCTCGCAGCGCCATTCTCCCCAGACCGTAATAATCTACCTGTGTCTCCGCACAGTTCAGTCGCTCCCGAAAAGCCCTCACAACATCCAGCGTGTCATACATCAGTTTACCACCAAGCGACGCAGAACCAGCCATTTTACCTACCTGCTCATTTTCAAACACAAATGCATGACCTTGAGAGAATATCCAAAGGATGCTTACTACACGGGACTGCTGAAGTGATGCTTGCCACTCTGCACGGAGCATGCATGTCTCCATCTTCTCAACATGCTTTGTAAGTCAATTACGATCACAGCATGTGTTTACAGCTGATTCTCAAGCCAGCGGAAGGCAGCAGTGACTGTTTTCACCTCTATCCTCAAAATAGACGTTGTGATATCATTTGCAAGGTTTTTCTGCATTAAGTGAAGTCCATTCGTTTTTGATATGAATCTCGATGCACTTCCTCTGCCACTCAGCACTTAGCATCCGAATAGACAATTCAATTACCTGGGCGGGAATGGTAATGAATCATTTGTTGAACCTCTGATAAACAACGAGATATAGCTCGACAAGTAATGCTACTTTTCATTTACCGCGTACTATTTTGGTCGAAGTATGTGGCGTAAAAAAAAAAAGTAAAGATCACTTTCAAGCCTTTAGGCGTATCAGGCATATGGGAAGAGCGCCCATATTTTTACAGACCATCAGCACTCGGAGGTTAATGTGGTCAGCATTACGCCGGCTGTCTTTACTTTCCCAGGACAGCCCATCCTGGTACCCATTTGAGGCTGGGTCGACCTGCGACGTCCCATACCACGATAAAAATCCACGCAGCCCGCAGTGGGTTTCGATCGCGGTACGTTGGAATACGAGTCGGACTCGCAACGCCTGATATGTGGCGTAGGCGATATGAAAGCAGATCGCATTGCGTTGGTTTCAACAAAGCCGACAGGTCCAGTTGTAACTGCCATGAAAAGCCGCAACAGCAAAAATAACAAAATGCAGTGGTTGTTTCTGCAACGTTATGTAAAGGATGCCGTTTTGAGTCAGCTTTCCTACATACCTTGTGTGTGTATATTCATGTGTGTGTATGCAAACGCGTGTGCGTGTAGCCCCCTTACCAACAATTCTCACTAGGTACTAAAAAACATATGGACAAGAGATCTGGGGAATGAAGTTAGAAAGATGCGGAGGACATGGGGCGAAGGATAGAACTACATAGCGTGAGTTGGTTGAGGGCCTATGCTCTATTGGGGGATAGAAAGGCAGAAGAAGAAGAAGAGACTAAATTCCCCCCAAGCAACTAGTTTTGGTGCAATTTGCATTTCTTAGCCAACATAATCAGCACAAAGGAACCAAATTACAATTATAACCATACTGTTCGCAGTAGGTTGAACGTGGTCGTTTTTGTGTTTCGTTTTACATAATTGAATGAATGGGAGGTTGAAGGGCTGACCAGCATTGTGTAGCTTCTCTGGACGGGCCTCGTGTGGGGCACCACCTGTGACCTGGGAAACAAAGGTAACCACACACGAATCAGACTGCAATGTCCCACGAAACTAACCGGGAAAGCTAACCCTGAAAAAAATGCCCGCAGAAGTCGGATGTGTTGGCCAAGAGGTGAAAAATATCTCAGCCATGCTGTAAACGGGCTCAACGGATGAACGCAGAAGAGAAAGGATATGCAATGCAGGCAGCAATAATAAATACCGTTCCTGGATGATCATTAAGAACGTGAAACCGCATTGTTTAAAAAAACATAAAAATGGATACTCAGCCTTACATCTACTCACACCACAAGAAGAAAGTAAATCGACAGTTTATCATTTCGTAAGTGACTTCTAATTTCAACTGACGAAGATGTCTCAGAATTAACATATTCTTCTGCCATTAGATCAAGTCAGGGCCCTTCATTAAAAAGATCATATGACGCCCTGAGTACGTAAACGATTTTGTCCATCTCTCCAAACTGTCTTCAGCATTATGGGCTCCTCAGCAAACCAATGTGATGGATTCACTACGAAAACCACATACGTGATTTCAATTGAATAGTCACTTGACGGAACACGTAACGAACTCAGGCCCAGCTTCGCCCAGCTACTCACTTATTAGTGACGAAGTCGGACCATAGGTAAATTTAACGCTGATCTTCCCATTTACACACCGCTACACACTAGCTCGCTTTTGATTAAACGACCTACTGACCACCTCACCTCTGATGGGTCGGCCTAGAGCTATACGATCTTCACACAAGGTTACTGGGATATTCCGCACTCGCGCCTATACAGCGTGTTGAATATTTCACCATGCCAGAGCTTTGAACACTTCTAAAACATTTAGATACTAGTCCAACCAAATTATCAATGGAGTTGACCTACAACCGGTGGTGTGTAAATATGGAGACCTTGTATAAATAAACTGGTCTATAAAACTGATTGAAAGTTCATTCATGCGTGTTACTCTTTGAGACGCATATGATTAAGTGGCAGGGGTGTCAGGTTTGCGCATCATTGTATTGTCCCGACTGTTTTACCCATACTATGTATAACTGGTCCTAACCCAAACCCTCTACCCTACACACTGAACAAAGGTCCCACGAAAGAATGCATTCTAACGCAGACCAGCCTGAACAATCATCAAAGACAGGTCAGCTAGTGTGTAGATGGGCGGAGCTTGGGCTCAGTTCGTTACTAACTAGTTCCCACTTACATACACAGATTAGCATGTGCCCCATAAGCTCTTTGTGCAAATACCCAAGGTGCTTGTGTGTTCAGATGGCACTGGTGCATCCTTTTTGCAGTAATATAATATATATATATATATATATATATATATATATATATATATATATATTAAATATATATATATATATATGTGTGTGTGTGTGTGTGTGTGTGTGTGTGTAAATCAACATCAGGATAGATATGGCAGCAACAACAATGAGCAGATTGACAAAGTGAGTTTAGGAGAACAGAAAGATAACAATTAAAACAAAAAACCCTTGTCTATCAGTCTTGTGTTCTCCGCGCTTTGCTTTATGGCAGCGAAACTTGTTCACCTATTTGCACCAGGAGCGACGGTTTAATAGCTTTCACATGCGATGCCTAAGAAGAATACTTGGCATTAAGTGGCAGGAACAAAATCATAAAGGACTGAGGTACTTGATACGAGTAGGTACTACAACAGTCTTGTCCATGCTCAGT
>CAJHNH020002065.1:0-35000 GCA_905116865.2 Candidula unifasciata
TTCTCTATAGATATCTGAAGTGTTGACTGTGATGACAAGTGCAGCTGAAGTTTGTTCTTTGACGTAAGCCTAAAACATGTGGCTCATCGTGCATGACACGTGCAGAATTACGTCAGAGATTGTGTCGTGTGTGCTGATTGAGAGACTACACTCTTCTCGCTCTCAACTTCTGGTTCCGAATCTGTTGGAAGACATCAATAATAATTTATTAACATAACGCATTAAAAAACAAAGTGTGTAAACGTAACGAAGATTTCTTTTTTTCCTACGCCAGTGACCCATCGGACATTTAGTTCGAGGACCATAGTGTTTAGATTATAAATTCGATAGTTGGTGTGATCAACATATAGCTGACCTATTTTACTTCGCAGAACACTTTTCTGGTAGCCATTCTAATCTAGGGGGGATGCCCGGCTCTCTAGCGAAGTTGGTTAAACCTGACTTTCGCGGCGGCCGGGTGACGAACTCCTTGTGGTCCGGGTTCACTCCCGGGGGTAGGCAGAAAAGCCACATTTCTCCCAGATTAACGGTACCTATAATGGAATCAATGCCGAAGGGTTGCGATATCCATAGTACCGAGCCAAAGGGTTTACAACTCATGGTTTCTGGATACGTTAAAAAAAAAAAAATCTAGGGGGGGGGGGAGGGGGGGGGGGAGTCAAGGTGGGCTAGCGACTAGACACTTGCCTGCGGATCAGAAAGTCATGGTTTAAGTTCCTAACGGTGGCTTGATTTTTTTTCAAAAAATGACCTTGAAGCTGACCAGTCACCCAGCAAGCGTCGACTGGTCTATAAAATATGGGTCTAGCTCTATGTACACAATACACCTAAAGGTATGAAACAGAGTCCTTTACTTTACAAGCTTTTCTGTGTCGATTTTCGAGGCAAGGTCAATTATAAATATCCACATCAAAAAACAGAGAGCTGTCGTGGTGTAGCGGCTAGACGCTCTCCTGTAGATCGCTAGGCAGTGGCTTTGGGTCCTGACGCAACTGGACGTTTTTAAACTAAAAAATGACATTGGTTCTCAGTCGGTCCAGCATTGTGTTGGAACCAGGTACAATCCTGGGAAGTAAAAGCGGCAGGCGTGATGCTGACCACATCACCCACGAAGAACCGATTGGTCTATCAAAATATCGGTCTAGCACTTTTAGTCAAATACGCCTGAGGGCGCAGAAAAAGATAAAGTTATACTTTTATATCACAAACCGCCATATTGTAAAAACACGATTTAAGAAATGAAATTGCAATCACGAATTAAAGACACTTGGTATACACAGAGTAAAAAAAAAAAAAAGAACTAGACCAACAGCTGCATGTGATGTTTAAGGTTTGAACAACAGATAAACATCATGGCACACAGGTAGTAACCCTTATTTGCTCCGGTTTACTTGCTAACTCAAGTCTGAGTCCGAAGAAGCTGACGACAGTGCACAGGCCCTGTAGCACGGGCGGGGATCATGAAATACTTTAGGCAGATTTTAAACGCAAAATTTTGAACGGGCTGCGCCGTTAGCCTAGTCTTTTCGACTTCCAACTGCCAAGTGATTTTCTACGTGTGCAACAATGCACACGGGCGTCCGACCTAACTATCAGGAGGAATTGCTAGATGTCCAAGACTACGTGAAAAAGTCCCAGCGCTTACCATGGATTGAATCCGAATCTCTAGCACTCGAGGCGGTCACTATGCCTCGAGACCACGCAGCCCCTTTAGCTGCGTTTGCGCATGCTTCTCTTTTCTATGGCCTTATTATTATTTGACTTTGTGTGTGTATTTTATTGCTGTTGTTGTAAGAATTGGGGTTACAGCCAGTACCTGTAGAGTAATAAATTTTTACCCCACTAGGAGATCACACAAGCGATAAACACCCGATGACACAGAGTGCCACCATGTGGATGAGGATCCCTGTGGAGTGGTCCCATAAACCGCGTTCAGCCATTAAACCATATTTATGGTCGAGCTATATTGTGTCCCCTGGCAAGAGCCAGGGTGGGGCTTCAAAATAGAGAAAAATTGCATCTCACAAGGAGATGACGGGATTAGGTAAGGTAACCAGTACCTGACCTAGCAGTTGGATTCGAGAGACTGAGATTATCATTTTATGTAAGGTGACGGCAATTGCTTCTATCAGAGGCAAAATAGAATGTCACCCTGTACAGTTCCTTAAAATATTAGAAAAGGAGCTAAACTAAAAACATTGTGTTAGGAGGCCAAGCTGCCCCCATTTGGCGTTGTCATGAAATCCTCTGAAAAGTATTCGATTTTACATTTTATA
The DNA here is from genome assembly GCA_905116865.2 of Candidula unifasciata. Classification (NCBI taxonomy): domain Eukaryota; kingdom Metazoa; phylum Mollusca; class Gastropoda; order Stylommatophora; family Geomitridae; genus Candidula; species Candidula unifasciata. The sequence continues at coordinate 2,277 of CAJHNH020002065.1, forward strand.
TATTTCAATATTTTATTATCGTTACTTATCTTTCATGACATTACCATTATTATCATCATCATCATCATCTTTATCATCATAATTATCTTCATCATCATCAATATTTGCTTTATTTTTGCCCAGGAGAAAATGTGTGCCGGGGTGCGCAGGGAGGGGAGGTGGGGGGCACTAATCTCCAGATACTAATATTAGTAAAAAAATTATAAACAATTAGGTAGGGGGGGGGGGGGGGTTATGTCAAGTAATTTTTTTCATTTTTTTTTTTTGCAACTTTTCTAAAAATATTTGGGGAATGAGGGGATGGGAGTTGGAGGCAGCTCAAGATGTCCAAGTTTCCAGATGTCGGCGCCACTGCTGCTGTATATAGGAAAGTGCTAGGTGTGCACATTTCGTATTATGAGTCCCAAAAAAAAAAAAAAAATACAAGGGACGTAATAACAATTGGATATAAAAAAAGCAGTCGTATGAGCTACCTCCCCTACACAGACAAAAGCTACACAGTTTGAACGATTAAAAAACACAGTGAAACATCTTTAACACAAATTCCAAGGGACCGAAAAATCAAGAGTTCGTGTAAAATATCCTGCTGAAGTAAAAGGTTAAAGTCGAGAGGATCGACTTCATTGTATCAGGTTGTATCCCATATGACTCGGTCTCTCTCCACAGAACGGCTAGCCGCCTGCCGAGAGCGTCGCACAGAGCACGCACTCCGTAGCCCCGGTTATGATCCCCAGGAATCTTTGTAAAAACTGCACTTGTGAACTAAAGGGCGCTGCCGTGGAACCATCATACGACCTTCAGAGCGTGAGGCAAGCCGTTTGACCACTTCGGCACGCAAACGTCCACCTCGAGTAATAATATAGGGAATATATCATTTGATATATTGTTCATCTGACTATGATTTTTTTTTTAACAGTAATACATCCCTAGTCCTTTTGTGTCTTTATATATCAGACAGGTCTGGCACTCTATTGCTTCATTCTGTTCTATCCTGCGCAATCAGTTCGCTAGCATGGGTGCAATCTAGTCTCTCGTAAACATTCATTCCAGGGTTTCCTTTAGGAGTCCTCACCTCCTCGGTCTCCTAATGTCCCATTTCAATGCCGATTTTGTGATTCTCTGACGCTTTCTTTTCAGGATGTGTCTAACATAGCGCCATCTTCCATGTCTTGTACTGTTGGCACTAGTGGTTGCCCAGACATTTCTCTCATTTCCTAACTCCTTTTGAATTCAACCCAATTTTTTCCCCATCATTTTCCTCATGCATCTGTTGAGGAATGCATTTAACTTTTGTTCCATGTCTTAAGTGGTTCTACAACTTTCAATGACATATGTTAAAGCGGAAATAACGCTAGAACTGAACTCATCTGCTTTTACAAAAATCTGTCGCACAGCTTTCATCAGTGCCACCCAAAGATCAATAATGGATTACACCCATGATTTACGATCAAGAATGAATCTCTTTAAAAAAAAAACCTATACCGATTTCATTTCCACCAAGAATGAAGTGTGAGTAATGTTAGCGCAATCGACCTCCAGTTATTTCTTGTTGAAGTATTTGCCAATACTTCTCAGTAATGAGATAACACGAGCTGAAAGTTCATTCTGGCTCAGCAGTCGAACACTTACATGGTCCGGTTAGGTTTCAGTGCAGTTATTTCAATCTCTCTCTCTCTCTCTCTCTCTCTCTCTCTCTCTCTCTCTCTCTCTCTCTCTCTCTCTCTCTCTCTCTCTCTCTCTCTCTCTCTCTCTCTCTTTCTCTCTCATTCACTTACACACACACGCATATATCTATATATACTATATAGTATATATATATATATATATATATATATATATATATATATATATATATATATATATATATATATACAAGTTATAGTTGAGTTTACCAGTTCTGGTGTATTGTACTTTAATTGTGTCTTAAAGTGCAGAATAGCGAGGTTTAAAAAAAAACCGCAGGAGTTATTTATTTACATGTGAATTAATTAATTACGCTTAACAATTCATTTCATTAAAACTTGAGTAGCAACCCAGCTCAAAGACTGTATCTGCCTCGGACACTTCAACCATTTAAATAGGGGAATCACAGTAGCGTAACGGCTAGGCTAGGCTGCCGACCTAAAAGTTTTTGGATCAAGTCTGCTTTGTGGGGCATTGGAAAAAAAAAAAAGCTATTGATCTTTAACCTGAGGATGACTTAGTGTCAGTGACGTGAGAAGTGGAAAAACAAACAAATTAAAGGTTCTTTTTCGACGCCTCCAAGTGTATTGGGAATATATTTTTATAGACCAATCAGCACATGGTGGGCGATGTGGGTGATCACGCCGGCCGCCTTTACTGCACCTGGTACCTACTCAATGCTGGGTTAACCATGGAGTGAAGGTTATTTTTTTAAAACAACAGTCTGGCTCCATTAGGATGCGAACTCACTACATTCTGATTCGCAGGCGGGCGTGTAGCCGCCAACGCCATGGCGACTTCCGAGAAGCAAAAGCGGCGAGTGTAATGTTGATCACATCACTCGTCGAGGGTCTATAAAACAAAGTCTCGCATTTTATGCCCAATGTGCCACTGCCCTATTTACCACCTACAAAACATCCTTGACCCATGCATGGCTGATTATTCTACGGCGTTTATCCGGAGACGTAGTTATGTTGTTCCCCTTTTCAACATGGCTGCAAAATTTGCGCCTTTCGGTCGACACACTTCTGCAGCTATTTTTTGACCGGGCTAGCTTTCCCGGTGTAAGGCTGATTCAATACTGAAGCTGAGATAAAATATAAAACTCGACTTCGGGGCAGATACAAATCCAAACGTTGAGGGAGGTGTGACCAACAGGCAGATAAGTTTCCTACCTCAGGAGCTACAGTGGCTGCTTAAAATAACAGCCTGTGTGAGATTATTAGTCGGCATAGTTCACATCTAACTGAGGGCGACAAAATAGATGGGGAAATAGAAACAAGAAACCAACGAGCCAGTTGAATATTAAAGTCGAGAGGAAGGACTTCATTCCACCGGATGTTATCCCTTATAGCTCATTCTCTCTTCGTAGAACCGCTTGCCTCACATCCAGGGTGTCACAAAAAGCGGTAGCGCACTCCTTAGCTCAAACTGCGATTCCCATGGTTAGGGCTGTGATGTCGGTTCTTGAATCAAACCAAATAAAATAAAATGTGTGAACTGCACTCTTAAACTGAACGACCTATCCGTATCACGAATCCACGACCTTTTGATCGCAATGCAAACGAATTAACAACTTCACTACAGAGATCCACAAACAGCCGGATTAAACAACGTTATGCCAAATTTATAAAGGAATACCAGTGAAATGTGACTTAAAAAGCTGAACGAAACGGGGAAGCAGAAAACTTTCACAAAATAATTCAAAACAAGGTTTTGTGAATTTACTAGAATTCCTTGGTATTAGCTAGACTGCAGTCACTCCCATATGTTTGCCATATCCATAGTTAACATCAAAAACATTAGCTTATTGTCGCCAATAACTCTTACAACCCTAATGAAATTTGGCCGAGTATTATTGTCACTTTGGTCTTTTAGAAATATTTCTTTTAACACCCAAAAAGACTTTTTAATACAGATTCAAAGACAGGTCTGTTAGATTTATGTCGGAAGCGTAAGAACACATAGCGAAGTAGCGTGTACGAAGATTCGTCGTACAGTAAACAAAACATTGCGAGCTAAAATAAGTAAATGTAAAAATTAATGACAGAATAAAGTCGAGATAAATAAATGAAATGTATGTATCTTTAAACAAATGCCTCACCACTGTCTAGAATGTAAAAAAAAAAGTAAAAGTAAAGATCCCCTTTCCACGCATTTAGGCGTATTGTGAATATATGGCTAGACATTTATTTTTATAGACCAATCGGAACTTGGTGGGTGATGTGGTCAGCATCACGACGGCTGCTTTTACTGCCCAGGACCACACCAGATACCCACTCAAGGCTGGGTTGACCTGGGAGTCAAGGTGATTTTTGAAAAAAAAATGTTTGGCTCCGACAAGATGCGAACCCATGACCTTCACGACCAGTCAACAGATAAACAGAAATGTATGTATCTTTAAACAAATGCCTCGGCACTGACCAGATAACGACTTGCATGCTTTGTAATATGGATGGGGCGAAAGAAGAACGATGTCAGAATACGTGGTTCTGTTGATCGTGTAAGAAGACAAAACATGACAGCCAGCGTTTATTGGTACTGCACATGATGACGATGATGACTGTTTATTATCCCTAAGATAGATGTCTTTTATCATTATCTCTGGGTTTCTCTCTTCACCTTCAACTTTCCCATTCTCTAGTTGCTGAAATAATATAGATAGGTATCAAGGGTCCTCGTTAGGAACCAATCCCACGACCTTCTGATCCGCAGCCGAGCGTCTAGCCGCTAGAGCAGCTCCCAAATCTTTGACATGGGATTTAATAAATGAATTGCTTTATACACTGTTTTCGCTTAGGTTTCTGGTTAGATCCAGGTTGTTCGCGAAATAATTCGATCTGTTTTGCGGGTCTGCGAGTGTCAAAAAGTTGAAGAACATTGATCCGTTGTGTGACCCCCTAACTCTGCTTCTTTCTATACGCGCCAATCAATGCATGCTTATTTGTTTATCACTAAGTTAAGTGGTTTAGCCAATTAACTCGGCTGCCAACAGAAAGTTTACCACAACGAGGAATCATATACAGACCAAGTGGGATTCCATAGACAGGCTGCTGATGCGTACAAACGTTGGACCCAGACAATAACAGTCCCTCAAGACCTCCATATGGGAAGCGCACAAACTGGCACTCTCCTGATATGTGTGCATGACATCGACACCGAAAGGTGCAAGTGGATCAAGATGAGATCAGATCAGGGGTTTAGACACAAAGATAACATCAGGGAGGGTTCACATCCCTATTATTTTCTGTAAGCGCTGGCCCCAGGGACACAAGCTTTAGTTAAGTGCGCACTAATAATAATATTGAAGTATTATTTTTGTTGCGTGTAAAATGGCAAATACGCTTAAAAATTAATTTTAAATGTTGAAACACACGCTTAAAGCCAGAACGTTCATACATGATGACGGGGACCTCTTTGTCCACTTAGAAATCTTCTAGGGAAGGATGGGGGGTGGGGGTGGGGGGGGTGTGGGGGTGGGATGGAAGGGTTCAAACCCCTTTACGTTATTTAAAATAAAAAATGAAAAAACAATTTTCGGGTGGGCGAAGGCACCCAGGTTCAGGTGCCTCTGGTTAAGATAAAGACATTTTCAAACTTTCAATTCCTTGAAACAAATCAGCCAGTAACCATTCATACATAAGTTGCGCAAATGCACATTCGTATGCAAGTCCTTCAAAAATTTTTTCCCTACGACAACTTCGAAACGAATTATAATTTGTTATGGTTCTTCTAATTACTGAAATTAGTGTCCATTTCCCAGGTACTGGGTCAGCTAACAGAACTTTGGACAAATAGAAGGATACCTTATCTACCGTCGAAAATCTAACCAGAAATATTTTATGGACGCATTTTTGTTACGGGTGTAGAAAAAAGCAAAAACAAAACCATTCACTGCAATTAAGGTGCGCAAAATCATAGAACAGATATGATCTCTGTTAGAAGAGTGACTAATTTTCCACACCACCAGAACAGCACAGTCAGCGATAAACACCTGGTGACACAAAGTGCCATAATTCAAGTGAGGATTACCCGTCCCAAAACCCCTAATAATTAATCGTCATTCATTTTTATTCAAAGTCGTCCTCTTGTGGTAAGCAATTTTTTCATTATTTGAAACCCTACACTGGCTTTTGCCGGGAGCCCTGAATATAGCTGGGTCACTATCATCTGATTCGTTTTTATTACACAGTAAATATATATTGACTTTTATCATAGATAGCCATGAACTGTGGTTGGTGGTCATAACATAAGCGACCCACGTTGTGCTGATGACACCGTCTTGATAGCGACAAATCAGATAGAACTACAGGGAATGGTAGATACGCTGGTGGAAGAAAGCGATCAAATTGGCCTCAGTTTAAATATATGAAAGACATAAGTAATGTTGATTTTCAATAAAAGAATAGCGCCTAAATGAATAACAAAAGTCTAAGGCATTATTTCAAGACAAGAACATACATGAATAACACCCAGTAAAGATGTACTACATAGATAAGGATCAGAATAGGATAGCTGAAAAATGTATTTTATAAAATGGACATTTTATAGAATAAATCTGTGTCAGTCTAGGTTAGGAAAAGAATTCTCGCATGCTATATAGAGCCAGTTCTAACATATAGCTTTGACTGAATCAAGGAACACAAATAAACACGTATAACAATTTACTGAGGCCTCAGAGAATTGGTTTACAGAAAAATCCTCCCGGCACGCTAGCACAGTTCGCTAAACCTGACTGCGTGGCGACCGGGTGGCAAACTCCCTGTGGTCTGGGTTGACGCCCGGGGGTAGGTAGAAAAGCCAAATTTCTCCCAGATTTACGGCATTTATCATGGAATCAAGGCCGAAAGGTTGCGATATCTATAATACCGAACCAAAGGGTTAACAACCCATGGTTTTGGACACTAGAGGGGAACAAATGCACCACCACTGTAATTAAGCATCATACATTTCCAGTCGGTTGCCTGAAGTTTGGAATTCCATTTAATTGGGTCTGTGCTAGTTAGGTATACAATCCGTAGACGTGTATTTTAATGATAATCGATCTAGCTAATCAAGAAATCTACAGGTTCATTCAGAACCACAGCTACAGATTCCACTGAGCATGTATTTGAAAGCAAATGGTGATTGATATTCCACTGTATTTCCGACTATGCAGTGATGTGAGTGGCGATATGGCTGTGAATCCTGAACAATTAATAAACAAGCCAAGTAATTTCTGGAGACCTCAGAGGTATGGTTTTACAGAAGAGTTCTTAGCATTCTTTTGACAGCCACAAAGAGCAACACAGATGTTTTGAAAGAGGCCATGGTTCAAAGGCAACCTATCATAAACATCAGAAAAAGACAATGAACATTGGTAACTACGTTAGAAGACGCAGGAAACTGAAATATATTGTGACCACTGGACAGATCTACGGAAAAAGAAACAGAGGAAGACTCTTTTCTTCTGCACGCGTTTTTATGTCGATTGAAGGAGCCTCAAAAAAGAATCAAGTATTACATATAAAGCAGACTTCTTTCTACTGACACCATGAATACATGTGTAATTGAATTTATGATGGTCCATTCACATATTCCTTCACTGTTTCCATTAAAAGTATACTTCTTTCGAGCCTGATTCTGTACATCACGAATAGTTAATCAACTATTCTATGATCAGCTATTCAATTTTCGAATAATAATCTACGCAGTGATATATCTCAAACGTTGTAGACATAATACGATGCAAGTTGGCGCGTTGTGATAATGAAACAGAGACGCTATACAAAAATATATCCTCACAAATATCTTGCCAAGAATGGGATTGATTTCTAGCGACTCCTCTGATTATATGTACTGGCTTTTAGCGGTTTCTCACGACAAGACATTTCAGACTTACAGATAGACAGTCAATGTCGAACTCGAATTCCCATTGGAGGCTCGATGGTGCCAGAAGTATATTATGGACCTTCGACGTTCGCGAGAGATAATAACGGTCTCTGTTTGTCAAGGAAAAATTACTCTGTTTTCTTTACACTCACATACAAGTGAGTCTAGGGCGGGCGAGAAACATGACCTCATTTTGTATGCAAATACACCTTCGTTTCATTGAACTCGTGTGGACACGATTTCATCTGTGTAGGAAGAAAAAAACCCACCAAAGACGTTCTTATACTCCCAGTGTGATGGCTAAACGGTCAACAATGTTGTATTAGGATGTTTGCACTGAAGACGCCTGCTTTTTCTGGAATTAGACTACTGACACAGTGCACCAGTCAGCAGAAGATTGTACGCGTTTAAACATCACGAGATAGATGCATGCTTAATTTTGGGCAATGTGAATGTTGTAACTGTGGGATGCTAAGCTACCAGTTTGTGCTTTCTTTAATATCATGATTTTGTCGTAAAAAGATGAAATGCAATCTAGAACACAGCCTACAGAGCTTGTAATGTAATGAGGGTGACAGGACGTGAGCAGAAAGTTGTTAGTGCACTGACTTTCTTACCCTGGGGGGGGGGGGGGGGGGGTGATTAACTCACCACTGTCCATTTTAAAACAATTATAATTGAAAGAGGACAGTTGAAAAAAAAAACGATTAAAAAACAAGTGAGGAACTCTATATGTGCCTGTGTCGCATCACGCATATGGTGCTATACATATATTTTCTAGAGCAAAATCAGGGCTCACTGGAGATAAAGTGATTTTCACGCCTACCGTCTTTACTTCTCATGACATTACTTAGGACCTATTTTAGGCTGGGTCAATCTGGGAGCAAAGGTCAGTCGAAAAAAACAACAACTGCACCTAGCCTTAACACTACTGCAGCTCCCATCAGACAACGATAGTGTCCGACAAACTAAAAACAACGCATTGCGTCAAATACATTATGAAGCAGAAATTCCAACTGTTGTCCAGGTATGTCTTCCAGTGATAGATTTTTCGACAGGGAAAACAGTTGTCTCACTGCCCTGTTACAAGCATGTCCCAGTTATTAATTTTAATGAAATGTAAAAAAAAAAAAAAAAAACGTTACAGAACCAATCCCAGCATTCTTTGGCTGTTGGGGAGGAGAAGAAGATGACGAAGAAGAAGAAGAAGAAGAAGAAGAAGAAGAAGAAGAAGAAGAAGAAGAAGAAGAAGAAGAAGAAGAAGAAGAAGAAGAAGAAGAAGAAGAAGAAGAAGAAGAAGAAGAAGAAAGAAGAAGAAGAAGAAGAAGAAGAAGAAGAAGAAGAAGAAGAAGAAGAAGAAGAAGAAGAAGAAGAAGAAGAAGAAGAAGAAGAAGAAGAAGAAGAAGAAGAAGAAGAAGAAGAAGAAGAAGAAGAAGAAGAAGAAGAAGAAGAAGAAGAAGAAGAAGAAGAAGAAGAAGAAGAAGAAGAAGAAGAAGAAGAAGAAGAAAAAGAAGAAGAAGAAGAAAAAAAAAGAAGGAATAATAATAATAATAATAATAATAATAATAATAATAATAATAATAATAATAATAATAATAAGAAGAAGAAGAAGAAGAAGATTAAGAACAAGAACAAGAAGAAGAAGACGAAGAAGAAGAAGAAGAAGAAGAAGAAGAAGAAGAAGAAGAAGAAGAAGAAGAAGAAGAAGAAGAAGAAGAAGAAGAAGAAGAAGAAGAAGAAGAAGAAGAAGAAGAAGAAGAAGAAGAAGAAGAAGAAGAAGAAGAAGAAGAAGAAGAAGAAGAAGAAGAAGAAGAAGAAGAAGAAGAAGAAGAAGAAGAAGAAGAAGAAGAAGAAGAAGAAGAAGAAGAAGAAGAAGAAGAAGAAGAAGAAGAAGAAGAAGAAGAAGAAGAAGAAGAAGAAGAAGAAGAAGAAGAAGAAGAAGAAGAAGAAGGAGGAGGAGGAGGAGAAGGAGGAGAAGGAGGAGAAGAAAAAGAAGAAGAAGAAGAAGAAGAAGAAGAAGAAGAAGAAGAAGAAGAAGAAGAAGAAGAAGAAGAAGAAGAAGAAGAAGAAGAAGAAGAAGAAGAAGAAGAAGAAGAAGAAGAAGAAGAAGAAGAAGAAGAAGAAGAAGAAGAAGAAGAAGAAGAAGAAGAAGAAGAAGAAGAAGAAGAAGAAGAAGAAGAAGAAGAAGAAGAAGAAGAAGAAGAAGAAGAAGAAGAAGAAGAAGAAGAAGAAAAGAAGAAGAAGAGAATAATAAGACCAACAGCAACAAATGCAACAACAAGAATACTACCATCTTGTACGAATTTAGTAAAATAATACAGGAGCTATCTCTACAGTGAGTTCATACAAGAGCGCTGAGCACCTAGAGACGACAAAGCCATTGCGATTGTGAGCGAAATGTCAATATCCGTTTCCACCCATCGAGAGTGGACCACAAACGATTACTCTGGTTGAACCCTGGCTCGAAGGCCTAACAAGCGTAGGGCCTCATGCTAATCAGTACATGTCAAGACCATTTACATTTTCCCCCCTGTAAGTAGGGGTTGCAGGGCCGGCCCTCAGCACACTGGTTTGTTCTGAGGCTTATAGACAGCTCATCCCAGGTCGCTAAATGGAGAAAACATGAAAAGAGTACAACGACAGTGAAAATAGCTAGAATATACTGTTTAAATTAAAAAAAAAAAATTATTTAAAGAAACAATTAAAAAGATAATTTACTTTTTTTTTTTAAATCCAAGAATCTATGACAGCGGTAAAATATTAAAGGTTAAGGTATGAAGAATAAAATATTTACAGATTGTATATATCTCAAACATTGCCAAACATGAACCCTAACAACAACTGAGTGAAAGATTAACAACAGAGATGATGTATATTAAGAGAGCTGACGATGTGACCAAAGCAGATACAATCAAGAATGAAGAAATTAGAATAAGACTAGGACTGAAACCAATCATGCCGCTTTTTAAAGAACAAACACATGAAAAAGTCTGACCACCTGAGGAGAATGCCCTGGTACCAGCTGCCACAGAGAGCCATGCTGAGGAAATAAAATGAACACTTTGGAAAAAGCGCACAAACGGACCTTACATTATCCCAAACACCTCGCTGAGGTAGATGGTGAAAAAGAAGAAGAACATATATCTCAACGTAGAACAGAGAAAAACAAGAGAGGCATGCTGACACGTGTAATGAAAAGATTCATCTCCCTTTTCTGTAATTTATATATTAAAAAAAATCTAAACTTAGAAAGTTGTAACATATAGAAATATATAAATTAAAAAGATTAAATCACAATACGGACATACTTAACAATAACAACAACATTAAAAAACATGTCAAAGCAAACCAGGTGCGTATATCAAATCGGATCAGACACTCATACAATTACGCATAAAGCTAAATTACTTGACACATTAATTAAAAAATAGATTAGATACAACTAGGTCGCCTTAAACATACGCAAATCATCTCTAATTATATCTACCAGATGAGAGACTTAAATATTCGGCCAAACTCAACGAAAATTATAACCTGAGTCTAGCTGCCGATGGTGCAACGGCTAGACGCTCGCCTGCGGATGGAAAGGTCGTAGGTTTGGGTCCTGGCGGAGCCTATATTTTTTCAAAAAAAAAAAAAAAAAAATAACTGGCTGCTAGATCGAGCTAGCCTGAAATATGTAATAAGTACAGCCCTGGGAAGTAGAAGAGGCCGGCGTGATGGCGATAAAATCACCCACCTAGTGCCTATTGGTTTATAAAATATATGTCTAGCCATATGTGCTCAGTATGCCTGGAGGCGTGGAAAAGGGTACTATTCTTTAACAACATGTAAAGGGGAAAAAATTGCAGGTCATAACATCATCAGTCAGCGAGTCCTTTACAGAACGTCGCTTTCTTCACGGCACGCCTGAAAGTATCCCTTTTTCTAGCCAGCTCTCTGGCCCCATGTGCATTCAATGCCAATGCTTCTCCAATGTCCTGTATCCATCTTCGCAGTGATCGACCCCTGCCTCGCCTTCCACAAACTGTACTCTCCATCACCGTCTTTTCCAAGCCATCATGATGCTTGATGTGGCCAAAATACTTCAACTTTCGTGACAGGATGCTGTTTATGAGCCAGTTCTCCGTTATGTTCAACTAGTTTAGAATGTCTATGTTCTTCCTCTTCTTCATCCATTGTATTCTAAGAATTGTTATATAACATTTCATTTCAAAAGCTCCAATCTTTTTTTTCACAGTGACTGAGTGAGAGTCCAGGACTCCCAACCGTAAGCTGCCAAAGGAAAAATGCATCTCAGAATTTTTACTTTAACCAATAAGCTAGCGCTTTGCCATAGGTTCTTCATGCTATTTAATCTCTGCATTGCTAATGCAAGTCTTCTTATGACTTCTTTCGAGCAGTCGCCACTGTTGTTCACTAAAGAACCCAAGTACTCGAAATCTGCTACATTTTCTATGTCTTCCTTTTCGATTGTTTATAACTATTGTTTATATACAAAAACAAATGGCATGAATTAAAAAGGACACTAACTCTAGCAAAGGAGTCGACGTGACGTTGGCGGGCTACACTCCCGCCTGCGGATCGGTATGTCGTGGTTTCGCGTCCTGACGGAGTCAGACGTTTTTTTTCTTTTCAAACATTACTTTGACTCCCAGGACGACTCAGTCTTGAGTGAGTATCATGTGCAATTTTGGGAAGTAAAGGCTGCCGGCGAGATGCTTACCACATCACACACCAAGTGTAGTCTATTGTATACAATTTAGATCTGGCCCTATACACCCAATACGTCAGAAAGATGTGGAAAAGGATCATTTACTTTTTTACTTTACTAATTCTAGCATTGTTGACTAAATAAAGGGAAATGTGTATACTCGTTTACAAAAACTGATTTAGACTTGGCCATGAATTTCACGAAACAAATTAAGGTTGCATATCTAGAAAGCAATAGCATAAGAAACGAAAGGGTCCACTGAACTCAATAGGTGCAATACTCATCATTAAGTGCCTTGTTTACTGGCATGGGAGATCATTCCTCTCCACAGTCTGCGATCCGCAACTTCGTGTATCAGTTTGTGTGCTTCCCTTGAAGTCGGAGTACATCTGCCCGTGTGGCAGGAAAAAAACGTTTGTACACGCAAAACTCAGGTTCAGGAAAAAGCCAAAAGTCCAAGCTGACGAATAACCTGACCTTCTGCCGGAATTCACAGCCGGTGAACAAAGAAGAAGAAGAAGTTCGTGTGCTGACACTCCTTCATGCCATGACACAATGCTGTCAATAATCTTCTTGTCCTGTCTGACTGTTTTATTAAGATATCTTTTCAATGGCCTCAACATGTTCGTTTTCCTATGTTCACAACATGACCCAAAAATGTGACTGTCTCTTTCTGATGTTTGTGATAAGTTGTCTTTGAGCCTCTTTCAAAACATCTGGGTCGCTCTATTTTTTTTTTTTTTGGGGCTCTCCATGGAATGCTAAGGATTCTTCTGTAAAACAACATCACCGAGGCCTCAAGAAATTGTTTGGCTTGTTAGGTAATTGCCCAGGATTCACAGCCGTTTGTTAAAAGCAGCTCTATATAGCATGCGAGAATTCTTGTCCTAACCTCCAACTATATAGATCTATTGCAGAAAATGTTCTTCAGTTTCTAAAACACAGTTTTTGCCTGACCAGTTATTTTCTTTATTTCTGTGTTAGGTCTTCTTTACACCTATGCTTATGGTAAAGTAAGTAAGTAAAGAACCAGAGTAACTCTGCTAACGCATCAGACAAATGGTGCTAAATTTAAATTGTTTATAGACCCATCGGTACTGGATCTTAGGTGAATTAATCATAGTTTTTTTGTTTAGTTAGTCGCTTTGACTTCCCATAGCATTTCTAGGTCAGTGTTTCCTAAAGTTTTCTTGGCTGCGGCGTTTTAAAAAATATTTCTGCGGCTCCCTAACCTAAGTAAAAGTATGACTGACTATTCGTGTCTTGCATAAATTACAAAAGTGAATTACAAAAGACAGTGAAGTTTATACTAGAGACAACATTGCATATATAGATTATTTAATTCAAGCGAACAAAAGAAGAAGTAGAAAAAGAAGGTTAAATTAATTATGAAGATTTTACAATACTTCGCGGCGCCCCTGTGAAGAGGTCGCGGCTCCACTGGGCGCCGCGGCGCACAGTTTGGAAATCACTGTTTTAGGTTCTCATTTGTGGTTGCGTTAACATTTAAGCCCAGGAAAATTGTAATGTGGATTTGAATCCAGGACCTGTCGGTGATAACTAGGAGTCTAACCGCTGTGCTATTACAATATTGTAATGGCACATAACATTGGATAAAATTGAAAACGTCAGTTTTCAGTCACACAAAGACAACGAAAGTGTTTTTTCTGAAGTCTACTCCACTATTACTTTAATGAGCAATATTACTCAGATACTGCGAAAGCTCAGTTTAGACAGAAAACGAAGTAAATTAGATTTTAAAAAAAAAAATAATAATACTTAAAAAAGCAGTGAAGTTGCCATACAATTGGTGGCATCGGGAAAGCCATAATTTGTTTCAGGTTAATAACTAATAAAAACAAATAAACAAATCAGAAAATATTTGTTTATGCTTTATAGATCACAAGAAAGCCTTGGACAAAAAATAGCATCAAAAGATAATTACATTGCTTCCATATGTAAGATTACATCGTAAAAATATTAGAACCATTATTAACCTATCCAGGAACAATTAACACCAGTTACAAACAAAACAATAAAAGAAAATATTTAATACATAAATTAGTAATGCTGATTTTCTGAAACGGCATTTTAACTAATACTTACCAAACTCATTTCAAACACGAAAGAGTACTACAGCTAAAGAAAACAAAATCACCACAGCAGAGGCCACATTGCTAAAAGAGTTGCATGAGAAACTGAGGCATAGTAAACTTAAAGAAATATACATAAATTAGCAGACTATCGCTAAAATTATAAGTAGCATTCACTAATGAAGAACATTTGACCGTCATGTAATTTAGCCATCTGTCAGTTATGTTCTAGCTAGCACAGAGAGACAAGTTCAAGACATAATAAACAAAAAGCATGGGAACACCATGGAAAATGTTGGACGAAGACATCGACAGCTATCTTAGACAAATTAATACCAGCTTGCTCATGGACATTAGAATGTGCACACATAAGATCCTTTAAAATTTCTGAATTTTTCAAAATTTCACTGAGGTAACTAGTTGAAGAAGAAGAAGAAGACGAAGAAGAAGAAGAAGAAGAAGAAGAAGAAGAAGAAGAAGAAGAAGAAGAAGAAGAAGAAGAAGAAGAAGAAGAAGAAGAAGAAGAAGAGAAGAAGAAGAAAGAAGAAGAAGAAGAAGAAGAAGAAGAAGAAGAAGAAAGAAGAAGAAGAAGAAGAAGAAGAAGAAGAAGAAGAAGAAGAAGAAGAAGAAGAAGAAGAAGAAGAAGAAGAAGAAGAAGAAGAAGAAGAAGAAGAAGAAGAAGAAGAAGAAGAAGAAGAAAGAAGAAGAAGAAGAAGAAGAAGAAGAAGAAGAAGAAGAAGAAGAAGAAGAAGAAGAAGAAGAAGAAGAAGAAGAAGAAGAAGAAGAAGAAGAATCAGCAGCAGCAGCAAAAGAAGAAGAAGAAAAGAAGAAGAAGAAGAGAAGAAGAAGAAGAAGAAGAAGAAGAAGAAGAAGAAGAAGAAAAAAGAAGAAGAAGAAGAAGAAGAAGAAGAAGAAGAAGAAGAAGAAGAAGAAGAAGAAGAAGAAGAAGAAGAAGAAGAAGAAGAAATAAAGAAGAAGAAGAAGAAGAAGAAGAAGAAGAAGAAGAAGAAGAAGAAGAAGAAGAAGAAAAAAAAGAAGAAGAAGAAGAAAAAAGAAGAAAAAGAAGAAGAAGAAGAAGAAGAAGAAGAAGAAGAAGAAGAAGAAGAAGAAGAAGAAGAAGAAGAAGAAGAAGAAGAAGAAGAAAAAGAAGAAGAAGAAGAAGAAGAAGAAGAAGAAGAAGAAGAAGAAGAAGAAGAAGAAGAAGAAGAAGAAGAAGAAGAAGAAGAAAAAGAAGAAGAAGAAGAAGTAGTAGTAGTAGAAGAAGAAGAAGAAGAAGAAGAAGAAGAAGAAGAAGAAGAAGAAGAAGAAGAAGAAGAAGAAGAAGAAGAAGAAGAAGAAGAAGAATTCTGTAAAGTGAAAGAAAACACAAGGCATTTACACACATATCTACATGTTGTGCATGTCATGACTAACCTCCCCTTTCACAGAAACATAAATCTACTAATGTAATGATTATAAACAAACGAAAACAGAATAAACACAAACACTTCACGAAAACAACATAAACGTATACATTTAGCTTTTAATAACCTAATAATCTTAGAGTGCCTCCCGTGTAGAGACAATCATTACTTTTGCCACCAACACAACAAGATGCAGACCACTTACATTAAGCCTTGTGGATTGCTTGAACTATGAACGGACATCCGCTAAAAGCACAGCGGATGAATGAAAGCCGTCAATGACTATCGACACAGGAAGAATAATACTACTAGGAAAATCTAAATCTCCAAGCTTTAAAGAAATGAGAGTAAAAAATGCGTTAATAGTTTGCGTGCTTTGGGTAAGCCGAGCAAATTATACTGCCATTCAAGTCTTCTCCAAGGATGCGCAAATTGATGCAGGCACGAAATGGAGGCAATCTCTGAAAATAAATTGATTCATATTGAGATTCTGATTAATATCAAACCGCAGTTTAATTCCATATACTTCCACGCCTCGGTGTATAGTTTCCCCTCACGTTATTCCCTGCAGCCTTCAGCTGACGTACAGTTTTGCTGTACGGGAATTTCCAGCAAAGATAATGAAACACACTATTTCGTTTGAAGCACTGTTGCTATTTAAGGAAGTCTCCTTCCAAGAGTAATGGGGGAAAAATGCTTCTTTTTATTTTTTATTTTTTTTTAGATTAACTTAAAGATAAAGTTTAGTTGAGAAAAAACAAAACAACATCACGACACAAAGGATAACTGCATAATCGCTGTCCTGCATCTTTAGCTGCAAACGAAGAGAAACAGTTCGTATGAATCTTTCTAATCGGTGTGCATTAGCCTTAGAGGCAAAGAACCAACAGTCTGCATACATAAATCAGATATGTAAAACGGAAGTGCACGCAATGCTCAGGTTCGGAACAAGACTAAAGTCCAGAGATGGAGAACCACCAAAACTTTCCACTGAAGTTTATAGCCGATAATCGCGAAGAAGAAGAAGTTCTCATGGTAGTAATAGTTTCATTTATGTCCCTCTCGGAATTGAAAAGTTGCTTCTGATATAAATATATATCTATATATATTATAAATATATATATTTTTTTGTCATTAAAAAATCTAATAAATCCACTGCAGCCTGTCATTAGGAAGTTAAAGACTACAAAGGATAATAATAATTTGAATAAATCGAAACTATACACACACGCGCACATATACACACATCTTGGTTTCAACAGTTACTAGGCAAACAAATTGGTCATATGTTAGGCATATCATGGTATCAACGATTGCAAGGAAAACATATTAGCCATATTTCAGGCATATCTAGGTATCAACGCTTACAAGGCACACAAACTGGCCATATGTTAGGCATATCTTGCTAAGAAGCGAACAGCAAAAAAAAAAAAAAAAAAACAACTACCAAAAAAAAAAAAACATTCCTGTCTTATATAGGAAACATATGGATCGAGAAAACGAGGGAGGTCCAAAAGAAACATTTAAAACAAACGTTCGTGAGAGAGTTAGGGTGTGGACCAGATGCGTCTATGATACTAAATCAATTACACGGGATACAATGAAACGAAAGAATAAACTGTGAGCTATTGGTTACGTATAATGTCACTCACAAGAAGATGTTGTTGTTGATGAGGATGATGATGTCGTTGATGTTGATGATGTTGATGATATAATTATTTAAAGTATAAAGCAGCCATTTTATAAACAACATAAATGTAGCAACATAGACACTTTTTTCAAGCCTGTACGGACCACACAGGTGCGCCGCTGCAAGGGGAAACACTTGAGGGGGTTTGGGGACCTCTTTAAAATTATTCTGTGGGAAGGAAACCTCAAGGGATATATGCTCCCAGATTTCGCAGCCCTGGATCCAAAAGCGTCTTTTAAAACTAAGTTAAGAGAGGTTTCGCGCCCGACACGAGTTTTCACTTCCCATATAATGCTCAGTCTTCCCTGTATTAGATTTTATTAGGAGTTTATTTCATCTAACATAACGTCAGTACAAGAAAGGGAGCTGGCTGGTAGGCTGGGTGTCAATGAGTGCCATGTCAAATTTATGTGAATCGTAGATACATTGGTAATGGGTTCTGACCTGCCAAGGGGCATCCTGTTAATGGATATAGATTTGCAATAGTAAAAAATGATCAGTTTAATTGGCTGAAATTGGCTGTACATTGGGCAGATTAAAAACCCACCATTTTAAGCGCTGGTGGCCCGGCTCGCTAGCTTAGTTGGTTGAAGCTGACTTTGTGGTTACAGGGTTGAGAACTCCTTGTGGTCTGGATTCACGCCCGGGGGTAGGCAGAAAAGCCACATTTCTCTCAGATTTATGGTACCTATCATGGAATCAAGGCCTAAGGGTTGCGATATCCACAGTACCGAGCCAAAGGGTTTACAACTCATGGTTTCTCGATACTTAAAACAAAAAACACAAATAAGTACGCGCGTGTGTGTGTGTGTGTCTGAGTGTGCGGGCGCGTGAATAATTGTGTGTGTCGTTGTTGCAAAAATGCTTGGTTTAATTCCTTCTCTCTATTTCTTATTATTTCATGTTCTCTAGCTCTGTTTCTAAGTCAAATTTAATTTGTCTGTATCTTTTATAACTCACTAATTATAACTACAACATTGACTCTCAAATCTACTGAGAGCTGCGTGGTCTCGAGGCATGATGTCCGCCTCGAGTGCTAGCGGTTCCGGGTTCAATTCCCGGTGAGTGCTGGAATTTATTAAGTGGACTTGGATTTCTAGTAATTCTAAATGGTCTCTGAGTAGTGAAATCGGACGCCCGTGTGCCTTGTTACGCACGTTAAAAATCCATTGGCAGTTGGAAATTGAAAAGAGTAGCATAACGGCGGTGCCCGGACAAAATGTTGTATTAAAAAACTACCCAATGTATTTCAGGATTTTGCTACAGATCATGTGCACTGTGTTGAGTTTCTTCGGACTCAGACTTGAGTTAGAAGAAGAAGAAAGGAGAACTGATGAGTTACACCCGCGTGCCATTATGTTGATACGTTTTTCAAAACCTCAAACCTCTTAAAAAAATAAAACATATACGATTCAAAACTGGCTGGTTTAAAAAGTGAAAGACCTTTTTTCACGCCTTTCAGTTGTATATGGGTCTATAGGACTAGACCTATATTTTATAGATGAAAGGCACTTGGTGGGTGATGTGGCTAGCATCACGCCGGCCCCCTTTACTTCCCAGGATTGTACCTGGTACCCACTCAAGGCTGTGTCGACCTGGGAGCCAAGGTCATGTTTGAAAAGAAATCCAGCCCTCGATAGGAACCGAACACACGAGCTTCGAATCCGCGGCTCGCCGCTAGACCACTGGGGCTACTGATTTATACTTATGGTTTGCAACATATATATGTAAACTGCATAACTTGATGGGAATGCCCCGAGTGCTGTGATGTCAATTCTTGACTCAACTCAGCTCAGCCTAACTTCACTACATAATTTGAAGGGGAAAAAACCTTTATGGAATGCCAATTATGCCAAGTATCTAAATAACAATAACCAATTTGTGAAGTCACAAACTACGGTAAAGCCAAGAGGATGGTTAGCAAACAGACAGTAATCTTTCCAAAATCACATTCTGGAATGAGACCAAGAGATTTCATCTCATTTCGTTAATGTTCGTGCCATGACGAATACATTTATTTTTCCATTATTAGTCACAATGAAGAAAATTTGGGCATCTGTTGCGCATTTAGAGATAAAAAAGAAAGTAACGTTTACTGGAAGCAGGCTCGGATGCGATATTTGGATATTGTGGTATCATTTGTTGTTTTGCGTTAACAAAAATACATATTTATGAAGCAGGGACTAAGACATATGCATGCTGTCTGTCTGTCTGTCTGTCTGTCTGTCTGTCTGTCTGTCTGTCTGTCTGTCTGTCTGTCTGTCTGTCTGTCTGTCTGTCTGTCTGTCTGTCTGTCTGTCTGTCTGTCTGTCTGTCTGTCTGTCTGTCTGTCTGTCTGTCTGTCTGTCTGTCTGTCTGTCTGTCTGTCTGTCTGTCTGTCTGTCTGTCTGTCTGTCTGTCTGTCTGTCTGTCTGTCTGTCTGTCTGTCTGTCTGACTGTTTGTCTGTTTGTTCGTCCGTTGTCACAGGGTGGGGAAATACGCGAATGTGTGACCATCTCTGCAGTTTAAATAGCCGCCACCTGGTCGGTGGTGCAATCCCAGATGTCAAATCTCTGGCGATTCAACAAATCAGAACCTCAGTAATCCAACAGGTCAAAGCTCTGGCAATCCAACAGGTCAGAACTCCAGAAATCCAACAAGTCAAATATCTGGTAATCCAACAGGTCACATCTCTGGCAATCCAACAAGTCAAATCTCTGACAATCAATCAAGTAAAATTTCCGTCAATCCAACAGAAGCTAGACTCATGGTCTTCATATGGGCTACTCTAAACAATTAAACAAAGACAATCACATTTTTTTCGAATTTGTGAAAGATTGGACTCACGACTTAGTAACGACCGGCATGATTGGTGGAAAGAGCACAGTGAAATATTGGACTCACGACTTAGTAACGACCGGCAAGATTGGTGGAAAGAGCACTGTGAGAGATTGGTCTAACGACTTAGTAAAGACCGGCAAGATTGGTGGAAAGAGCACTGTGAGAGATTGGACTCACAACTTAGTAACGACCGGCAAGATTGGTGGAAAGAGCACTGTGAAATATTAGACTCACGATTTAGCAACGACCGGCAAGATTGGTTGAAAGAGCACTGAGAGAGATTAGACTCACGATTTAGTAACGACCGGCAAGATTGGTGGAAAGAGCACTGAGAGAGATTAGACTCACGACTTAGTAACGACCGGCAAGATTGGTGGAAAGAGCACTGTGGGAGATTGGACTCACGACTTAGTAACTACCGGCAAGATTGGTGGAAAGAGCACTGTGAAATATTGGACTCACGACTTAGTAACTACCGGCAAGATTGGTGGAAAGAGCACTGTGAAATATTGGACTCACGACTTAGTAACGACCGGCAAGATTGGTGGAAAGAGCATTGTGAGAGACTGGACTCACGACTTAGTAACGACCGGCAAGATTGGTGGAAAGAACACTGTGAGAGATTGGACTCACAACTTAGTAACGACCGGCAAGATTGGTGGAAAGAGCACTGTAAAATATTAGACTCACGATTTAGTAATGACCGGCAAGATTGGTGGAAAGAGCACTGAGAGAGATTGGACTCACAACTTGGTAACGACCGGCAAGATTTGTGAAAAGAGCACTGTGAAAGACTGGACTCACGACTTAGTAACGACCGGCAAGATTGGTGGAAAGAGGAGTGTGAAAGTTTGGACTCACGACTTAGTAACGACCGGCAAGATTGGTGGAAAGAGCACTGTGAAATATTGGACTCACGACTTAGTAACGACCGCAAGATTGGTGGAAAGAGCACTGTGAGAGATTGGACTCACAACTTAGTAACGACCGGCAAGATTGGTGGAAAGAGCACTGTAAAATATTAGACTCACGATTTAGTAACGACCGGCAAGATTGGTGGAAAGAGCACTGTGAGAGATTGGACTCACGACTTAGTAATGACCGGCAAGATTGGTCGAAAGAGCTCTGTGAAATATTGGACTCACGACTTAGTAACGACCGGCAAGATTGGTGGAAAGAGCACTGTGAAAGACTGGATTCACGACTTAGTAACGACCGGCAAGATTGGTGGAAAGAGCACTGTGAAAGACTGGACTCACGACTTAGTAACGACCGGCAAGATTGGTGGAAAGAGCACTGTGAAAGACTGGACTCACGACTTAGTAACGACCGGCAAGATTGGTGGAAAGAGCACTGTGAGAGATTGGACTAACGAATTAGTAACGACCGGCAAGATTGGTGGAAAGAGCACTGTGAAATATTGGACTCACGATTTAGTAACAACTGACAAGATTGGTGGTAAAAACGCTGTGAATGCAAATCAATAAACATCAGGATGCCTTTTCCATATTGATGGAACGAGATAAGAAAACTTTGAGTCCCAGCGTGTTTAGCACCACAGGCCCAAGGGGTAGTAAATAGAGACATACAATCGACGCATCATGCGTTAATTGGGCTTCTAGGTAGGAACCTGTGAATGTATGGTGCTTTCCTTGGGACTCACAGAGTTAAATGGCGCCTACGCTACTCGGCACACGTGGATGAATAACAGCAACATCAAATACAATCTACGCAAACCCTCTTGTCCAGAGGTTAGGATCAATTCAAAAGTATACAGATGCCATAACAAAGTGTAAAAAAAAAAAAAAAAAGAAACAAAGTGGAGGGTGTGGGTGGTTGGGGGGGGGGGGCAAAAAAGGGTACATATATATAGTGCAGGCTAGAGAAATGAAAAGGTGACAAAAAGCATAAAGTTAGAATGGACAACATAGCCTGAGGAGAAGAAACGAATGTTGATTACGGCTCACATTTCTTATCACAAGAATATGAATTTCCAGGTTTCTCGGAAAATATAAAACATGCTAGTTATGGAAGATCTGAGGAAAATGGCAAAATCATTAACATCTGCAAATCTTGGGCTTTGATTCTAGTTGGCTATCAATTGGTGTGTCTTGTAATGTAATGTGAAGCATGTTTTAACAGCAAGCCAGAGAACATAAATGTCTAATATCGCCCTTGGTAGCATCATTATCATCATTGTCCCGCTGTGCTATAATATGTAGTGCTTGTATTCTATTTCCCCAATTCTTTCTACCCTGTGAAATGAATTCGATATTTTAGATCAATGGTTCTCAACCTTCCTAGTGCCGCGACCCTTTAATACAGTTCTTCGTGTTGTGGCGACCCTCATCCATACAACTTTACGTTGATACTTCATAACTTCAGCTCGGGTGTTAGGCGCCGTGTTGACAGAGGAAATAAGTGCTCTAAACGTCCGGCGGTCCTAGACAGAGTCCCTCTGTCAGCATTAACAACATGGGTCAAAGCCGAAAGGAAGGCCAGGATGGGGAAACAAGTCTACTGGACGTCAAAACCAAATTAGGAATTGGCTTCTGGAATGTAACAAAAAAAAAAAAAAAAGGACGCCCAAAAACAGCATGGAGACGAACGATGAAAAAAAAGTGACCAAGTGCGACATCTCTGACATAGAAAACTGCACTGATGAATGCATAGGACAGGAAAGCGTGGAAAGAGCTCTCTGAAGCCTCATGTGCCACTATGCACAAAGAGAACATTATGATAAGGATGGTCTTGGGGTACCCCTGTGAAAGGGTAGTTCGACCACCAAAAAAGTTGCGACCCACAGGTTAAGTACCGCTGTTCTAGATGAAATCCAGTTGAGTACCATTGGCCTTTCTAATCAATGTTCGTTTTAGGCTTTTTTTATAACGTCCTAACTTCATTCGATTGCTTTATTTCCCATTCTAGTGCATGTTTGGTGATTCTCGGTTCTTTTCTTATCATTATTTGTCCAAAAATAGCTCATCTTCTTTGTGTTGTAACTGTTGTCACCAGTGGCTACCAAAGCATGATTAATTTTTGCACGTCTTTTTGAACTCAGTTTTATGTCTTTAGGGATTGGCTTAATTTTAGTCTCAATACTTTAGAGGTTCTCCAGCTTTCATTGGCATATTTTAAAATTAAAATAACCGATAATTAAAAGAAAAACGTATTTTGGGTTTAAAAGTATACATAATTTAGAGCACAATACCGTGTTCAAACTTTTCAAAGCTGCCAATGCCATACTGATGCTTGACGTTACGCCTTTCTTCATAATTCCGTGATTATCAAAATTACTACTTAAACAAGCGAATTGGCCAGTTATTTTAATTACTTTTGTGTCTACTGTTGCATCTGCTTTCTCTGTTATTGCTATCTTAAATATATTTTTCTGTTCATAACTTACTTGAGGTCAAACTGTTCATGCTCTGTTTGCTAATTTTTGTTTTTTTACTTTGCAGGTCATTGTTAGCTAACAAATCCCTGTCATACTTATCTTTATATTAATAAACCCACAGAGAACTGGTGTTGTCAGCAGCTAGACGTGTATTTCAACCAGTTAACACCTGCTGCCAAAGAGCAATTGGAGAAATGCTGCGTGTATGTTTAATGACTATTTTTGTTTTGTTTTAAATCAATTAGATGCGCACCGTAATTATATGTATGTATTACGTTATATTTCAAGCGCCATACAACCGTCAGTTTAGAATATCACAACTATACACCGATGTGTTAGTAATTCATCTTTGTTATAATAGTGTTAGGAAGTCGCCGCGAATCGGAAGGTAGTGAGATCGCTCCCTGGCGAAGCCGGACTTTTTCAAAAATGACCTTGGCTCCCAGGTCGACCCAGCCTTGAATGGGTAACGGGTCCAGTCCTGGGCAGTAAAGACGGCCGGCGTGATGCTAACCACATCACCCATCTTGTGCTGATTGGTCTATAAAAATATAGGTCCAGCCCTATATGCCCTATACGCCTAAGGGCGTGAAAAAGGGTCCTTTACTTTTTTACTTATATTGGTGTTAACTACTGAAGAGAGAGCATTGTTGGTTCATCACGTGTTCTTTACGGAGGCAGGTATTAGAATGTGGTTGTCCAACAATTTATGATCTCATTTCCTGATATTCAAGTACCTCATCATAATACTGTCAGCAATTTAATCAGTAGAATCGACTGTGAATAGAGCTGCAATGTGAAAAACTACACCCAAAACAAGACACTCTACAGCAGTATAAGTTGCATTAACTCAGCAGATGGAGATGATAAAAGAAGGAACTGCAATTAAAAAAAAAAAAAAAACGATCATTAAAAAAACACCATGCACCGGGCGTACAGTTTATAAAGTAACCTGTCTAAGAAGAACTATCGGTTAATGCGAAGAAAAGTTTTGTCCCTACAGGGATGCGAAAGGTGTCCCCATTTTTTGCCCCTTTAATTCATGTTAAGGAGGTTTTACTGTACACGTGTAGGTGACTATTTTTTTAAAAAATATAATGCTATCAAATTACAATGTTAGCTGATACGAAAAGATAACTGGAACATGATGTGACTAGTAGAAAGATCCATGGGGGAAAAGGGACAGAGGAAGACAACTCGAAACGATTTTAACATCCTTTTGTCGAGGCATGCAGGTGTATAAGAACACAAACTGATGAAGATCGCAGTTTGTGGAGAGGCAGGATGGCCTACGCGAGTCGGCAAAGCACTTGAAAATGATGGTATGGGCTGATACGACATCTGCTGACTGAAGGTTAGAGTTGAAAAGCATGGTCGATGGAGCGTTATTTCGATTACCCCCAATATGACCGAGGGGAATGTGTTGCACGACGACCAGGACATTGTCACAGAGTGGCACTACAGTTAGAAAAACATGTGCATAATGCACGTACCTCAAGCTCCAGCGAAGATCCTTATGCATTTCCGAAACAACTGCTTTTGCGAGAAAAAAGAAAAAAAAAAGGGCTTCAGAAAAGAACTCATAACTTTCAGAGCGTACTGTTAACGGCATAGCCACTTTACCACGAAGACTCACAGTATCTCCATTTAAATCCCACCTACTCTAGCCATGTCTGCAGTGAAGAAATTCTTCTTCTTCTGCCTTCTCTCTTCAGATGGGATATAAACACTCAACCAACTCAGCTCGTTCTATCCTTCGCTATTTGGGATGGTTGGTTTCTGTGGTTATTGGTTTTACAGGAGCGAGTTAACCCCAAGCCCAAATCTACCCTTAGTTGCATCTCACGACATGCCTGGTAGGGTGCAGTGTTACTATTCTTTGTTTCCAGCGACGGCCCCAGTAACATAATTGTGTTAACATTATTTCTGCGCTCACGAGTAGGTTAGCCTTAATAACACAACTTAAAATAAAATACCATAAATCTGTTTGAAAGTTCCTCAGTGACACAAAGTAGCATGATTTCTACACATTCATTCCGATAGTACTCTCGGGGCAGGAGACGGTACATAAATACCTAATGATATAAAATTAAGTATTTTTCCCACAAGAATTCACAGTAGTAAAGATTTATTGCTTTCTTCTCCTTGGTTTTGGCTAGGCATATTTGCAAACGTTGCATATTTTGAGAGATATACATTATAGAAAAAAAAAAAAAAAAAACTTCATTGTTGATTATTTCTGCATCTGCTTGGAGTTTCTAATCTGAAGGAGATACTGGCATTTAAGTGTGTGCGTGTGTGTGTGTGTGTGTGTGTATTTCCAAGGGACTATAGATTGTTTATCTCCAGGAAAAGACAGAAAATGCACTGTTACGGACATGTGACAAGATATACCGACCTCTCCAGGCTGATATTAAAGAGCTATGTGTAGGGAAGCAGGAGAACTCATTCATTCATTCATTTATTCATTCATTCACTTTTGTGTTGTGCCATTACATATCACACATGACTCGCCGTGAATTTCTCCATTCCGTTCTATTCTGTTCAATCAGTACAATATCATGGACGGAATCCAGTCCAGCAGCTTTGGCCTCTCTCATCAATGTTCCTCGCAGGGTTTCTTTTGGGCGTCCTCACCTTCCATATCCCTTTATCAGCACAAGAACAGACAGGCAAAAACGTAAATGCACTTACTTAGAAACTAAATTACGCTGACTGGACAGGTCTCAAACATGCAAACCTCAAGTCCACTGCATTTGACCGACATAAGTGGGAGGATCAGTCAACAGCAACCAGTCGTCTAGCGACACATGGTGTTTTAGACTTCGATGACATTTCAATATTGTTTTATTAAAATAGAATCTTCCAAACTGGTCATGTTGGTAACCCACTGTTTAGATAAACATAATTTTAAGAACTAATAAGAGAAACGGACACATTTATGTTATATATTCAAGCCGCACACCTTCATATTGCAGCCGACACGGATTTCCGAAAGCTATGCTGAACAGCGAAATACCTTTGCAAACAAATCTTTTAGACGGGCTATAAGAATATCATGGGTAAAGAAAATAGCAAATGCATCCATACTTCAAAAAATAAATACTGACCAAGGTTGGCTATTAAAGACGATACAACACAGAACATTGAAACATTTTGGTCACCTGAAACATCACGAAAGTTTAGTAAGAACAATAATGGAGGGGATATATGACTGGGAAGAGAAAAAGAGAAAGGCTAAAGAGAAGATGGGTGCAGGATGTGGCGGATGATCTCCAGATCGGTGTATCGGACGCGGGACATCTTGCTTGTGATCGAGAAGATTTCAGGAAGGTTATTATGAGAGCAAGGTTTTGCAAAGGACAAGCTACTGACTGACTGCAATAATGCAAAACAACATTGGGTTAGAAAGTGTTTTTGTATAAATTATCTGTCTAAAAGAGAAGTGTTGTTCCTGATCTTGCAGCCTCATGTTTGGAGTTGGCTTCCCTTAGCAACGTGTTTGTTATGTTTCTTCCACGAGGTTCTTTGCAAGAGAGGGTTTCAGAGCAACTAATATAAAAAATGCCTGAATTAAGTAACGTAAACAACTGGATACAGATAATGAAAAAATGTGCAGCGGGTAATCCAAGCCATGATAATAGGAAGGAACAGCAAGGAAGAATCAACTCTTGACAAACAAACAAAAAAAAAAAAAAAACGATAAATCAATTAGGTGCCGTCTCCACACTGATTGTTGGCTGCGATGCATCTCGATCATATTCTGTATGTATTCTTGTTAGCACAGACAAAGAAGAGGAGAAATACTGACATCTTAAAAGATCTGAACATCAGGAAGATTTGATAATAACCAGCATCCTGACTCGGAAGCTGAAATATTGTGGTCAAATCAAGTCCACGTCGGATTGAAAAAAAAATAATAACAGAAGACATGATACTACGAAAGAAGTACAGAGGCCGACCAACCCGAAGATGGGGGTAGGATATAAGTGACTCCTTGAGTATGAAAGTACATGAGGTGGGGGAGATGGCGAGAAACCGGGGTTCTTTCAACAGACCTAGATGAGAGCGATGTTCTCCAAAGGACCTGCTATAATATGATGATGACACTCTATCATTCTGCTATTGGTCCAACTCTTAGTCCTCTTACGAGTATCGCTGTCTACCCGTTGCTCTCTTACCATAGATACTTTCCTTGAGTATGGTTAAAAAAAGAGTGCTAGTAGTACACTATGTCATACAGCAGTTCGTCCATTTCTTGACGTATATAACCTACCGCGTATGGCTATCTACCTATTGCTCTCTTGATTTCGACTCTTTATTTCATAATGGTTTATCAAGGAGTATTATGTGTTTTAATTAGGCTGAAATACACAACCCCATTTCTTAAAGCTGATCTACAAGAGATACAGACAAACATAAGGGAAATTACTGTTTGCTATAACAGTTTCGTGCATCTGAGCTAAAATCGTCTTTGAAATTTGTTCAATCGTGGCCCTGCAGGAGACGCGCCTTGATTAGCTTGCTGGCGGGGTGACGGTAGGTAGAGGAAAAGCAGTGGACCGGGCCGATATTTCAAGTTCTTTTAAGGAGGCAGAAAGAGAGGATTTTTCAGAAGACGATGTTGAATCGGCAACACTCATAGGACTAAAAGAACTTCAGGTCGAAAGAGATGTCGCCAAACATGAACACTATACATGTAGCTAAACAAGAATAGCAGACTAACACAGAACTAGTGTTACCAGTCGCCACTTGCTAAAGATAGGATGCGAGCGCTTTTGGGTGAGCAATAGGGCTAATCCGTCAATTAACTAACATGATAATGTTATATATACAAACTGTCATCCCCATGAAGGATGCAATTTTTTTTTTTTTTTTTGTGTGTTTTTTTTTTTTTTTGTTATTTGATGCCCCACACAGGCTTTTGCCGGGGGCCCTGAATATAGCCCGGGCATAGACATGGCCTGCCCATAGATATGGCCTAACGGCTGAAAGGGGTTTCTCGGACATCCCCACTCGTGATCCTCATCCGCGTGGTGGCACTTTGTGTCACCGAATGTTTCTC
This sequence comes from Candidula unifasciata, assembly GCA_905116865.2. Lineage (NCBI taxonomy): Eukaryota > Metazoa > Mollusca > Gastropoda > Stylommatophora > Geomitridae > Candidula > Candidula unifasciata. The sequence goes on from CAJHNH020002065.1 coordinate 31,014, forward strand.
TCTCGTGTGATGTCCTGGTGGGGTAAAAAGTCACCCAGTGAGTCATGACCATGTATAGCTTGACCGTAAACAAGGTGTGTGAAGTTGACCCGCCCTTGCCAAAAAAAAAAAAAAAAAAAAAAAAAACTGGGGGTCATGATAAATAATGTCGACTGGGGTGAAGCTAGTCATTTTATCCATTAAGTGACAGCTGTTTAATAAGCCATGGATCTAGCACCACATGGCTGATGTACCAATGGTGTGACAAACATGTTTACTTTCCATTTACTTATGATCATATCGAGCAGAGGCAGTCGCTGTTGTGAAGCGACAAGACAGGAATCTAAAGGCTGAGTGTTCAGATCCTGACTACGACGGACTTTTTTCCATAATGATCTGAATTCCCGGGTAGACCAAACCTTAAATAGGTACCAGTGTCAAGACTACACAGCGACCACTAAATATGTATGTCCTGATGTTGCAACAGGGATCATGCAAACTTTAAATTAACATAACAGAGTCGCGAAAACTACATTATATCAAGAACAATATTTCTAACTTTAAAGGCGATAACAAAAAGGAGGAGACACAGGGCGAGCACTACTCCAGAGATCCTGTGTATTTAGCGTCCCTTTGATATTTTCTCCAGCCTATGAATGTTTGTTGGAAAACAAACCGGCGGACAGACTTTGTAGGTTTTGGTAAATAAAAGTATAGCAGGCTAGAAATTATAAACGCTTCTAGGGAGAGTGCGATTAGCTCACAAGCATAAATATATCACCACGGTTTGAAGAGACGGGTACAGCTAGGAGTGGTAAAGGAATCTGAGGGACCCTCTACACGCAGAGGAAAGACAAAACAGAGATACTATTAGACCGTAGCTGGTAACATCTGAGTCGGAACTCTGCGCTAGCTGCTGAAGAATGAGTGGATCAGTTATGGAAATGTCCCGATCGCTATGACGTCGGTTCTTAAATCAACTGAACGAATTGTATTTTCACACATACTCATACACAACTACACACACAACAAACATCGGAGAAACTTAGGAGAAAAGAAGTGATAAATCAACGAACACAAGCTTTGCAGCAAGATTTCAAGATCTAAATCTAGAAGTCGCCCTTTTAGGTACAACAAAGCACGAGTTTTAAATACCAAGTTTGCACATAGAACTAATTAAACGGAACAATGCACGTCTATTTATACAATTTGTTGTTAATAATACACTCTTTAGATATAATGTGGGCACCTATCAGCGGTACAGTGCACAGCTGCGCCCTACCAGATAAAGGAGTCAATGTGTATTGTTAATCAAATGTGCGTAAATGGCTCATTGTTGTCCAAATCTGCAGGCTTAAAACCGAACGGTTAGCCTGAATTATGTTCTAATGATTATCAAAGACAACGCGCTGGCTTATGCACTCATTATATCTATATTACTGTGCCCACATCTTTGTGTTGGGTAGGTTCTTCTGCTCGTCCTTTCTGTGTACCAACTTTTCAACAAGTATTTTTGTTTCAATCGGCCTAGCCAATCTTCCTTGACGATGAACATTTTTTAGTATGTCATATTTAATGCTAGACTATACTGTATAAAGCACACAGTGGATGGTATGGTTAACATCACGCCGGTCCCCTTCGCTTTCCAGTACATTACCTAGTAATTGTAAACTGGGTCGACCTAAGAACAATAACCAATTTTAAAGGGGGAAACAAATCCTCTTTAGATGCAGATTCAAACTAAAGACACTTTAACCGACATTGTAAGTGTCTAGCCATTGTTCTTCGGCAGTTGGGAAAATCTTTCTTTACTTCGACTTTTATAAAATGGGAGCCGTAGAACTTGTTTTGTTAACTGATCTGTGCTGTCAGGTTAACGCAGGTTAAGATAAGTATCATGAAATGAGTTATGAGATGGATTATCTTCACAGCACTCCGGAAACATCCATAGAAACTTTAATTTCGACCTTAACATATTTATCAGCGTCGCGGGGTTAATAATGCCAGTCCTATGTTGGTTAACAAAACTTCGTGTGCTTTCGGTGTGCTTTTCATGCTGGGCTGTGCAGATCTTTACTTACAGTTATCGTATTCTTAGCAGTGATGTGGACACGTTGCTTCTAGCATACTCAGAAGTCCCATCTCTCTAACGGCAATGACAATGTCTGCTTGATCCATGGGCTGGCCATCTTAAATGAATGCAGCACCTGATTGTCTATCAGCTCTTTCATTACCAACAACGCCTGCATGCCCTGGAACGAATATGAAGGTAACTGCACACACAGGAGAGTTTTGCAATGAGTATACCACTATCTGCGCAACCAGCCTGCCTCGACCCGCCGGATCATGCTCAAATAACAACTCAGCACACACGCGGAATCACCATGAAATACCATGGTGTCTTTCCACTATTTTAATCACTGAGGACACCCATCATCATATAGCAGGACTTTTGCAGAACTTGACTCTTATCACAGTCTGCCTGAAAGAAACTCAGTCTCTCAACAGCTCTTCCGCCTCATGCAAGATGTCACTTTCCTGCGCCCTTCTTCATGCTAGTCAACCCCCGCCTCTGTTTCATGGAGACCTCTATTACTATTATATTATTTATACCAACTCTGTACTGCGTAAAATCAACAATTTATTTGTTCTGCTTATAAGCATGTCGTTCAGGACAATATAATGACTTATTGTACAGAACGATTTGAGTTATGTGAATTTATAGGTTGACTGCATTCGAGTAATGTAGGTGCTATCAAAATACCTGTGCATATATGTGTGTATATATATATATATATATAATATATATATACAATCATATACTATATGAGTGTATTTGACAGCGATAACGTGGGCGCTGTTTAGTTTCCTTTCAGAAATTCTGGGAGTGTCCACGACAAAGAACTAACACTGCTTACATTAAGCTCTGAAGGTCGTAGGACCGCTTCTCGAACGCGTCGTTCTGTTCACCAGTGCAGTTTTTAATAGAGATTCTGTGGGATCGTCCCTGGATCTGCTGCGTTTATGCTTTGTGCGACGCTATCATCAGACAGCTATCCACCTTTCTGAGACAGACTGTCGTATGGAAAAGATTCTGATGCAATTAAGTTGATCCTCTCCGCTTTAACTTAAATATTTGGTACTTATTACGAACTTACCCGCACGGCTAGAATTCCTCCGCCTCCCATTCATGACGTAGTCGGTCCCACGGCATGTCCAATGTTAAAGGTGGGTACTTATCACGAACTTGCCCGCACTACTAGAATTCCTTCCCTTTCCATTCATGACGTAGCCGGTCCCACAGCATTTCCAATGTTAAATGTGTGTCATGTATTCCTTATTTTAAACGGTTTAACAGTTCTCTCTTTTCTCGTATTGGCACCGCTCACATGCTTGATTATTTTCACGTTTTGCAACTGTCCCATGGTTCGTGAGTATGGAAACTGTAATGTTTGTTCTACGTTCTTTGTCAGTGGCTTCTTTTTGTGTCTGTGTGTGTGTGGTTTTTTTTTTAAGGGGGCGGGAGGCAGGGGGGGGGGATGGGGAAAGGGAGTGAAGCCAAGGAAAGTAGAAATGCAAACACATCACAGTTTGAAAACTCGCAAACAATCGCGCCTTCGGCGCTTACCCATGCAGTACTTCTTACTTGTAGACAGGCGCCTAAGTCGGCTAAAGAAATCTCCCGACAACACAACCTCCAACATACATTATATATATGGCAAGCAAGCTCCGAACGAAGCGAACTCATAAATCCCCTCAACATAGGACAAGCCGTGCGACCGGCCACGGCAGGAATGGAAGGGAAAGGAACTCCCGAAGAGGGGGTAGGTTTGTCAGTATTTCCGAATGCTTAACTTGAGTGGTTTGGCGAGATGAATGAAAACAGAAATGAATCAGGAACGGACATCGCTGCACTCAGGGTATTCCCACACGTTCTGCATCCTCTTCTTCAGTAACCTGCGAAGAGATGACATGCTAATAATATCAGCTACAACCTGATTTAAAGTC
>CAJHNH020002065.1:40000-102123 GCA_905116865.2 Candidula unifasciata
AGAGATCTACATACTCTCCATTCCTCGTTTGTGTAGTTCACTTATGTTTGAAAAAGGCTGCCCGGCCGAAACGTTACGTTGTGTTGTTTTGTGCACGTTTTCCTCTTTCCCATTTTGTTGAGCTTTTTAGTCAAATTTCTCTGGAATTCCTTGTATTAGCTTGACTGCAGTCACCCCCATAGTTTCACTATTTTCGTAATTCCACGGTGCCGGGGTCGATCCCAGCTGCGGGCGTTGAGCCTTGCGTTGGTTTCCACAATGGTATCGAGATACCGACAGTCCAGGAAGCAATGGCAAACTACTGGATGTATATTTGCTTAGAAAAACCACAACAGCCAACAAAGGTTTGGGTTTGTTTTGCAAAATCTTGTAAAGGATACGCAACAGCTAACCAACTAATGCACTAAAAGAAGAGAAGGTCGTAAAGTTCTCGTAAAGCATATGGGAGGATAACATTAGACAATCTCCACATCATCATCATGTGGCTATGGTCAGGGCGATCAGAAGTGCAAGAAGCAGAACCTCACATATCCACCGACACCGGGTGAGCGATAAAAGAAAAAGTGAAGAAGAAAGAAACGCTTTTCATTGTTTCCTAAACGGTTTTAAGATCGTACTATTGCTTTAATTAACGCAAAGTCTGCTGCTGCCAAATCCTTGGCGACTTCCTCTAGACAAGATACGTTGACCACTGATTCAATAAAGACCTGACCTAACAGGTGATAATAGTTCGTGACACACAGTTGCAAAATTTGCTCCAAGTTCTTTAAAAAGCGAAAATGCCTGGGGGGGGGGGGGAAGAGAGAATTAATGAGAGTCACGAGATATAAACAGATAACAAATAACTAATCAGGAGGCCTGAAAAAGAAGAATATCGACATAAAAGATACTATAAATCTATGACATAGCAGCGAGAGACAGTCATTTCTTTTATGTTTGCACAAGACGTTAACAAACCCAAAAAAAAAAAAAAAAAAAACAGAAATGACAGCATTGCAATACGTTGTAATAACTATACAGATTAAGTTGAAATAATATCTCATTACTTCCTAAAATATCAAATTAATGCAAAAAATAAACCGCCGACTATGTCTACCCCAGCGTGGCATCAATATAAACAAATGTAAAGGGGTAATTAATTCGTTTCTTCTAGAGGTATTTGGAAATAGTAACAGATGGCTCGTTTTAACATTACCGCGTCAACATTTCACAAGACAGGAGGTAAAAAACTGAAATTGTTCTCCGTAACTCTTCTCCATTCTCATCCTTCTCCACGCCGTCTTCTTCTTCTTTTTTGTTTTCTTGTTGTGTTGTTGTTGCTGTTCGTCTTCTTCTTCTTCTTCTTCTTCTTCTTCTTCTTCTTCTTCTTCTTCTTCTTCTTCTTCTTCTTCTTCTTCTTCTTCTTCTTCTTCTTCTTCTTCTTCTTCTTCTTCTTCTTCTTCTTCTTCTTCTTCTTCTTTTATTCTTATTCTTCTACTTCTTTTTCTTCTTTCCTTCTTCTCCTTTCTTCTGCTTTGCTGTCTTCTTCTTCTTCTTCTTCTTCTTCTTCTTCTTCTTCTTCTTCTTATTCTCCTTCTTCTTTCTTTATCTTCTTCTTCTTCTTCTTCTTCTTCTTCTTCTTCTTCTTCTTCTTTTTCTTCTTGTTTCTTCTTCTTTTCTTCTTCTTCTTCTTCTCTTCTTCTTTCTTCTTTTCTTCTTCTTTTCTTCTTCTTTTTATTCTTCTTCTTTCTACTTTCTTATCCTTTCCTTCTTCTTCCTTTCTTCTTTTTTTTTCTGCTTTGCTGTCTTCTTTTCTATTTCTTTTCTTCTTCTTCTTCTTCTTCTTCTTCTTCTTCTTCTTCTTCTTCTTCTTCTTCTTCTTCTTCTTCTTCTTCTTCTTCTTCTTCTTCTTCTTCTTCTTCTTCTTCTTCTTCTTCTTCTTCTTCTGCTTCTTCTTCTTCTTCTTCTTCTTCTTCTTCTTCTTCTTCTTCTGCTTCTTCTGCTTCTTCTTCCTCTGTCTTCTCCTCTTGAGCACATTTTTCTTCTTTCTCTTGTCCGCTTCCTCTGCTACACCGTTATCTTCTTTTTCTTCTTCTTTCGCATTTACCTTTAAGAAAAGCGAGCTGGTACCTTGTATTGTGATAGGCTACGACATCTATTCATATCAGATCGTTTATTTTGTTCGTTCATTTTTAAGACTGTATTTTATTCTGAAATTGAATAGTTCTACTTCTTGCTGTTGTTTATTATGTCAATCAACTGAATGAGTATATTGGAGACAGACAACACAGTGATGTGAGAAGTTATTATACCAGAACCATGAACAGGTTGTTTAGACCTATCCGCCACAGTTCTGTCTGTCCCAGTGATAATCTTTTAAAACATAGGGGAAGGAAAAGCGCACACTGAGTCGGAACAAAAAGTTCTCTCATTCTACAAGTATATGCTCAGAAATCAGTATCAAACCAGTTTTTGGAAATGGGGTTTTTTTTTTTTTTTTTTTATAGATGATTCCGATAAAGATGTCAAAAAAAAAAAAAAGGAAGTCATTAGATAGATATACTCACTAACGGCATGCATATTTGCACCAACTTCAGAGTGGAGGAAGCTGTCCATATTTCAGTGACCATACCCTCAACAATCCAGCAAAACTGAATAATAACACTGGTATATTCCCCGACTTGAAATCGATTCTCCGAACCTTCTCATGTTCCAAAAACATCTTCCTCTAATAAATCGAAAACAACATCAGAATGTTGTCTACCAAAACCTACCTAGTTCATCAGTAGATACTGATCCGATGTAATATCTGGACACGAAAAGGCAGACACACTTTCAAAGACTGCTGGGAACCCAAAGCAGCCCCTCGACATAGAAGCTTTAAAGAGGCTAAGAGACTCTTCAGACAGCTCACCAATGAACTGACCAAAGTATGCCAGCATAAACAGGCTTGGTAGAGCATGTGTTAGGGCAATGCCTAGACTTCGCCAGTCTTGTTTTTCTTTTGCCCTGTTTCTTCTTTGTGCCGCTAGACGCCGCAGGTTAACAGATGATTTTTTTTCCGTGCAGGGCACGCGTATTGCCCAGTATGGTGTGATGATATGGAGTCTCAAGATATCATTCAGTTCATCTTCTTCTTGGTTGTCTCCTAATTCTTGGTGTTTCTACTTTCATATTGTTCGTTCTCTTTGCTAGCATCATCGGATTCATTCTCATGAAATGGCCAAACCATTTTATTCTTTGTTATTTTAATGAATCTAATTATAGACGTCGTTCCAATAGTTGTTTTATTCCTTCGTTCCTCGCATGATCTTTTCTACCTTTGTTTAGGGTCTTTCTCAAACATCTCCTTCCGCTGGAGGTGAGATTTCTTTCGTGTCCTTTAGCCAGTGTCCAAGTCTGAAACTGATATCACAAGGCTGGTACGAATATTTCATGTATTATATGTATTTCTAATTGGGACAACTAGGTGCTTGATAATTGGTGCCAGTTTATTCGTGACATTGTAAGCTTATTTGATTTTAAAAAAAAAATCTCTCTCTATTCTGACATCATAAGTAAAGATCCTCCATAAGTATTTGAAGTGTTGAACTTGTTTCATAACTTTGTTCTTTTATTTTATGTCGAATTTTCGATGTTCTCTTGCTGTACAAGAGGCATTTTCATATAGATGGCCCTGTGCAGGAAACGTTTTTGTGTGCACATTTCTTTTGCAGACCTAGATTTTTGTTTAAAATATGAAGTCTGTTTGTTCCTCGCCTCTAATTCAAATGCATTCCCACCGAATCAAACATTTATCATTAATCGCCTTTTACAATATACATGTTACAGTGACGGTGCGTGTAATCTCCCTCCCCTCTCCACACGCCTTTCCGCCCCAGCCCCGGCAATGGGGCCTCAGAAGCCACACGGGGATTATGCAGTTTATCTTGTTAACTGAGGCGAGAATGCTATATAGGATTCGTTGAATTATTACAATTTTCTGAGCAGATACAATACCAAACACTAAACTACTTCAAGCCACAAATTAAGAAAATCTAGATAGCTAAGGAGTAAATTAAAGAGAAAGGGGACAACAATCGAAGGAAAGGTTATGAAGTCTTAGTAAAAAAAGTAGGACATTTTCCCCCGCGAGGATATCACACATAGCGATAAACACCCGGAGACACAAAGTGTCACCATGCGGATGAGGATCACGTGTGGAGAGGTCCCAAAATCCCCATTTAGCAGTTTATGCCATTTTTATGGCCTAGCTATATTTATGGGCCCTGGCAAAAGCCAGGGTAAAGCTTAAAAAAAATTGCATTGAACAAGGGATGGCTTTTAGTTAATATGCAGACTTGGCTTGAGATGGCTGATGGTTCAAGCAAAGTTGATGAATAATGGGCAGAATAATAATCTTTTTCTTTTTCTTTTTCTTCTTATTCTTCTTCTTCTTCTTCTTCTTCTTCTTCTTCTTCTTCTTCTTCTTCTTCTTCTTCTTCTTCTTCTTCTTCTTCTTCTTCTTCTTCTTCTTCTTCTTCTTCTTCTTCTTCTTCTTCTTCTTCTTCTTCTTCTTCTTCTTCTTCTTCTTCTTCTTCTTCTTCTTCTTCTTCTTCTTCTTTTTCTTCTTTTTCTTCTTCAGCTTCTTCTTCTTCTTTCTGTTCACAAGCTGTAAACTTTGGCAGACAGTTTCGGTTTTGCAACCACTTTCGGATTGCAGTCCTGTTCCAGAACCTAGGTGTTATGTGTGCATCCGTTTTACAGATCTGACTCATTTGTATTTAATCTGCTGGTTTCTTATCTCTCAGGCAGATGCACTCATAATTCGAAGAAAGCTCCCAATTCGTCGACTTTTACGACATGCTTTTGGGTAGGCAGTGGTTATATTCGTGTTTTCTCTGTAATAGAGCCCCGGAACCCATACGGAGAAGAATAATAATAACATACTTCGTGAGTAGAAACATAACAGAAATTTTTCTCCGCCACTGAAGACATTTGTGTAAATATGGATTGTAAAGATAATGCACATCCTTATAGAAACGAAAAGACATACACAACGACACATATTATAGTAGGTTTATATGTTTAAAATGCAATTACCCACCACCAAACAACCGGTTCTACTTGGTTTAATATAGTTCTATTTCAGAATAATGTTCAAATGTAGAGGTGACATCAAACATAGCGATTTCCTGTCTCGTTTTGAAATACTTGGAAACATTGTAAAATCTTACAGTGGCGCCTGGTGGGCGTGCATGTTTAACCAGTGATTTATAAATCAAATTAATAGCTTGCTTGTTAGCCTGAGTGCGTTAGGTTCACATCTGCAGAGGTCGGTTCAGCTTATTCGAAGTGGGCTAAAATGGGTCTCAGGAAAATATCCTGAAAGTAAATGCGTTCTTTCGGTAGGAATGTGCATGGGAAGGGACAGATGACCGGAGGCCAATTTTTTTTAGGTAGATGAGAGTGATGTTTTGCAAAAGACCAGCTACAGCAGGTTAAGATAAAAAAGCAAGTTCTTTACGTTTTTGTAAATGCATTTGCTGTAAATGTGGTATATCTTACTTCCTGATAGTTCAGATATCATACTGGCTCTCATTCCCATCCTTCTCATCATTATCCGTATGCCGCAGTTATGTTTCATTTAATTATACACTTATCTTTAAAAACCCTGCATATAGCAGAAGAAAGAGTAACCAGAGGAATTATAGTGACTGATTTTTAGTCAGTAGTGTGAAAGTTTCAAAACTGACGAATGTGGCATGAGTTTATACCAATCGTCAGAATATCAGCATTACAAGACTCACGCGGGTATATTGTACGGGAACAGCAGAAGTGCTGGGAAATGAAAAAGAGGATTGTCTGACTTTAATCGTGATAGCTACACCAACACTCCTACTTGACAAGGGAGACATTCCAAAGAACATTGATGAATCAATGCTCATAGAAGACTCAATATTACATGAAAAAAAAAAAAAAAACATGTGTAAGAATGTGTGAACGAAAGAATTGGGCCCAAAAAAGGGGGGAAAGGGGGGGGGGGGAGAAGATATTAGAAGAAGAGAACATGTTTTAATCAGTGAGCTTTGGGAACAGTTAGCATCTATACCTCAAGACACTTGCTGCAAGAGACGGAGCACCTATAGGTATGTCAAGTGTGCTATGATGTCTATCTTCATCTTCGAATAATTAATCAGCAATCCTGCATTCCGTTCGCTGGAGACGGTGTCGTCGCCTAGCTTGGTGTCTTTTTTCACTTATCATGCATGGGTTTCATTTACCATTGATGTCTTTGATTTTCCAGTGGAAAGTCATTCATTTACAAAGCGTGGTCAAAAATTCCTCATGCTTTTTGACAGGATTGAAAATGAATAAACGGTTAAAGTAAATTATAAAAAATAAAAAAAACATTAAAAAAAATTAGACATACAAAATCTCAGCGATATTAACAGACACAGAAAGACAGTTGCATATCCTCTTCATGGGCATAGCATAACAACCCCACCTTGTGGTCGCTGTTTGTGCGTTCACATATAGTTATTTATGTTTTAAATGGGCGACGCTTATTCCGTTCTCGACATCCCCCTAAAGCAGTCTGCTGTCGGTTTACCTGCTGCTGAATCGAACAAGATACGCTGGAATGATTAAACAGTTGTCAAAACTCCTAATCCACTTACGCTGACACAAAGATGAACACTCTTTTAAAAAAAAGCCATAACAGTAAAAGTAAAGGACTCTTTTTTCAAACAAATGCAGAACTTCAAACTGGGTTATCCAGGAATCAGTGAAAGCAGGTGAACAGGTTTTGGACAATCCACCACAGGTACAGGAGAAACCATAATACACTCTGAAAGAGACGATGACCTATGTTTTGCAGGCGTGACACTCATTTTAAAGAAAGGTATACAGAAACTACTTATAGAGTGGTATACAATCAACGAAACAATTATGACAGCACGTTTCAATGGAAAACATGCCAGAATCAATGCTACGCACCGACTAATAAAGCTCAAGAAGATAAAGAAACTATCTTTTGGAGACTGCAGGGGGTAGTAGATAAAGTCCTATGCATCATTTGAAACCTCAATACAAAAGTTAGTAATAACAACTTAAACACAGTAGTGTCAATGGGACAGCAAGGATGTGGTACAAAAAATTATAACGGTTGAAAGAGGTTTCTGCGACCTCCATCTACGGGTGATCCTCATCAGCGTGGTGGCACGTTGTGAGACCGGGTTTTTATCGCTTGTGTGATGTACTGGTGGGATACAACGGGAGAGAAAGAGAGTCTCAGTGATCAGTTCTTTACTCAACCTCCAATCTCCTCACACAACGGACAAAGTAACAAACAGATAAAGAGACAGACACAAACAGACAGATAAACAGAAAGAGAAACAGATAAACAGACAAACAGGGTAGATAAACAGACAGGTAGCAATACATACAAACAGACGGATAAACACACTATGTTCTATATTTGTGGAAAGAGAAGAACTCACCTAAGAAAGGCTTTGTCCTCTGAATGTAATCTTGAAGTATACTGAGATCTACGTCTTGCGATCTTTTGCCCCAGCTTGTGAATCCTGTTTTGCTCCAGCTGGGCCTCTTCCCCCACATGTCCATGTCGCGCCAATTTCTAACATGCCGTAATGTACGTTTCTCCCACGCCCCGTCTTTGTCTACATTATTATTATCATTATTGTTATCGAAATGTTCACCGTTTCTTTTTCCCCAGACTGCCATGTCTCTCCATTTCTTATCTAGGTCTGGCAGCGTGAGGCGTTTTCCCCATACAGACATTTCTTTCCATTTCTTATCAAGGGCATCATCTCTTTTACCCCAGACAGACATTTCCTTCCATTTTTTATCATAATCGCCGTCACGTTTTCCCCACACAGACATCTCTTTCCATTTCTTATCAAGGGCATCATCTCTTTTCCCCCAAACTGACATCTCTTTCCATTTTTTATCATAGTCTCTTTTCCCCCAAACAGACATCTCTTTCCATTTTTTATCTAATTCGTTGTTTCTTTTTCCCCAAACAGCCATTTCCTTCCACTTCTTTTCAAGTTCATCATTTCTTTTTCCCCAAACCGACATCTCTTTCCATTTCTTGTCCAAGTCACCGTCTTCTCTTTTTCCCCAGACAGCCATTTCCTTCCACTTTTTATACAAATCTGGTGTAAGACTGTGTCTTCCGGAAGCTGCGATGTAGTTCCAATTTACATTTGGAACTTCTTGGTCCCTTTTTCCCCAGACAGCCATATCTCTCCACTTTTTATCCATTTCATCATTCCGTTTTCCCCAAACCGACATCTCTTTCCACTTTTTGTCCATCTCGGCATCCCTTTTCCCCCACACAGACATTTCCTTCCACTTTTTATCCATACTGTCATCACGTTTTCCCCAAACAGACATTTCTTTCCACTTTTTTCCAAGTCATCATCTCGTTTTCCCCAAACAGACATTTCTTTCCACTTTTTGTCTATCGCATCGCCTCTTTTCCCCCACACAGACATTTCTTTCCACTTTTTATCTATCGTATCATCTCTTTTTCCCCACACAGACATTTCTTTCCACTTCTTATCCATTGCATCATCCCGTTTACCCCATACAGACATCTCTTTCCACTTTTTATCCATCAGTTTATCCCTTTTTCCCCATACCGACATCTCTTTCCACTTCTTATCCATGTCATTTTCCCTTTTTCCCCAAACAGACATCTCTTTCCAGCGCTTCCCTGCATCTCCATCTGGGAAATTCGAGCCATCTCTTTTTCCCCAGGAACTGAAACTTGACCATTTTCTCTTATCGACGTATTCATTGTTAGAATTTTGACCTATTAGACCTTCAGTTTCACCACTGTTATGATTTACCGGTGACCCTTCTGGCCACATGGTTTCTCCTAAATGCCCTAAGGAATCCCAATTATTTTTATTAAACAACTGAAACTGCGAGTTATGCAGCCCTTCGTCTTTCAATTCTTTACTGTCAACAGGCAGGATGAGCTTATCGCGATCAACGTCGAAAGAACTGGCACCAGGCACCTCGATGGAGACAGTTTCTAAAGCTGGGTAGTTATTCCCTAGCTGGGAAAAGTGTGTTTGCTGTGAGTGAAGACCTTGTGTGTCCAAGGTGAGGTCTTTTGCCAGCGTGACAAGAGACACTTGAAGAATTGTGATGGCGATCGCTGTAAATGTTATTATTTCCATGATAATTGTTGATGGTTTGATTGAAGTCTTATTGCAATCTTGAGGTTACCTGAAAAAAAGGCAGGATATATATTTATATTTATATAACTGGTGATTTATTTCTACCACATATTTTCTAACGCATCAAAAGTGTTAAGAAAATGTGGTATAGATTCTTTAAAAATACGACGTTAAATATTCTATGTAACTAATTAGATTTATTGTACCTTTAAGCCCTCATTTTTGGTTACCAAGTAATGCACTCTTGGTGTATTAGGCCTGCTCAGACTTTTAATAGTTTTCAGATATATTACATAAGATGACCAGTCCTCTTCGACCATGCAAGCACTTTCAAAATAAATTCCAGAATCACATAATATATTTTGAGATAAATTCCAGAAAATTATGAAACAGCTTCTGTACACTTTACAATTATAAATCGAATGAAGTGAGTTCGCTAATAACTTGAAAATGTGCTTTGGAAATTGTTGATACCTTGTATGAATGCTTGAGATGAAATGGGTTATGCATTATGTATACTTATCCCTGTTGTATAGTGCAGAAACTTCAACAACGAGCAAGTAACTAGAAAATCGACTTGTCTTTTCCCCTCCCCCCCCCCCCCCCCCCCCAAAAAAAAAGCGGTTGTAAAAAATAATAGGTCGCATTTCGTGCAAACAATAACAGTCAAATATAGAGGTTTTGGTAAAGACAACAAATAAAAATGGGAGGACAATATCCCGAGATGGACAACTAGCAGTCTAAGAGAGTGTACAACTAAGACAAGAGACAGATCGTTTTGGCACTTCATTGCAGCGAACCTCTATTGTAGAGACGGCACCTGAGTGATTGACGAAATGTGTGATATCATTGTCAAAATTATTCATCAAACAACAGGTCGTTTACAGAACGTCCCTCCCTACGTGAAGCAAACATTCCAGCCCTATGTGCTTTTATCACCAATGCGTTGTCAATGACTTGTATCCACATTCGCGGAGGTCGACCACTGCCTTGTTTTCTGGAAACTTCACCCACCATCATCGTTCGATACAGGCATCTATGGCGTTAAACATGGCCACCATGCCGCAGCTCTCGGCACAGGATGCTGTTTATGAACCAGGTTTTCTCAAAGTTCAGATCATTTGGGATGTTCATGTTTTTCATCGTCTTGGTTCATAGTATCAAGTTGTACTTTGTACAGCACAATTGTGGTGCCATAGGCGCATTGTACTCGACTCAAATGTGTATTGACAAATCGGTACTTGAAGGAGTGGTCAACTTGACGTAGGTCGCCTTCAATCGACATAATATTTCTTCATGAAAACTTTTTTAGAGGAAAAGCAGCAAACATATGTGTGTGTGTGTGTTTTGTTTTTTAAACAGTCAAATAACTGAATGGAATTGTACATATATGTATATATATATATATATATATATATATATATATATATATATATATATATATATATATAAGGGTTATTATTAGTATTCTTAAAACTATTATTATTCTGTGTGTATTAGCTATTTTAGTGTTAGTGCTTTATGAATGAATAAAAGTTTCAAGTGTTTAGTGGGAGACTTTAGTGGTATTTGTATATTAAAACAAGAGGAAAAATAATTAGCAGTTTTTAATTACATGAATTCATTTCTTTACTTCGTTTAATGTCGATTCAATTTTGTGTTAGTAAACCTGACGAGATACAACGAAATATGTCAGGTAATCAATAGTGTAATATGTTTTGTTTCCTCAATATTTACCCATTATGTCAACTACTAAAGCAGTCGCTACGCTTGAAAAGATTTGAAGTGAAAGGAAGAGATCACCCTAGGAGAATACAGACTGATGACATTAGAGAGCTTCTACATCTACATCTACACTGGAAGGAAGAGATCACCCTAGGAGAATAGGGACTGATGACATTAGAGAGCTTCTACATCAACACTGAAAGACAGTAACTATTGCTGCCCATCAAGCAACGGATCGCAAACTGTTCTTTCCAGCGGACCCTAATGCCTAAAATGGAAGCTGGTGATGATTATGATGATGATGATGATGATATTACTGAGAACAAAAATTAATGTTAGAACCGTTGTGGGTGTAGTGGTCAATGCGTTTTTACTGCCAAGACAGATAGAACCCAGAATTGAAGATGTCAGGAGAAAAACTGAGACGGAACCTGTGATAAATAACATCAAGAGACCTCAAATGAAATGATTCCGTCTTGTGTCAAGGCTACAACAAAAGACTGCACCAGAAAAAGCCATCTCACTTCGAAACAAAGAAAGCTGACCTTGTCAATGAATAGATGGAGTTTTCTATTCTGTGATAACAACATATCTTTCTTTTAGCCCACTCCCCATTGCTCTCACGAAATGCCTCTTCAAAATCAGACATGGAAAATAGAATTTGTATTAAGAAAAACCTAGGGTACCGGGCTCGATACTGACAGCAAACGTTTAATTCACAGCAGATGCAGTTTTTTCTTCATTATTGCTATGTGATCAACATGGATTCCTAAAGTTGGCTGGCGCATACATTTTATAGTATTGTTAGTGACCCAATGGCGGTTGTGGTCAAAACAGGCCAACCTCGTTGACGTCCTAGATAATTTACTAGCGTTAGTCTTTAGGCCAGGTCTTTTTGAGAGCACGTGTCATTTCTGTTGGTAAAAACGCTTCGCTTTCGATTCGTTTCTCTGAACATAGCAGCGGTGGGTAATCGACCTAAAGGTTGTTCTACTGTCAAATATTTTTTCCTCCTTGTTTTAAATATATGTATTTTTTTTTTTTTTTTTTCTCGAAACATACAAGTCAATGATAGCTTTTAATATTTTCGTTTACAGAGCTGACTAATACTCGTATGTAAATTCTTTTGTTAGGTTATTATTGTGTCAGCTGATTTGTTGCGTCTCCTTTACATATTCCAGAACCAACCCCATCAATTTATGGCTGTTTATTTTTTGTCTATGCAACATTGAGTAATTTTTTTTAATTGCACTCAAAGGTCAGTCTCGGTACCACTGAAAAATAACCAACGCACGACAAAACGATCGTAGCTGTGATCGAACTCTGCTCCTGGGCATTACGCAGATGTCAGACATACTCGTATAATTTCAACTTATCTAAATTTTTATAGACTAATCGCTACTCCAGCATCTGTGGCTTAAGCGTTGCGAACGCCCTTCGTAATGCCCCGGGTTGCCAGGTTTGATCCCAGCTGTCGGCCTTATTTCTTGCGTTGGTTTAGACAGTGGTATCCAGAAGTCGACCAACCAGAGATCGGTGACAAACTACCAGACGTAAATGCAACGTCCTGTAAAGGCTACGAAACTAACTTTACAATTGCCACCCAATGGGTGATGTAGTGGGACTCGTGGCTCGCCTTTCCTTTCCATGATACATTCTGGTACCCATTTAGGTGGTGATATCTGGGAACAAAAGTTAATTATACAGATTCACTCTAAGAGTGGATCTGAGCCTGTGACATTCGAGCCAAAATGCGAGCGTTTAGCCAAAGGTGGATTCTTAAAAATATGTCGCCTAGTTTACGCAAAGTTAATAAGACTTGTCAATTTAAAACACATATAAAAGGGCATCATTTAATATCCTAGTTAAAAAGTCACTTGAAATATGAAATTATTAAATTTTTAACTTGTTTAAAAACGACGCGTAATCAATGTAGAAGTTGTAAAAAATACTTTTCGGTATTTGCACTTGCCCTTGTAGGATGCAATTTTTAGTTATTTCAAAACCCCATAAATATGGCATAACGACTGAACGGGGTTCCCGGGACCGCTTCACGGGTGATCCTCATCCCCAAGGTGGCACTTTGTGTCATCGGGTGTTTATCGCTCTGACTGCTGTCCTGGTGGGGTATAACTTACCTACCCACCTACTTACAATAGTGCAATTGCAAAAAAAAACAAAAAAATTGTGCGTATTCTCGATAACGAAATTCAAGTTAAAATTATGCATAACACAAATAATATTTCATCATTTTACAAATTAATTAGAATTAATAGGAATCTCTTGTCCTATTTCATGTATTAATTATTATTTAAACATCCATCATCACTTCAGTTTGGTTGAGCTGCTGCCAGCAGTCGCTGAGAACAAAATATATTGTTTCAAACTTAGTTTTGCCTTGGCCAAAGCAGGCAGTTGCACTTGAAGGTGACGGATATTTGTATCTCCGTTAAAAGGCTTATTTTTTGGCTTTTTCTTGGTTAATAATGTTATTGTTGATAAAATGGCCAGATAAAGCAAAACATGTCAGACAAAAAACAAAAACTCTTTATTCCGCCGTTTCTGTCGTCTTTCATTGAATGTAAATTACGAACATCGCTTACCAAAGGATTTTAACTTTATTATACATACAAACACCCACGCACATACACGCACGCACACACACACACACATTCATATATAACATACATAATCGGCTTCTGTGGCTTAAGCGTTGCGAACGCGCTTCATAATGCCGTGGATGCCAGGTTCAATCCCAGCTGCTGCAGGTGTGTCTTGCGTTAGTTTTGACAGTGGTACCGAGAGCAGACCGTTAAGAATGCAATGTCAAAATACTCAAAGTAAAATTTGCCTACAATAACCACAACAGCCAAACACACAAACACACACACACAACACACACACATACACACACACATACATACAATTCTGGGGTTGGTTCTTCAACGTCATGTAAAGGATACGCAACTAATTTTAATGTACATAATAATAAAAATATAATATATATATTATGGACAGCAAAAAATTTCTTCCTTTCTTTCTTTCTGTCTGTCTTTCTTTCTTTCTTATTGTTTTCTTATGGCCCATGAAACATGGTCATCTTATGAATTGATATAGTAAATGGATTTGTTTTTAAACTTATTTTTGCACAAAATATTCTTTAGCTTACATGGAAGTGAATCTAGTCTTTAGTTTTTAAAAACACAGTTATATTAATTATGTGTTATTCATTTTCTGTCCGAAGTTATTTATGTTCCTAACTACTTGAAAATATGTACCTACACAAGAACCGCTAAAGTAAAGTGGCTCGACGACTGCCTACAAGTTTGAAAGTCCTGAGGTTGAATTCACAGTAAAGCAAAATTTAAATATATCATTTAAGGCTTCTGATAGTAAATCAAAAGAAACTCAGGAACTCACAAGCTTAAACAGCACTTTCGTGAAAAAAAGTCTTTTCTATACAACCTGACGATGTCAAAGCTTGATGTATATTAGTATTTACTAAAACATTTCGAAGTGAAAGGAAAGTCTATAATTTACTAGTTGAAACTACACTTGACATTATTACAATGTCCTTTTTTGGCAATCCCACTCACTCACAACTAGACATGTACTGTTATATACATCTGAAAGTAAGCGATGAGAACTACCAGCCGAGCGCATGTGCGAGGTCGGTCGACAAGTCAGCAGCGGAAACTATCAATATTCGTTGGCGGGATTGTTATTTTTTTCTTCCGCGCATGTACCAACATGTGGGTTCTTAGTTGATGGTTTCGACAACCTCAAGAGACAACCCCTTAACTATGTGATTAAATCTTAATAACAGATCATGCGACTGCAAGGTTGGGGCAAGCGATACTTCAATTCGATATATACGCGGTTGTTTTGGCGTGGTTGCGAAATAGAGCAACCTTTGCGAAGTTTAGATTTTTTAAACAATGCAATAGTTTGAAGTTTGTTTAAGGAAGGAGATGGTGTCTCAGACTGCACACAATGGTCTAACGAGGATGTGGAACAGACTACAAGATTGGTTCTCAGCAATGCAGGTCATTGCATTGAGCCAAGAGAAACGAGTGATTAGAAGACCATATTAAAAATAAAAAATGCATAGTCCCATTGAAGATAACGACGTTTAGGTGTGGCATGCTAAATTCTTGTTCTTCTTCTTCGCGTTCACCGGCTATACATTGCGGCGGAGAGTTCTGGTTGTTCATCCACCTCTGACTTTAGGCTTATTCCACAACCTGACTGTTGCGTGCACATCTGTTTTACATATGTCACTCATTTGTATGCAGACTGTTAGCTTCTTGCCTCTCAGGCAGATGCACTCTGATTTCGAAGGTAAACCCACTCCCCAATTTTTTCCAGATTAGTTGACTCTAACGTCATGATTGTTGGGGAGGCAGTTGGTCTATTCTTGTTTTCGCCACAAAGGGAGCCCGGAACTCACAAGGGGAGCATGTTAAATTTAGAAGTAAATAACCAATTCCTATACCCTAGTCTACTTAAAAATATGATCAATGGATCCTTTTCCACACCGTCAGGCGTATTCTAGACAACAATGCTAGACCGACATTTGACCAATCGACACCCAATATGCACTGTGGTCAACATCACGACGACCGCTTTTCACTCCAAAGACTTTACCTGGAACTCATTCAAGGCAGGGTCGACATGGCAGTCAAGTTCATGTTTAAAAAACATCCGGTTCTTTTCGGATTTGAACCGACGACCTTCGGATCCGCAGGCGGGCGTCCAACTGCTACATCACGGCTGCTCCCTGAGAATATTACGCTGACCATAAAAGAAGCATCACTAGGCAGGCCAGACAGAGACTATTTTTTTTTAAAAATACTACCTTGGCATCATGGGAGTCGCCGTGGTCTAGCGGCTAGACGCCCGCCTCTGGATCAGAAGGTCGTGGGTTCTCGTCCTAACGGAGACGTACTTTTTTCAAAAATGGCATTGACTCCAAAGTCGACCTAGCCTTGAGTGGGTTCTAGATGCAGTCCTGTGAAGTAAAGGCAGCTTGCGTGATTCTTTACCACATTACCCACTAAGTGCCGATTGATCTGTAAAAATCTAGATCTAGGCCTGTATTCCTAGTACGCCTAAAGGCGTGTGAAAAGGGTCCTTTACTTAGTTAGCAACATGCTTCTAGTCATGAATGGCAAATTATACATAATGCAGACTCACACATGCACACACACAGAACACCGAACGACAAGAAAAAGGTTCATTATTGTCTCAATGAAAATTTTGATGAACAAGTACGCATCAAGAATATAACACATCGTTAATTTAAAACTACAAAGAGGTTTGTGAACTGACGGTGATTACAACAGAGAGAAAGGCGCTATTCATTAGGATTCTTAATCTGCATTTTTTTTTTCTTTCTAGGTTTTGATTGCTTTGTCTTAGGATGTTGGGAATATCTATTATTCAGAGGAATACGATCTTATGATTGTAATAGTGTTGAATATAATGGAATGCAAATCGATCTCCTTGATGGCATGACGTAGCTCATCAGGTAGGAATGAATGATCGCAACATGAAATCCTTCTATTTCGGTTTTGTACAGCTATTCGTCGTTTGTTGGCTTAGGCGTTGTGAACTAGTTTCTTAATGTCGGGGTCGATCAAAGCTGCAGGTAATTCGGCAACAGACCGCCTTATGTTGGTTTCGACAGTGGTATTGAGAGCTGACCGTTTAGAAGCAACTTCAAACTACTGAAAACAAATGTGACTAGGAATAATACAACAGCCAAACAATGATATGGTTGGTTCTGACAACCTCCTATAAACGACACGAAACCAGGAATAGAGGAGTGGATGGGTGTTTATAGCCTTTTGATATAGAGTCTATCAACAAGTGAAATATCATTTCCACCCTATTATTAGCCCCTTGGGCATATGATATGCGATGCTATAACAATACACATTAATCGTCATTAGATACGTGATGAATTCAATAACACACTAGACCCGTTTTTACATTTTAAGACATTTCCTGGAATCTAGTGCAAACTGGGTCAAACTGGCAGCTCAGATTATTTATTGAACAAATCCGCCTCGGTGCATATGCAAGCGTAAAGCATCTATCAAAAGGTAAAGATACTTATCAGCATTAACAACCCATGTAACGTAGCGTATTTACAAGCCGCTTTCTCCAGGATGACAACAGTCTTATATCCACTAAAATAGAACCATAGAACAGTACAGGGTGTGCAACATACTGGCAGACACAGGAGAAGTGGTCAATGAAGAAGAAAAATGTATGTGTGTTTGAGACAGAGAGAGGGAAAGGACAGGAGAGAGAGAGAGAGAGAGAGAGAGAGAGAGAGAGAGAGAGAGAGAGAGAGAGAGAGAGAGAGATAAAACTAATGAACGAAAGATGAACGACTTTAACCTTAAAGGGTCACATACTGGGACCGCAGGCCTGTCTTACTTTCAGTTCCTTCAAAACACTCATCTTTAAGACCAAAATTATTTTATATCAATAAAGCCTTTAAGTTCATGTAACAGTATAGATAATATACATGTCAAGTATAAAAAATAATAGCATGGATGATAAAAACATGCATTCAAATATACATTATGCACATAACACACGCATACATAGGTACATGCGTGCATACATACATTCACGACAGAGAGAGGTAGAGAGAGAGAGAGAGAGAGAGAGAGAGAGAGAGAGAGAGAGAGAGAGAGAAGAGAGAGAGAGAGGGGAATCTCGGCGTGTTGGTTAAGAGGGCCTATTCTAAGGAGTATCCAACTGTGTCGTAAAAAGTGAATAGTTCGCTAGCCTGAATTGGTTTACTGAAAGGCGTAGATATTGCTGACTAGCTCTATAACACACTACAACACCGTGCCAACAACGTTTGTAAAGACAAACACACAAAACAACGACGAAGAAGAAGCAGAAGCAGAAGAAGAAGAAGAAGAAGAAGAAGAAGAAGAAGAAGAAGAAGAAGAAGAAGAAGAAGAAGAAGAAGAAGAAGAAGAAGAAGAAGAAGAAGAAGAAGAAGAAGAAGAAGAAGAAGAAGAAAAAGAAGAAGAAGAAGAAGAGAAGAAGAAGAGAAGAAGAAGAAGAAGAAGAAGAAGAAGAAGAAGAAGAAGAAGAAGAAGAAGAAGAAGAAGAAGAAGAAGAAGAAGAAGAAGAAGAAGAAGAAGAAAAAGAAGAAGAAGAAGAAGAAAAAGAAGAAGAAGGAGAAGAAGAAACATAAATAGAGAGAAGCTGAGAGAGAAACAAACACAGACACAATCAGAGATAAATATATGCTGTCAGAGTCTGAGACAGAGTAGAGAGCGAGTGAAAGAAAGAAGCAGAGAGAGAGAGAGAGAGAGAGAGAGAGAGAGAGAGAGAGAGAGAGAGAGAGATAAAGAAGGAGAGAGGGCGATCTCATAAAAGCACAGACTATGGTTTGAAAAATAAAAAAAAAAAAACGTAGTCTCTTTGTTAATATTACATTAAGACAATCTGACGAGATTAGGGCGGCGAAACTCTTGTATCGTCGCACGTCCCTCTCATACAGTTCCCAGACAATTCTAGATTTGATCTGGTATCCATTTTTATTGGTTGGATCTACTCCAGTTCTGTTAATATCAAATAGGTACCCCTTTCACGCTTTCTGGCGCACATAGCATATAGGCAGCCTATCTTTTTTTTCTTCACTTCCTGTTTTACCGCTTTAGGTATTGGGCTATAGTCAGTTTCTTCTTCACTTCCTTTTCTACAGCTTCATGTGTCGGGTATATAGTCAGCGATACCTTTCCTTCACTTTCTGTTTTACCGCTTCAGGTGTCGGGCATATAGACAGCCATATCTTTTCTTCACTTCCTGTTTTACCGATTTATGTGTCGGGCATACAGACAGCAATATTTTTTCTTAATTTTCTGTTTTACCGCTTCAGGTGTTGGGCATATAGACAGCCATATCTTTTCTTCACTTACCGCTTCATGTGTCGGGCATACAGACAGCAATATTTGTTCTTCTTTTTCTGTTTGACCGCTTCAGGTGTCGGGCATATAGACAGCGATATATTTTCTTCACTTCCTGTTTTACCGCTTCATGTGTCGTGCATACAGACAGCAATATTTGTTCTTAATTTTCTGTTTTACTGCTTAAGGTGTTGGGCATATAGACAGCCATATCTTTTCGTCAGTTCCTGTTTTACCGCTTCATGTGTCGGGCATACAGACAGCAATATTTGTTCTTCTTTTTCTGTTTGACTGCTTCAGGTGTCGGGCATATAGACAGCCATATCTTTTCTTCACTTCCTGTTTTACCGCTTCATGTGTCGTGCATACAGACAGCAATATTTTTCCTTAATTTTCTGTTTTACCGCTTCAGGTGTTGGGCATATAGACAGCCATATCTTTTCTTCAGTTCCTGTTTTACCGCTGGTTGTGTCGGGCATACAGACAACAATATCTTTCCTTCACTTCCTGTTTTACCGCTTCATGTGTCGGGCATAGAGACAGCCATATCTTTTCTTCACTTCCTGTTTTACCGCTTCAGGTGTCGGGCATACATACAGCAATATATTTTCTTCACTTCCTGTTTTACCGCTTCAGGTGTTGGCATAAAGACAGCCATATTTGTTTCTTCACTTCCTGTTTTACCGCTTCAGATGTTGAGCGTAAAGACAGCCATATTTGTTTCTTCACTTCTTGTTTTACATTTTCAGGTGTCAGGGGACACGTAAGGCTCTGCGACTTGCTCTTCTGGCAACCTCAACTGTAGACACATCGCTCTGTTGAAGAGTTTCACTGATGTTATCTTTCCATTTTGTTCTTTGTCTGCCTTATGCTCTACGTCCCTCTGCTCTCATGATGTGTGCCTTGTGTTGTCTAATGTCACAAGGTATTCTCTCTCCGGTCAAACCATATAATTTGCTGTATTGTTTGCAATTTAGGTTAGGTACTGTGCTGGTTGTTTCCTCCTATGACCTCATTCCCGATTTTATCTGTTGTGCTCACTCCTGCATCCTTTCTAAGAAAGCATACGACATAGTCTATATTTTGTTAGACCAGTCAACACACCATGGAGGACACAGTAAACATCCAGCTCACAGCCTCATCATCCTTAGAGTTTACCTGGTTCGGAGCCTTACTAGTCGACAACAATCATATTCGGGACAGAACTTGGATATGTCTCAGCATTAAACTTACGCTGTGTAGCTTTGCCTACTTTGAAAGAATCATCATAATGTGTTTGCTTTAGTATTATTAGACACACTGAGTAGGACGATTTAACTGTTTCAGTTTAGCTTTATTGTAAATGTACAAGGTGAAAAAACAGTCAGAAGATGAGAGAGGGAGAGAGAGTGAGAAACACACGCCTGCATGCGCGCGCGCGCGCAGATACACACACACACAAATAAATAGAAACAGACAGACGGGGTGGGACGAATTTTTTTTTAAAGTCCTAGCTGAATGTTACTTTACAAGGCGAACAAGCCGTCAGAAGATGAAAGAGGGAGAGAGAGAGAGAAACAGGCACACAAAACACACACACACACACACACACACACACACACACACACACAACATACAAACAGGTAAATAGAAACAGACAGACGGAATAAGACACATAAACAATTTCAGTCCCAACAGTATATAAAAGGCAGAAAGTCAGACCCTTTTCAAATAACATCTGGTTTAAAGGAAGGTGATGCTCTGTCCCCACTTCTGTTCAGTTTGGCCCTGGAGAAAACTATAAGAAAATTAAAAGAGTGGTCTACAGGAGAATCTACAAGAATACTTGGATATGCTGATGACATTGATATCGTTGGAGAAAATGAATTAGATACTGTTAAAACACTGACTCTCTTAAAAGAATCATCTCAAAAATTGGGACAAGTTATTAATCAAGATAAAACAGTTCCAATGACAATAAATAGAAGGGGGAAAAAAAATCGGCCAACACAAACGATATTTTAAAAAACAAACGAACGGAAAAAAAAAAGATTGGGTGCAAAATTCAACTGCTCCAAACATGCTAAAAGAAGAAATACTACAAGAATCAATTGGAAAAAAAGTATGCCCTTCAATCGTTAAAGTAAAAGTGTCGTCCGCAACCCAAGATCAAAAAAATAAAAACGTGATAAGACCGTCTTTTAAAAATTGAAAAATTAAAGCACAACTAAAAGAGTGAAGCCTTATTTCGGGGTTTTCGAAAACAGAGTTCACGACGAATCTTTGGACCCTAATGGGAAAAAAGCGGGGGTGGAGATGAGAAGCAATAAAACAATCTGTTTTAAAACACCCCCAAAACAGTGGCATCAGGGGAGTAAAGCTTAAAGGTTGGGGGATTTTGAAAAAAAAAAAAGTTTGATGACAGAGAAGTTTTAAAAAATGAAAACAAGGGTATGAAAGGTCGTAGACCCGAGGAAAAAAAAANAAAAATAAAAATAAATGCAGTCTCTTTGTTAATATTACATTAAGACAACCTGAAGAGATTAGGGAGGGGCGAAACTCTAGGTATCGTCGCACGTCCCGTACTCATATTAGTGCTTAGACAATTCTAGAATTGCTCTGGTATTCCATTTTTATTGGCTGGATCTACTCCAGTTCTGTTAATATCAAATAGGTACCCCTTTCACGCTTTCTGGCGCACATAGCAAATAGGCAACCTATCTTTTCTTCTTCACTTCCTGTTTTACAGCTTCAGGTATTGGGCTATGGTCAGCCATGTCTTTTCTTCTTCACTTCTTTTTCTACAGCTTCATGTGTCGGGTATATAGTCAGCCATATCTTTTCTTCACTTCCTGCTTTACCGCTTCAGGTGTCCGGCATACAGACAGCAATATTTTTTCTTCATTTTCTGTTTTACCGCTTCAGGTGTTGGGCATAAAGACAGCCATATTTGTTTCTTCACTTCTTGTTTTACATTTTCAGGTGTCAGGGGACACGTAAGGCTCTGCGACTTGCTCTTCTGGCAACCTCAACTGTAGACACATCGCTCTGTTGAAGAGTTTCACTGATGTTATCTTTCCATTTTGTTCTTTGTCTGCCTCATGCTCTACGTCCCTCTGCTCTCATGATGTGTGCCTTGTGTTGTCTAATGTCACAAGGTATTCTCTCTCCGGTCAAACCATTTAATTTGCTGTATTGTTTGTAATTTAGGATAGGTACTGTGCTGGTTTTTTCCTCCTATGACCTCATTGCCGATTTTATCTGTTGTGCTCACTACTGCATCCTTTCTAAGAAAGCATAGGACATCGTCTATATTTTTTTTAGACCAGTCAACACACCATGGAGGACACAGTAAACATCCAGCTCACGGTCTCATCCTCCTTAGAGTTTACCTGGTTCGGAGCCTTACTAGTCGACAACAATCATTTTCGGGACAGAACTTGGGTATGTCTCAGCATTAAACTTACGGTGTGTAGCTTTGCCTACTTTGAAAGAATCATTATAATGTGTTTGCTTTAGTATTATTAGACACACTGAGTAGGACGATTTAACTGTTTCAGTTCAGCTTTATTGTTAATGTACAAGGTGAAAAAACAGTCAAAAGATGAGAGAGGGAGAGAGAGTGAGAAACACACGAACGGAAACATATAAGTACTTGGGTGCAAACTTCAACTGCTCCAACATGCTAATAGAAGAAATACTATCAAAAAAAAAACAGAAGAAATACTATCAAGAATACAATCTGGAAATAAAGTATGCCCTTCGACATCTGTTAAAGTAAAAGTGTCTGTCTCGCAACACCAAGATCAAAATATATAAAACGTTGATAAGACCAGTCGTTTTATATGGATCTGAAACTTGAAGCACAACTGAAAGAGATGAAGCCTTATTACGGGTTCTAGAAAACAGAGTCTCACGACGAATCTGTGAACCTATCAAAGATGCAAACAGCGGGGAATGGAGAGTGAGAAGCAATAACGACAATCTGTTTAAATCACCACTAACAGCTGGCATCAGGGGAGCTAATAGACTTAAATGGTTAGGGCATTTTGAAAAAAAAAGGTCAGATGACAGAGAAGTTAAAAACTGTAAACACAAGGGATATGAATGGTCGTAGACCACGAGGAAGACCAAAAAGAAGACGATGGAGAGATAATATCCAGACAGACCTGCAAACAACTTGGTGTCACCAGCTGGAAAAGAGAAGGCCAACCAGAGAGATTAATGGAGGTGGTTGATATCTGCAGCAAAAAAACTCAAGGGCTCGGAGTGCTAAAGAAGAAGTCCCACTTGAGTGTTACTGTACAAGGCAAACACAGAAGAAGATAAAACATAAACAGAGAAGCAGAGAGAGAACACACACACACACACATACACAGAGAGAGAGAGAGAGAGAGAGAAAGAGAGAGAGAGAGAGAGAGAGAGAGAGAGAGAGAGAGAGAGAGAGAGAGAGAGAGAGAATAAACAGAAACATCAACACGCAAAATGTTTGCCGCGGTATCACTAGGTACTGGATGGGACGCATTAGCTATTTCAGTCCCAGTGTTACTTGTAAAGGCGAGCACAGGAAAAAAAAGACACATAAAAATTTCGCAGAAAAATAATATCCTTTTAACCCTCTTACTGTTACGGCAAATTTCTTGTTACATTAGCATAAGAGTTAAATCATCATAATATGTTCAAGAAATACAGCCATGGTACAGAATGAGTTAAAGTGAAAGCAGGAATACAAGGATAATCATCGCGTGCGAAATAGGCACAAGGAAGAAGAAATTTATGACACGTTAGTCTTTCCTCTTGAGCCTAGGACGGCTCATAGAGCTGAGGTCATTGCACTCCATGTCTGGCGGTTTGTTGCTGCTTGTTTGTGTGAAGAATTATAACTCTTAGAGCTATACATCTGATTCTAAAACAATGGATGTTTTATAATGGCGACATGTCGGGTCGTGGATCAACAGTCCTAATGTGCTAGAAGGAAACACGTTCCTGGAATCTTAACCTTAACTGGAAACACTTATGACTTTTGACAAGTACTAAGATATTATTAAACGCACCAGAAGTTGTATGGTACCGAAAGAGGTGTTATAAAAAAAAAGTGCAGCCATAATTGGAGAAATATCCGGACAACTAATAGTACCAGAAGTTGGCGATAGATTAAGGATCCACTAAATACGTGTATACTGTTTAGAGAAATTTGAGTATTCTTCTTCTTCATCTTTTTCACGCTTACCGGTTGTAAACTCCGGCGGAATGTTCAGGTTGTTCGTCCATTTCTGGACTTCAGTCCTGTTTCCGAACTTGAGTGTTGCACGTGCATTGGTGTGACAGATCCATTTGGGAGCAGACTGTTGGTTCCTGCCTCTCAGGCAGTTGCACTCTACATACATAGACTCTGAAAGAAGCTCTTAATTTGGCGACTATTACGACAGGCTTTTGGGTAAGCAGTGGCTCTATTCTTGTTTTCTCTATAACAGGGTCCCGGAACCCACACGGGAAACTAGGGTATTAAGATACACTTTGCTGAGAAAAGCCAGAGCTGATGCAATTGATCCCTTTCATTATACACATGGTAGCCTCGAAAAGAGAAAATGGCATGATCACACATTTGCTAGATATGATCACACTTTTGCTAGATATGATCACACTTTTGCTAGATATGATCACACTTTATAAACATACTGAGAGTTTTCCCAAATGTTAAAGACTGCAATTAGTTTGCCAGATGTGTGCAAATAAATATTAATAGAATCAACATTGGGATTTCAATTTTCGTGTAGAGACATGGTCAGTGAAAGTGATATGACTGGAGATGCGGTAGTGCATTGGCTATAAATACACAAATTGATAAGTTCTTGGGTTCGAGTTCTGCACATATGTATATGTATGTATGTATGTATGTATGTATGTATGTATGTATGTATGTATGTATGTATGTATGTATATATGTATGTATGTATGTATGTATGTATGTATGTATGTATGTATGTATGTATGTATGTATGTATGTATGTATGTATGTGTATGTATGTATGTATGTATGTATGTATGTATGTATGTATGTATGTATGTATGTATGTATGTATGTATGTAGTATGTATGTATGTATGTATGTAATGTATGTATGTATGTATGTATGTATGTATGTATGTATGTATGTATGTATGTATGTATGTATGTATGTATGTATGTATGTATGTATGTATGTATGTATGTATGTATGTATGTATGTATGTATGTATGTATGTATGTATGTATGTATGTATGTATGTATGTATGTATGTATGTATGTATGTATGTATGTATGTATGTATGTATGTATGTATGTATGTATGTATGTATGTATGTATGTATGTATGTATGTATGTATGTATGTATGTATGTATGTATGTATGTATGTATGTATGTATGTATGTATGTATGTATGTATGTATGTATGTATGTATGTATGTATGTATGTATGTATGTATGTATGTATGTATGTATGTATTGTATGTATGTATGTATGTATGTATGTATGTATGTATGTATGTGTGTGTGTGTGTGTGTGTGTGTGTGTGTGTATGTATGTATGTATGTATGTATGTATGTATGTATGTATGTATGTATGTATGTATGTTATGTATGTATGTATGTATGTATGTATGTATGTATGTATGTATGTATGTATGTATGTATGTGTATGTGTGTATGTATGTATGTGTGTGTGTTTGTGTGTATGTGTGTACGCAAACATATTAAACTGATTGTCGACCGCAAGTGGACAAAGCCCGAAACGGGTATTCAGAAATGTCATTGAAAGTAAAGCCGACAGGCGGGATTCTGATCGCATTCGTGAACTGAGTGGCTATTGGTCTGTTCAGTACTAGTCTAATATCTTTAGCGTCAAACCCACCGATGTGCGATTCTCGTAACTGCAATAACAGCAAAAAAAAAAAAAAAAAAAGAGAGAGATAAGATCAGAGGTAAAGGAACAGACTTAAATCATATAAAGAAAGAGCAAATCATGTGGTTCGGTTATGTGTCAAAACTACAGTTCGGTACTAAATAACCAATGAGTGCCCTGCCACTAATAGACAAAGTTAAAGCAGAGTTTGAAGTCGTGCTTATGCAATGTATATTTGGAAGATCTTAGACCATGCATAAAAGCAAGATCAACAACCGGGTAGCCGATTGGCGTCCGGTAGACGACTTTGTCTCCTTCTGAACAGTATTTCGGTCTGTCACGAAACAGCCCACACCTCTTTTCGTCGTAGACTAGTAGTTCCTGTCACCTATTTGCAGATGAGGCTAAGTTTAAAAGTAGACATTCCTCTATAGGTAAAAATTCCATCTTTTGTAACTAGGTGTCTATGTGTCGTTTTACATGCTCAAAAATGGCCTAATTGTCTTAAGAACATTATATTTTCGGTTCTTAATTTATAACGTACCCCAAACACGAAATCCCCGTGGGAAATCCACAGCTGACCTGACAGTCCATTATTTCAATGGATGGAAGTGTGCTGTTGTGTGGTGCTTTTTATTTAGTGTTCATCTAGTGTCTTCTAATGCTAACCCTAACCCTAACCCTAACCCTAACCCTAAACTTGGCTGTAGATAAATCGCGAGAAACTACAACCTGAACACCCTATTATTTATTGGGAATGTCTCCCGTGACGTTGTAGTGACGTCAGGGGTAAGTTATAAATTAAGTACCATTTTTTCAAATCAGCTTTACAGGTGAGAGATTCATTATTAATGAAGCCAAAATTCCAACGGCCGAATTACCGCTTAGACGAGAATGAATCTCCTCCCTCTTTCCACGGGAGAGACGCTTAGGTCCAGTGTTGCCACTTTGGATGTTTTACATCCAGATTTAGATGTTTTTTCTTGCATTTTGATGGTGTTTCTGACGTTTAGATGTTTTTCTAGATGCTGTTAATTTGGAGTTAGATATTTTAAAGATATTTCTTCACAGTGTCAGTTTAAAAATTACTGTGTAAAATATTTACTACAATATTTTTGTTTTGGTCTGGCACGTACATTGTGACAATTGCGATTACTTAAACTTTGAACTCTCACTGGGGTCAACGCTCAAATATCTGGCAGTCGAGGTACTGATTAAAAGCGCGCGTAAATCACACTAACTTTGCTTCAACCGTATTCTCATTTCTGTAGGGACTTTGCTTCCTAATATCTCTGCTGACATGACAAGTTGGTGTTTTACAAGACACCTGCAGTCTTACAATCATCTGTACAGACCTCTGAGCTATGCATACATGTGGATTAAGGGAACATTTAGGAACTAGGTATATGGAGTATTAGATGATTGCCAATTCTGGTTTCCCTTTTTGTCACAGAATTTTAACTCTAGTGAAGGCCCAGTCGACAATCATCCACATTACCACCAGCAGCCAGAAGACACCAACATGGTTCCTTCAGTCATTACTGTTCCTGCATTCTGTTGGTGACAGTATTCTTCACATAAAGTTGCACATGTGAGAGATCCATCCCTAGTGTGGTGTTGTAGATGTCCAGAGTGCTTGTCTGGCATCTTCCCTGTCTATATCTAAAGCAAGAGACTATAATTACTGTTTCATAACACAGCCTTTCATTCCGTGATGTACCCCGAACTGTAAGAGTATTAAAATTAAACAGTGTATCCAGTTATACCTATATGTCGAGGAGAGAAGAAGTTCTTGAACATTGTACCAGCCATCCTAGATGTGTGAGAAGACATTTGTTCCAGTGGACCAGACCTGGCGACAAGGAAGTGAAATACCAGCAGTTGCGGTTAATCTTATTCCTAAGTGCCTGTTTCAGGAATCCAACGTTCCACATCTTTGCAATGATGATGATGGCTGGTACTAAGAGCAACTCTTGTGCTATTCAGTCATCACTTGTCTTCTTTTCCTCAGTAATATTGGTTCCATTAAATTCCTTTCCTATTGTCTTATTCCTACATTTGTTATACTGAATACATGATGTTTTGTGATTTTTACATTCTTGGGTTAGTTTCCATCCTTCACTGTTCCTAATTGTC
The DNA here is from genome assembly GCA_905116865.2 of Candidula unifasciata. Classification (NCBI taxonomy): domain Eukaryota; kingdom Metazoa; phylum Mollusca; class Gastropoda; order Stylommatophora; family Geomitridae; genus Candidula; species Candidula unifasciata. The sequence continues at coordinate 67,837 of CAJHNH020002065.1, forward strand.
TGGAGTGTTTGTGGTAGTATTAATTTACATGTTTAACTGTGTTATTGTGACTTGCATAGGGGACTATCTAGTCTGCGGGCCTAATTGTAGTAATAAAATCAAGCCAAGTTGTGTCTAGAAATATCTTATATTCTGTTGTGCCATAATTTGCGTCGCCTCACCGCTGAAGTAGGTTGTATGTTCATTAGAGCTGCGGGATTCCGTCATAACCATTGCGAGCCAACATCCCAAAATTTTCAAAACTACATCAGAGTGCCATTTAGTTCATCCGCTATAGTCAATGTATCCATCTCGCATCACCTTAATAAAATAAATAAAACGTTGGTAAGACCACGTTTTATATGACTCTGAAACTTGGAGCACGGCTTAAAAGAGAGAGAGAGAGAGAGAGAGAGAGAGAGAGAGAGAGAGAGAGAGAGAGAGAGAGAGAGAGAGAGAGAGAAAGAGAGAGAGAGAGATGAAGTCTTACTATACATTTTTGAAAACAGTCTTTGGACAAATTTTTGAAAGCACTAAAGCAACAATGAAATTCATAATCTGTTCACATCACCATTGATAATTGGCATCATGAAAGCCTTTAGGTTGAAATAGCTGGGGCATATCTAGAGAATCTCAGATAACAGAGAGCTGATAAACTGTATAGACAAAGGAGCTGAATAGTCGTAGAACACGAGACAGACCAAGAAGACTAATGAAAGATAACATCTAAACTAATCTACAAAAACTTAGTGTCGCCAACTCGAAAGAGAAGGCCAACGAGAGAAATCCATAAAGGCTAGTGATATCTGCAGCAATGAATCTCAAGGGCTCGGAATGCTGGAGAAGAAGAAGAAATGTTTTTTATGATATAACAGTCCGAGTCCAGAAGGGCTTACAACTAATAACAAATATCTTATTGTACAAACGAAATATATAATACAAAAATAATCATAAATAACATCTAACCAGGAAAGATAATAAACTGAACAAATAATTCTGAGATTACCAATCTTAATCCTACTTTGTCCCTGCCTAAAGGCTGCCCTCATACATCCAGCCAAAACCGGAAATAAATCGTTACTTTTCCTTGTCGCTCATTGCTACGCCTAACGCGCAAGCCTGCTATTAAGAGGCAATTACTCCGGAGGACTTTATTATAGGGATATCCGAAGATTTTCGGCGTATTAACACCCTTGATTCCGGAACTTGGAAGGAGGCAGTGAGACAACGAGCGTAACATAAAGGAAACCAGTGCGTTTGAAATGAAAACTTTAAAAAATATAAGGAGATAGGGGGAAGGAATATTTTAAAGACCGAAAGCATAATAACCCGAAGAAAGGGCGTAAAAACAATTGAAAATAATGCGCAGGAATATGGGGTGTTTAACGGCTGCAACTTTAAAACCGCTGAATACAAATGAAAAAATATAATTATCAAATAATCACGAGGCATTCGATTAGACAAAAAATTATTTAAAATAGAAAGAGTAAACAGGAAGGAAGCAACATTACAACAATCTGATACTTGTATTCAGTTGCGTAGGGTTTTAAATAATGCACTAAGGCGTTACCCTAAAACAGTTATATAACCAATATATATATGTATATATTAGACTGATTGCAGAGGTAAAGACAATAAAACAAAGAAAATTGAAATATTTTGGTCACTTGAAACGTCATGGAAGTCTAGAGAGAACAATAATGGAGGGGTATATGCCTGGGAAGAGAGGAAGAGGAAGGCCAAGGAGAAGATGGGTTCAGGATGTGGCAGATAATCTCCAGATGGGTGTATCAGACGCAGGACATCTTGCTCATGATAGGAAGGTTTTCCGGAGGCTTGTTATGGCAGCGAGGTTCCGCGAGGGACATGCTACTGAATGAATGAATGAATGATTGCAGTGGTAGAAACAGGAGAAAGGGTGGGAAGCAATGTAAATGACAAGCGACATGAGGAGATATGCTTTAACTATATTTATATAATCATTGGAATATGACGTGTGGATGTAGACCAGGACCAAGTCTGATAGCAGTAAAAAAAAAAAAAAAACTTGCACTTATCTAGGGTCATCCTAGAAACATATTTTCAACCAGGCGCTGGCCAATTTAGAAAGAATTGATGTCTTTCTTTACGCAAAAATGCAAATGCTTAGAGGCCATGAACCAGCAGTCTGCACACAGATAAGGGAAATTTTTAAAATGCATATGCGCACACAATTTAAGTCCTCGAGTAATAGAGAAGTCTAGATGCAGCTTAACAACCTGGATTTTCCCCAAGACTTTACAGCCGATGAGAGCAAAGAAAGAACGAACGAACAAACGAAATTTATTTTTGAAGGGTCACGAACTGGGCACACAGGCCACTCTAGCATTCAGCTCTTCCAAACACGATATTTTCACAAAACAATTATATTTTATAAATAAAGCATGTTACATTCATAAAACAATATGCATGATATGAATCATCAGCATCATCAATTTGCACTTCTGCGGTTAGGGCAGCCTCTTGCTTCCAGTTAAGATTGCTTCATGAGTAGCGCCTGCGCTGGTCGTTGTTCTGGCTGCATTCTTACTAAAGACTAAACCATTTGATGAATATATATGCATACATAATCAAGGAGGAAAACACAAAAGCATGGATGGTAAATACATGCGCACATACGCCCACTTACATATTTACTCACTCACTCACTTACACACACAGAATTATACATACAAGCACAAACTCACACATAATATACATGCATACATACATACATACATACATAAATACATACATACATACATACATACATACATACATACATACATACATACATACATACATACATACATACATACATACATACATACATACATACATACATACATACATACATACATACATACATACATACATACATACATACATACATACATACATACATACATACATACATACATACATACATACATACATACATACATACATACATACATACATACATACATACATACATACATACATACATACATACATACATACATACATACATACATACATACATACATACATACATACATACATACATACATACATACATACATACATACATACATACATACATACATACATACATACATACATACATACATACATACATACATACATACATACATACATACATACATACATACATACATACATACAGACATACATACATACATACATACATACATACATACATACATACATACATACATACATACATACATACATACATACATACATACATACATACATACATACATACATACATACATACATACATACATACATACATACATACATACATACATACATACATACATACATACATACATACATACATACATACATACATACATACATACATACATACATACATACATACATACATACATACATACATACATACATACATACATACATACATACATACATACATACATACATACATACATACATACATACATACATACATACATACATACATACATACATACATACATACATACATACATACATACATACATACATACATACATACATACATACATACATACATACATACATACATACATACATACATACATACATACATACATACATACATACATACATACATACATACATACATACATACATACATACATACATACATACATACATACATACATACATACATACATACATACATACATACATACATACATACATACATACATACATACATACATACATACATACATACATACATACATACATACATACATACATACATACATACATACATACATACATACATACATACATACATACATACATACATACATACATACATACATACATACTTTCATACATACATACATACTTTCATACATACATACAAAAAGAAGAAGAGAGACTAATAATGCAGTCAGTATCTTGGTCATCGTCATTCTTCCATATATCAGCTTTATGAAGCTAGGATGACCCCCTGAGGATGTAGTAGGTTTGCCATTATTGTCTGCCGACTTATGTCCAGCCCTGAGACCACGGTGGCATGTCTAAGATGATATCCGCTGGCTACAGATGGAAATCTTCATTGTGAGGTGTTGTGAAGTTAACAAACTAGCCAGTACTTCTTTAAGCAGGACAGAACACAGTCAGTCACTATATCGATACATTTTGATTAGTAAACCGCAAATGAATGAAACCTTAAAAAGACACATACATGCCCACTCTCTCTACCTCTCTCGATCTCTGTTTCTATGTCCATCCCACTCTCTCTTTATTCTTCTCCCTCTCTCGCTATCTCTCTACATGTCTCTCCCTGACTATGTTCCTCCAGGTATCTCTCCTTTTCTTGTTGATACTAATAAAATGCATATTGTTGTATGAACATAACATGCTTTACTGATAAAATACAACTGCTGTGTCAAAGATTGGTATTTGGAAGGGCCGAATGCAAACGAAGTTCATTCGTTCGTTCTGTCGTTCTCTCCTTATCTATTTCTTTCCGTCTCTCTCTCTCTCTCTCTCTCTCTCTCTCCCTCTCTTTCACTGACAATCACACACACAAAATCTCGTTTTTTATCTAAATAGTTTGATATTTTCACCACAGAGGCAGTTACATCAAATTACGCAAGTAATGACGCACTCACACACATACACACGCATGCACACAAACTCACACACATGCACTCACACATTCACTCACATTTTCTCCCTCACTTTCTGGTAACATTTACATTACACTTGACGCCCCGCCCACACAAGAAAGCATGGAACTATCACACTTCACAGCCGACAAGATTGCTCAAGCATACAAGTGGATGGCGCTGTTAGTCTGTTCAAATATGGCGTTTCAACCAGCACAATAAGCCGTCATCCTTGGGAGAAATGCCACTGTTTAATCGTTTAAGTGACCGTCCTGAAAGTACACACTCATAATGTAATTAAACATAACACACACACACGCGCGCGCACACAGCCCCCCTATCTCTCTCTTTCTCTCTCTCTCTCTCACTTGTTACATTTTCTGTCTTTATCTCTCTCTCTCTCGCCCCCTCTCTCTCTGACTCTCTTGTCTCCCCGTCCAGTCAACCCTAACCAAGTATATACATTGTCTTTATATTTGTATTACATTTCGTATTTGTAAAACTTATTTTTTATTTGTCATTAGGCACATACTGATTATTATACATAATACTGAGGACTAAACGATAGGGAATAAATTCCACAGGGGAGCATGTACAGCAGGGATCTACCAATAGTCAGTAGAAGTAATCTCTCGTCGACAAACGTTTCGGCCCACGAGCTCCTAGACGTTTTCAGAGAGTGGGCCGACCTGAATTCATGAAGCTCAGGGTTGGTTTCCCTGCTGCACGAATTTATCGGATGGTGTTCGGATAGGGACAAGACGACTCGGTGATTTGCAGAAGGTACTGTGAGATAAGAAGTCGTCGCGGTAGCATAATTAGAGCAGTCTGCATACATGGACGACTGAGCGACAAGCTTACGATAGGTATACCGGACACATGTTGGACTTTTGTTAGCAGGTGGCAGAGGAACACTGGCAGACAATTCGGACACGATGGACTTTCAAGGGGTGAGAAACCCTTTTCCACTAGACACCCGGACCAGCTCACCGAGGCCCGTCCCCTACGTTGTTCCGTTGCGTCCAAAGCCAGCTCGATGCCCTCTCAGCAACCTCGCCCAGCCGTTTAAGTGTCCGTTCATTACCGCGCAATCCTAGTTCTTTAAACACATTGTAGAGTGAAGTGGAGACGAGACCTCTCGCTCCCACTTCGACGGCAAAGACACGTACTGTGTACGCCTCGTCTCTCCTCAGACCGGCTGCTAAATCACCGCATTTCTCTAGCTTATACGTGTGATTTTCGTCCATACGCGACTCATACGGGACGGTCAGCTTAATCAGGATGAGCTGCCGTTTCTCCGCAGAGTGGAGAACTATGTCAGGTCGCTGGCCGGTCTTCCGGATTAACTCAGGGTACCTTTCATGGCCTGGCAGATCAACCGCCAGTAACCAGTCCCACGCAGAGTCTAGCATAGAATTTGCCCAGCCTTGAGGAAACGTATGGGGTTCATGGTAGGACTGGCTCTAGCGTTGGCCCGCATCCTAGCCTGATCAACAACGGCTGCTAACTCTTTTAGCACCTTGTTGTGTCACGAAGATTAAGCCCTTCAAGTTTCCTAAATTTCAAGTAAGCTTTATGGCAGGTGAACATTTCCTTCCCCCAAAAAGATATATTTCTTGCGGCGCCCGTCTCGTGTCGGCTTTTTCAGTGACTCTTCCACCTTGATATTTTCTCTCTCTCACCCTCCGCTCACCCCTCCCTTCACACACACCTACACACACACATCGCTCCTCTCCTGTTATATATTTTCTGGTGAGAGACCTGAAGAAGACTAAGCTCACAAGTTCCAGTACCTCTGAGTTTTATATATATATATGCATACATACACACACACACACACACACATATATATATATATATATATATATATATATATATATATATATATATATATATATATAGAGAGAGAGAGAGAGAGAGCTGGAGAGAGAATAATACCTCTTTAAAACGAATTCACGATGGAACACAAAAGGAAACTTGACGCTAACCGGGAGCTGCTAAGAATAGTGTATCTATGCTGGGACCAAAAATGTGTTCATGTTAACTAAGTGTTCGTATTGAGCGAGTTAACGTTAACTGTTTTTACTTTATGCGTATATATATATATATATATATATATATATATATATATATATATATATATATATATATATATATATATATATATAAAAATGTGTGTGTGTATTTTGTATACTTTTCGTTGATTGCTACGTCTTCAGACATGTTAGCCTACAGTGTTGACATATATTTAAATATATATGTATATATATATATATATATATATATATATATATATATATATATATATATATATATATTTAATAGACATATGAGAGCTGAGTTGTCAGCTTCATCATCTGCCATTAATTTTTGTACTCTTTTTATGTGTACATACTCGTCGTTTAGTTGGTTGGACCTTGTGATTTCGTAAAAATTCGGCTTTTCGATGTCTCTTTTTTAAGTGAAAGAACACTAAATTATATTATTACTAGAAAGCTGTTATATATTTCTCTGTAATTTCAAAGATAATACAACGTCTTGATATCTTCTATCAGAAAGAGTTGCTATATTATCCCTTTGGAGTTAAATTATTAGTTGACTACGTCTTGCCCATTTTGTATTCACTCACTCAGTTGAACAGGTTTTGTTGCTTCTAAACTCCATGGGTTATAATGAACCATAGCAATTCCTGATTTCGCTAAAAGAGCTACCTGTTGGGCAACTATGCAATAGTGCGGTGTTCACCAAACTGTTCTTAGTCACGCGCTTTTTTCAATTACAATTGTTCCACGGCGCCCTAACCTGAGCAAAAGTATGACTATTCGTATGAAAGAGATAACAAAAAAAAAAAACCTCGTGTATCTTCGAATATTTTGCGGCGCTTCTATGAAGAGGTCGCGGCTCCTCGGGGCGCAAAGTTTGGGAATCAATGGTTGGTTTCAAAAGTCGTGTCATCATACTATAACAAATATCTCGAACACTTCTGCAAGGATCAGCACGAATTTGTGCATGTAGCTTTTTACTTCACATGTTCTTATGATTAAGTAATTAACTGCTGCTGTTTTCTCAAAGCGGTGAAATTCTGTGATAACTGTGTGACTAAAAATGTGTGTACCACTTTGAAGAAAATTAATTATTGTTAGGACTTTGCGATTGTGTGGAAATCAGTTCGCATGTGTAGCGATTCGTGCTGGTTATTTTAATAGCCTATCCCGCCTACAATGAAAAATCGTTTTTCATCACCTGGAGCTAATCATGGAGATGACCATCTAAGATGAAACGCTGACCATCTAAGATAAAACACGTTCAATTTGATATTTTGAAAAGTTGCTGTCCTCAGTTAAATGTAAGCTGGCTGAGTATGTTGCCTTTCATTCGGTGTCTGTTTTAAATTTACATATAAGACAAATTGCGCAAAATGAAAACTATGTATTTTTTATGTTGCGAAAAAAAAAAAAAAAAATTATGAAAGAACATTATGCCAGAATTCAACTACTTATACCGAAATGGTTATTGAGTTACAGATTTTTAAAATGTGGCTCAACTTCTGAAATGGACTGTAGCCACTCGCTTTAGTATTCTTAATAACAGCAAATTTATTATGATTTAAATGATGATGGTTAGGGCAATCATAATGTGATTACAACATCATTGGACCATAAATAATTTGGCGATCAACCGTTAGATTCCGATGCTTGCATGCACATACTGTCTTTACTGGCTCTATTCATGTCGAAACTATTCATATGACAAATGAAAACGTTGACCGAGACTGTCCAAGGATTAAGTAGTCTGCATTTGTTACAATTATAAAAAAAAAAAAAAAAATTTGACGCTGTCACCTAGTAAGCACCGTAATATACTCAACATTTACGATCTCATAAATTTCTAAAGGCGTGGGGAGCACAATAAAGCCCCTGCGAGCAGAACCCCCCACCCCCACCCACCCTTAGCTGGTCATTAAATGAGATCGAAACCATCTTCCGCACCAGCGTCTAACAAAGACAGCAGCCACACGTCAATCACCATTTCTCTCCGTGAAGGTGATCACAACAGACCGGAAGATGTTAAGTTTGAAGTCAGCCAGAGGATTGATCTTTATCCGACAAGAGGGCATAGAATTTGCGGCATAGTGTAAATTTGTGGTGTCACTCGCTGACGCTGCCATTTCATTGTTCTGACTACCCAACATTCATCACTGTTTGATCCAGCATCGATGTTCAATAGTCACAGCCCTGGCAGACTTGGAGGCGATGGACCGAGTCATGACAGCAGACTAGATTTACGTCCCATCAAAGGCGTCTATCATACGCACGCGCGTACGCATAAACTATAGAGTTAACACTGGTGACGTCATTTCATTGCCAGAAAGCTTTTATTACGTAGGGCTAACAACATTCTTGGTTCCCTTGTTGGGCCCATCGATTCTGTTGTTATTTTCGCTAAATAACAATCATCACTGCTCTTGCAAGACAGTGGCGCTGTGAAATGATGGTGCATTTGTTTCTGCTGGCGAATGAGGTGCCACACAGTGACACTAAAGAGATGAATATCACAGTGGGGGTAGACAGGCGTTAGAGGCCGTCTTTTATGTGTGTGTGTGTGTGCCCTAAAGTACAACAATATCCGTTTCGTTCACTAGTATGTTGTTTCAGCAGTTATTTCATAGGTATCACGTGCTACTTAGAGTCAGGGTATATTAAACTTCAAAGCACTAAAAAGACTTAAAAGTAATATTCAAAACTGCCGAAAACCACGATAATTTTTAACATGACTACGGGCCACCTATAACAATGTGAAGAAATTGTCTTTAAAAAAAAATGTGTAGTATAATATCATCAAAATGCTGGTATAGATTGATATTTATTTACCCCTAAAAATACTGATGTCGCCTGAGGATAGGAAGGTCGTGGGTTCGGGTCCTGACGTGAGCCAAACTTTTTTTTGTCAAAAATGACCTTGGTTACCAGCCTTGAGTGGGTATCAGGTACAGTCCTTATGGGAAGTAAAATCGGCTGGCGTGATGATGACTATATAGCCCACCAAGTGCTGTTTGGTTTAAAAACTTAGGTCCAGCTCTATATACGCAATACGTCTAAATGCGTGGAAAAGGGTCCTTTACTCACTAAATAAAACATTTTGATGATAATAATACTAATAAAGAGTTTGTAAGAGATTTTTTTATAATAGAGTGTGGAGTGGCAAATACAGTAATAAAATTGAGTTTAAAAATAAATCTATGAACACATATTTTTAAAGAGTTTCCTTACATAGATAAAATGGGCGTCATACCTCCATTAAAAATGTTGAAGGGATACGGGGTTCAAGAAGTCTCACCCACCCCCTCCCCCCCCCCACCCCCACAACACCCAATTTAGCCTTGAACAATGTGTAAGGATGAGAACTATATTCTTTTCTTTGTGTCGACGTGCCTTGAAACAACCGATACGCATCATGTAGTGTGTATGCATATTTTTTTGTTGTTCTGTGAGTGTGTGTGTCCCTACATCGGCTTCGTCTTCCTACTTAAACCCGCAAACGCCATGGGCGTTGATTTCAGTGCCTCCAAATAGCGCAATTTAATTGTATGGTATAAAAAAAAACAAAGGGTGCTAGCAATAATGGAAAGAGAGACACAGTCCGAAGGATATACAGAAACAAACTTACACACACACACAACACACACACACACACACACACATCTACACAAACACAGAGAGATAGAGAAGGAGAGGAGAAAGAGAGAAAGAGAAAATCACGACTGTGCAGTTTCTGAGTGCAATTTGTCTACCACTAGTCATAAGTTCGACAGCCCATTGCCGTTGAATGTTTACACTGACACACTTTCCCACTGATTAGTCTTATCCAATAAGTGCCAGAAAAACAGCCTTATAAGTAGCCAACTTAATAAAAGTTCGTACTACCTAAATAATTCTTCCACTCTTTTTTTTCCCCAGTCAAGCCAGATCATTCACCATGTGGGCTACAATGAAAAAAAAAATATCATCATATTTAAGCCTGTAGACATTCTACTAAGAAAATGTTTACTTTTCGAGGAAAGCATATCGGATGTAGACTGTGAGAGATGAGAGATGTAGACAGGATGTGTTTGCCAACTTCTAATCTTGAAATAACCTGCAAATCAATGTATGTCCTAGAAATGATTTCCTGATGCCGATATATTCCTAGCACGATTTCTTCATTGATTGCACTCTGATTTCTCCTGGGAGAAGGTAGTTGTAGTATAGAACAATATATGACAATGCAACCTAATTAAGTCTTTTAATATTTTTTCTTCTTGTTCTTCTTGTTCGTCTTCTTCTTCTTCTTCCTCTTCCTCTTCTTCTTCTTCTTCTTCTTCTTCTTCTTCTTCTTCTTCTTCTTCTTCTTCTTCTTCTTCTTCTTCTTCTTCTTCTTCTTCTTCTTCTTCTTCTTCTTCTTCTTCTTCTTCTTCTTCTTCTTCTTCTTCTTCTTCTTCTTCTTCTTCTTCTTCTTCTTCTTCTTCTTCCTCTTCTCTTTCTTCGCCTTCTTGTTCTTGCTGTTCTTTTACTTATTAAATTTCCTATTTATATATTTCCCTTCTCCTTCGTCCTTGCCTCTTTTTTCTTATCTTTCTCTAAATCTGTGTGCGGTTTTTTGTTTCTCCGCTATGCATATCGTGCCATATGCGCAACTGTTTGTATGTTTTACTCCGCCATTTCTATGCCTTTATGCCATTATCTTTGAAACCACATTTTGAAATTAACAGATAATTAGAAATAGATACGCATTCACGCCTATTACCTAGTAAACTTTGAAGCAGCGCACTTCAACTCAATTGCACTTTTCATATTTTCGACATTTACGTGTGAGTTCAAACAAGTATATAGCTAACACAAGCAGACGTAATCCTGAATCATGACGCACATATTAATATCAAAATAATTATATACGTTGGTCGTTTTTTTTTTTTTTTTTTTTCTTGTAGACAAGACGTGGGGAGGGGAGGAGGAAAAAAAAAAAAAAGGGGGGGGGGGGGGGAACCGATGTTTGCTTAGAGGAGCCACGACAAGGGAAATAATCTACGAAAATCCGGGATCGTAATAATTCTGGTTCATCGATCATGGATACGGCTTTTTGCACAAGTCCCACTTGAACAGCTTGATGGATAGGTCGATGTGAAATTTGATCCAAATCACAAAATGAATAAGGAAAAACTGGGCCTTGGTCTTGTATCAACTTCGTTTTTGTTTGTTTGTTTCCTCCCCTTCTGGTCAGCTCATTTTATAATCTGGATTTTCCCTGAATCTGTCATCTTAGGTCCCTAACCCGCACCCAAATCCACCGTCTCCTTTTTCTCTCATTACTTTCTCTGTCCTCTCTATCTCATACACTCACTCTCTCTCTCTCTCTCTCTCTCTCTCTCTCTCTCTCTCTCTCTCTCTCTCTCTCTCTCTCTCTACCCAAATTTCTATTATGTTCTTGTCGCCCCATTCTCTCATTCCTCATGAGCATTTCTCCTTCGTATGCTACTGGCACCATTAGTACTGAAACTCTGCACTGGCTGCTGAAGATGGGGACGGAGCGCGTATGCTAGTGCCCCAAGTGCTGTTAATCAAGTCGGTTCTTGAATCAGCTGAACTTAGTTCTAATCTTATTCCTATTCTGCCCCGAGGTGTTCTGTTAAGTATCAGATCCTTCTTCCTTTCACAGGTAGATTATAGGGCAACGTTTTAAGGTGGGGGGGGGGGGGGGGGGGGGGGGGAGAAGAGAAGGATAGACTCACTGGCTAATAACAAGCGTGTCGTAGAAAGCGGGTAATTAGCACTTTGCTGAAATCTGATGTGTTGGACCAGATTTCACAGCCTACCGATAAACCCCAACACAAAGTGCAAACCAACCCTATATGGGCGAACGCAAAAAAAAAGACGAACCCACCTTTCTTCTTTCTTCTTCTTTTTCTTCTTCTTCTTTCTTCTTCTTCTTCTTCTTCTTCTTCTCTCTCTCTCTCTCTCTCTCTCTCTCTCTCTCTCTCGCTCTCTTCCCACCCCCCTCTCTCTCTCTCTTTCTCTCTCTAGTTTTTCGCACTCTCCTTTTCTTTTTCTCCCTCTCCCGTTCTGTCTCTGGCTATCTACAGATGGTGTGTTTGACTGTTATAAATACCTCTTGGGCGACGGCGTGTTCTTAGAGTGGGTAATGAATTTGAGTTTCATTAAACAAAGATTATCGTTTGATGATGGCGTTCTTGGCTGTCGCTGTCGTCTGTCGATCTAAGTGCCCAATACATCATACTTTGTCACGAGCTTCTGCCTTCCAACTTCCGCAGACTGACACTCTAAGAATGATAAGAGAGCAGTGGGACATGAAAAATATTCCCACAAGAGCAACAGTAGGAAATTCGGAGAAAGAGGGACGGAAACAGAACAGGTGAGAGGGACAGGGGAAGAGGGAGAAAGTGAAGAAAATAGAAAGGCGGTGAGGTAAGGTAGATAATAGGAGAGAAAAAGGGATAGAGAGCTAAAGCGAGCAAGAATGAGAGAAAAGGGAAGGATAAAGTGGGCGAGAGAGAAAGTGAAAGGGACAAGGAAGAACAATTTTAGGAGGAACTAAAGAGTTAGAAATATATGGAGGAAAAAAAATGGGAAGAAGAAAGAAATGGAGGGAATGGAGATCAAGGCAGTGAAAAGATATGGATGAATGAAGAGAGTAAGGGCGGGGAGAGTGAGAGAGGGGGGAATGGAAAGAAAAGGTAGTTTAACAAGTGAGCATAGGTAAGACCTCCATGACGACACACGAAGACAAGAATATAAGGTGGTGTAAAGTAAAATTTGTTTTTAATACTTTGCATTATAGACGATGTAAAATGTATGGATAGTAAACAGCCATATCTGACAAATAAGCCATAATTGTTCGAACTTGTACCTTTGGGCAAAAATGGAGTGACTAGGTTATAAAATGCTAACTGATGGATGCATGGCAATAGAGTGGAAAAAGTAACCAAGCGGAGAAATAGTGATGAATATAAAAATAAAAGTAAAGCAAAGAAAGAAGTACCAAATAACATATATATTCTCTGCCTCTCTCTCTCTTTCTCTCTCTCTCATATATAATATATATATATATATATATATATATATATATATATATATATATATATATATATATATACATATATTTACATATATATACATATTTATATATGCGTTGATGTATATTATACGTAGTAGACTTATAATTACACACATACATGCATACATACATACGTTAGTACAGACAGACAGACAGACAGACAGACAGACAGACAGACAGACAGACAGACAGACAGACAGACAGACAGACAGACAGACAGACAGACAGACAGACAGACAGACAGACAGACAGACAGACAGACAGACAGACAGACAGACAGACAGACAGACAGACAGACAGACAGACAGACAGACAGACAGACAGACAGACAGACAGACAGACAGACAGACAGACACGGGGATGCGACTCAAAGCCTCTACAAGTGGTGAACGACTGTGATATTAAACACCAGATATGGTTGCTGGTGCTATGATGGAAAGTGACTCATCTTTCAAACAGCAATTTCCCTAATGTGTAAACAAAGAAAAGTACGTATCTGGAAATGCCTTTGCAATATCGACATCACCCATCAAGTGTCATATGGTCTCTACAAACATGGATCCCCATTTGTTTTGATATATCAATGAAGTGAAAAAAAACCCATCACTTTATCAAAATAAATGCCATCATCATGTAGCCGGTGCTTTGCAGAACGTCGCTCTCATCTCGGTCTGTTTGAAAGAATTTGGATCTCTCACCATCTGTCCCACCGCAATAACTTTCTTACCCAAGATGATATTTGTATCCAGTGCCGATCTTCGTGCTTTCCTGTTACCGTGCCTTTTGCAATATTTTTTTTTTAAAATGTGATATGGCAAAAATATTTTAGTTTCCGAAACATTATCCTAACAAAGCTCGTCTTTTACAGAACGTCGCTCTCAACGCCGTCTTCCTGAAATTAATACATCTACAGCGCTTACAAATGGCTACACGGATCTTGTTTACGAAGAACTCGGAGACGCTCGGATGGCCAAAACTCTCTGGTGCATCTGTAGGTGATTAATTTTCTCCTTGGGTGATTAATAAGAACTAGACAGTCTTTCGCTGTCAATATCTGCGAAACAGTACAACGCGTCTCAGATGGACGAAGGTAACTAATCCTTGGAGGGCGATTCAGATCTTTACAATGTGATGAAAGCATAGAGTGCTAGCTCAGTCAGTCAGGCGATAGTTCATTTATTCAGATACAAGATTACTGCATCAGGCACTACATCAAACAATTAGGTGCTCGCTCAGTCAGGTGCTAGCTCAGTCAGTCTGATACTAGATTATTGCATCAGGCGTTTGATAAGCTAGTTAAGCGATACCTGTCAAACATTCGCTAATGCAATCAATCAGGTGCTGATTTATTTAATCAGGTTTTATCTCAGTCAACCAGGTGCTAGCTCAGTCAACCATGTGCCAGCTGAATAAATCAGGATGGTTACGAATAGACAGAGGGCTCATCGGTCAGGTGAAGCTTGCAGCGTAAGGGGCAAACAGATGTCGTGTGGACAGAAAACCGTTAGGCCAGAAAATAATACTAGAAAGTTTTTCACGGCAAGGACTATTCCTGCCGGAAAGCGTGAAAAAAAAAAACAACAACCCCTCATATTACGAGATGAGCATGTCAGTCCGAAATAAGAAAAGTAATGGGTTGTTGAGCTGGTGAAGGAGTTGCTGGAAGCCGGGGTAAGGACATGGAGGTGGTTCCACTCAACGAAATTCAGGTTAAGGATACAGACGAGGGGACAATAAGTACAGAGCTGTGCGTATGATGGGTCCATAGCGCAGTTTGTCAGTATCAATGTAGCCATCCAGATGTCTGCATTGCTGCAGGTATTTTGACCTGTTATTGCAGTGCACATCGGAAGCTTCGTCCGAGTATGTGTGACAGCTTGGAATTTAGAGATTTTCGTGTAGTAAGGAAATTTAGGTGTCATTTGTTATGTAATCACAATAGGCGTCACTGCATAGTGAGCATTCCCATTCGTGCACAGTCCTCTTATGCAGCAGCTACTCTAATGTACTTCTACTAACTGTTTCCACGGTGGGGGGGGGGGGGGGGGGGGGGGGGGAAGGGGGAGGGGAGGCGGGGGGGGGGGGAAGTCAGTTTAAATTGTCTCCTATCCCGGCCTTAAAAGCTGCATAAACGTGCTTTACCATGCATGATTCCCATGCCACGCAACTGTGTTATTGTCAAAGATTCGTCAGTATCCACCAGCCCATAAAGCATTGATTACAGCTGTTCTGTTCATGCTACTTCCCACATTCGTTGTATCATTGCTTGCCAGTTGGTCTGCCCGCTCACTACCCTTTACGCCAGCATGCCGGGTGTGTAGATCTAGGCGAGGGAGGTTAACTCTTTGAGTCCCAGGGGTTTTAGCATCACAGACCCAAGGGGTAGTCAAGAAAGTCATAAAATCGGCGCATCTTGCGTTCATTGGGCTTCCAGGTAGGAATCTATGAACGTATGATGCGTTCCTTGGGACTCAAAGAGTTGAGTGTGATTTTTGAATATTGTGAATTAAACAGGACGTAGAGCTTACACGTCAGTCTCGGAGTTTGTTGTACGTAAGTTTCTTGTGGTATCCCGTGGACTTTTAGCAGTGACAGTGTATCTCATGTGTGTGTCTAATCTGAGAGTGAAATCATACCGCTAACAAGTATGTCAAATTAGTGGCAGCACAACAAATAAAATAACGGTGATGGGTGGGGGACAGTCTCAGACCTAATACTGTCTAAGGAGCCAGGAAGCTCAAGGCTTAAACTTTAATAAGTGCAATAATTATTACAATTTTTATTACATTTGATGGTAGCCTTTACAATGCTCGCAGGTTGAAGGCATCAACCAGAAGAAGAAAGGTACGTATCAGAGAGCTGCTGATTGCAAATGGTGCAACAATAACCAACCATTCAGAGGAATAGTTGCAAAGTTTACTATCTGCATTTGCTGATGTATACTGTGAATTTGGACTAACTATCAGCAAAAATGAAGACAAATGTTATGGTGCAAGGTGTTAATGAAGACCTACAGTCTACACTGATGGTGAAGAGCTGGAGACAATTGACCATTTTACCTCTCTTGGTTCCACAGTGGATAACAAAGTATCGCTGGATCAAGAAATCAACATCTGGATATGTATGGCAGCAACAACAATGAGCTGATTAACGAAAAGAGTTTGTAAGAACAGAAAGCTCACGATTTAAACACAAACTCGTGTCTAACAGGCTTGTCTTCTCAGCACACTGCTTTGTGGTAGTGAAACTTGATCAACTTATTCGCTCCAGGTGAGACGGTCATATAGCTTTCACGTGTCATGCCTAAAGAATACTTGGCATGAAGTGGCAGGATAAGATCATAAACACTGAGGTACTGAAAAGAGCAGGTATTACAACAGTCTTCTTAATGCTCAATATACAAAAGCTCAGGTGGCTGGGTTACACGGGAGAATGGAGGATGGTAAAGTCCCTAAAGACATCCTCTGTGGTGAACTAAAGACGGGTAGAAGATGTAGAGGCCGATCTCTATGATACGAGATAAAGATGTGCGAATGCGGGACATAAATGATACAGATAGTAGGGTGGAATTGTGAGAATAAAATGCCATATGCCGAGTTGTGTGGAGGTGGCACATCGGGAAGGTAAGGAGAATAAAGGAAGACATGATTACAGAAAGGATGAGAGCTGAGCGTTTGAGACGAAACTGACTAAACCCAGCCCCCCCCCCCCCCCCCCCCATTGCTCTATTGAAAATTATTGCTAAATATTTGGGAGCTCAAGAAGCCCGAGTCTCCAGGATGTAGCTCATATGACTTGAATCTCATACGTCGGCAAAATGAGAAAGACACAGAAGCACAACCCCACTTGCCAATACTTTTGAGATTATTTTCACGAAAATCCTTTCTATTTCACGAATAAATATATTCTCAAGCAAATCCAGCGCATGCCCAGTAATCCTTTTACATGTTGTAGTTTGTGGGAATCAATAAAGAAATTGCCCTCATTAGCAGAGCGAATCAAACAAAGACACCTGGAATACATATCTCTCTCCCGCAGGAGTGTCATTGCTGTCTTCTCTGCTGTAGTTTGCCAATATCAGTGTTTTTTTATGGGTTAATTTGGAATTTCTGAGACACAGCTTCACTTTAATTAGAACGGTGATCCCACATGCCTGACCCGAGAGAACCTTTAGGCCAATGATGTTCATTGCTCTTAACTGCCAATAAACATCATGGTACAAGTGTTTATATGTGTGTACGTGTGTGTGTGTGCGCGCGCACACGCACACACACACACACACACAAACAAATAAGTAGAAAGAAAGCCTATTTTAAAACATACGTCTATTACGAAAAGGATTCTTGTGAATAATGTTTTAACTACTACTGTTAAGATATTAAGCTGTCATTTAGTTTTATTTGCTTGAAAATGTGAGCGATGGCGACTCATTTCTTTGTTTCTGTATGTTTCTTTTTGACCTAGATCCTTTCTATTACCACAATTTTACTGTAGGTGGTACTAGGTCGAATAACCTGTAAGTCTAGTCCTTTTAAAAAAAAGAAAAGGATTTGCCATGTCATGTCAGCAACTCAGCCCTCAGAGATCTTGCAGATGAGCCTGGAATTTGCTGGAGATCAATTCCGTCGGTGAGAGTGTCACTGTTCCACGGTGAAAATGTAGGTGTTTGTATAGATATCTACATTACTGGAGACTCGTAGGGAAAGACAAGACGAGTAGTTAAGAAGATGACTAAGGGTACCATCAGTTTGGAGGACTCTACACTGGGGGTTTTCGGGGCAGAGAGGTCAAGCCGTTTGCCTCGCGCTGTAAAGGTCGTGGGTTCGTTCCACGGCTGTGTTCTTCAGTTCACGAGTGCAATTATATAGAGATCCATGAGGATCGTCACCGGAGCTACTGTGTTCGTACTCTGTGTGCTGCTCTCAGTAGGCAGCTAGATGTTCTGCAGAGAGAGACTGAGCCATATGTTTTAGAACCCAGTGCAATGAAGTGAATCCTCTCGACTTCAATTTTAGAATCTACGCTGGCTGTTGAAGAGGGCGACAGAATGCCGCGTTGTTGAAACTGTACAAAGATGGACCCATATATCTACATGCCGTGTTTTGTACGAAATAACTCACCATGCGTTACTGGCAAACTCATAAACTGGAAGCTTGTCCAGGATTTCCTGTCAAAGTCATTTTAATTTACCATTTACTGTTTAAAAAGTTACCAATTAACGAGACCAGTGGTTGCGTAGCGGTTAAAGGCTTTCCTGCCCATCTGAAGGTCTAAGTTTGAATTCCACATGGAGTGGGATGCTTTTGTTTTCTCAACACTCTCATAGACTGCCAGGTCGGGTTAACCTAAAAGGTAGACGAAATTGTGCTGGGGAAATAAAGGTGAACGTACTGATTTTGACAACTTCACCAATCGTTTGCTGCTTGCTGTATAAAGAGTCTATTAATTCATACATTATCCTGCTTTGCTATTATATGGCACATAGGGCTCAAAGTCTAGTCCTCCATTGCGTTAGATCCTGTGTTATCAATTCAATATCATGGATGGAATGCAATCCAGCAGCTTTGGCCTTTATCGCCAACGTTCGACTTAGGGTTTCTTTTATGAGTCCTCACCTTCTGTAAACTTTTATTTGAAATGGAATCTCTGCTTTTTTCTGCTCAGGATGTATCCAGTGTAGCGCCATCTTCTCTGTATTATAACTGTTGATACTAGAGGTTGCCTAGACACTTCTCTTGTTTCTTCGCTCCTTTTGAATCATCCCATTTTATTTTCTTCATTTTGCTGAGACCTTCTGTTTTCGAATGCATTCAACTTTCATTTCATGTCTTTAGCGGTTTTTTCAACTTTCACTTGCATGTATTAAAATTTTAAAAAAAAAATAATAACTTTCGAACTGAAGAGACGTAACTTGGGATGAAACTATACAATATTTTGTTGAAGCTATTATTGTTGTTGTTATTGATCCAACTACGCCATGTAGTGGAATTTACATGTTTTCACAAGCTGTTCTTTTCCTCCGTACAAGGTGTTCAAAGAGATGATGGTCAACAGTTTCGTAGGGGTAGTTACATAGCTGGCACTCTGGGGAGTGTTGTGGCTGTATTCTGTTTAGGTGTCCATTGAGTGGAGTATGTTGTGTTCTGAGTCTGAAGATGGTGGCCTGGTCCCTTCTTGTTAAATGGTTAATGCTGTCATTAGGATCAGGGCTGGCCATGTGTCTAAAAACCTCTCTTCCAGTATCTCCTATGGCCCATCTGTTCAGCCAAGTCTCTTTGTTTATAGCTTTTATAAGTGTTTTGCTGTCTGTAGGGTTGTCGCTGTAGGTGGTTGTTCTTGTGTTGCTCCTTTCTTTGCCAGTCTGTCAGCTCTGTCATTACCTGGTGTGCCGGAGTGGCCTGGAATCCACTGCATCACTATTCTGATGTTGTATGAGGTAATGAGCTGATCAGCATCTAGAATTATCTTAGCTATTTCAGTTCTGCAGCGTTCACTGCCTCCAGAGCTTGAAGAGCAGACACTGAATCGGTGAAGATGAGAATATTTTGGGCCTTTGAAGGATAAACATCCATTACAGTCTTTAGGTGGTATACTGCTGTTTCCAGTGCGATTATTCCAGCTTCATAATTCGAGCAGAATTTCCCGCATGCATCAAAACTATCTCTTCAATAGATCCATCAGGGTAACCTATGTAGATTCCGTATCCTGCTTTATTTATGGCTTTGAATGCAGATCCATCAGTATAAACATGTATCCATTCTTCGGGGTAAGAATCAATGGTCTTTAGTGATGAGTTCATAAGGGTGATTGGGTCAGACTGTTTAGTTTCTTCGTCTACCAATTTCAACCTGACTTCTGGATCTTTAAAGCGAGCATGTGGTGGTAACTTTCTTGCAACATTCTGAGTGCCCTGACGTCTTTCTGGCAGGTGGTATCTGTCCTGTACCTCATGTACACAGTGTAAAACCGATTTGTGCTTTATTCTTTGTTTGTATTCCCAACTTTCTATAAGGTGTCTATTAGGATGGTTACGATTCTTTCTAATACATCTTTCATAAATTTCTAAAGTGGCTTTTTCTCTCCGCAACCCAAGGGGTTCCACATTTTTATGGATTTCACATGCAGCAGTTGGAGTAGACCGCATAGCTGGGCTGATTAATCTGAGGGCATTATTGTGTACTCTGTCGAGAGACTCTAGGTTTGTCTTGGAGCAGGCTGCAAGCAGCGAGTTGTTATACTCTATCACAAAGCGAACATATCCGAGATACAATCCCCTCAGCGTTTCCTTGTCTGATCCCTAAGCTGTACCTGCAAGTCTCTTCAAAAACTGCAACCCCCTCTCAATGCCTTATTCCTTATATTTTCAATATGATTCGTGAGGCTCAGCTGCCGGTCAAGTGTGACTCCAAGATATGTAGGGAGCTCTTCTTTCATCACTTGGTGGTTGTCTAACCTTAGGTTAATTTTCTTCCTTTCTACTTGATGTCTTTTGGTAAAGATTGTGTAGACCGTCTTTGTATAGTTAACCTTGAGTTTCCATCTTTGGCAGTACTCGTGAAGTCTTCTAAGGTCTCCATTAAGACATTGGGCTCCACTTTCTATATTTTCATGACTCTGCCATATTGCTAGATCATCAGCGTACAAGGCTTTTTCGGTCTTGATTTGTTCTGGCAAGTCATTGATAAAGTTTAGAAAGAGTGTACAGCTCAATGATGAGCCTTGTGGCAAGCCCTCCTCCAAGACTTCTTTAGATGAGATTGCGTTGTGTATCTTAGTCTGGATTGTTCTATTTATCAGAAAATATTTAACCCAGTTATACAACCTGCCACGTATTCCTATGCTCATCATCTTCATCAGGAGGCCTTTCCTCCATACTCTGTCATAGGCCTGCTGAAGGTCGACAAAGATGGCTACTGTATGCTTCTTATTCTGGAAGCTGTCAGTTGAAGCTATTACAAACAGCTCTTGCTTTGCCATTGCATGCCATAATTTCTTTTCTTGTACTTCTTTCACTATAAATATTACTACATAAATAAGCAAATTGATCTGTTACTTTTTTCTTTAAACTGTTGTCTTTAGTTTTACATCTATACGAACTGTTCTTGTCGTATTCAAGAGTCTAAAGTGCATTTCAAAAATCGTACCCTCAAACTTTATTAAATATCTCGATAATTCCTGTAGAGATCAATACTAATTTTTGCAAGTGGCTTTAGATTTCCTTTGTCCTTATGGTTTTTAAATTTACAATTACACAGGAGCTGCTGTTTTTCTTAAAGCAGCGAATTCTTTTATATTCGACTGACTAATAATATGAGTAGCCTAGTAAATAACACACTCAAGGAGATTGTTTAAAAATAAACGCATATTTTACAGTGATGCCTGGTGACTGTTTTGATAGCCTATTCTTCATATTATGAAATATCAATAACTCAAAGGGGAGATGACCACCAGCGAATGAAAACTATATGAAACGTGTGCAATTTGATGTTTCGAAAAGTTCCAGTTACTCAATTAACTTTACGAATGCTAACTGTTTGCTGTACATTGGTGTTGATTTCATCGATTGCAAATACGGCAAAACGAAAACTAGCTGTTTGTTTACAATACGGAAAACAAACAAAACATTTCCTACGTTTACATAATTATTGACAGGTTGCCTGCCAACTTTCAAAACATACACTGAACACTTACTGAGTGACACATTCTTAAAGCTGGACACGGTTCTCCTGGAGAGGATTATGGCAACATTATATGTCACTGGCTTGAAAAGAATTGTTCACTATACAACCATGTAACAGTTGGTTGCTTCCCAATGTTACAGTGCTTTCTTCTTCTTCAACTTCATTCATAACTTCTTCTTCTGCTTCCAATGTTACAGTGCTTCTTCTTTTTCTTCTTCTTCTTCTTCTTCTTCTTCTTCTTCTTCTTCTTCTTCTTCTTCTTCTTCTTCTTCTTCTTCTTCTTCTTCTTCTTCTTCTTCTTCTTCTTCTTCTTCTTGGCACGTTGTGTTGTCTTTATACAGCTGTGGTGTCGATGAAGATATAAGGTTCTGTTTCTTGCTCTTTTTGGCCGCCTAGACCATAGGCACATCGTGTGTTGTATTTCTGATGTTATCCTTCCATATTGTTCTTGGTCTACCGGTGCTCTCGATTCTTCCTTTCTATGTATGATGATGGGATTGTGTCACAAGGCATTCTCTTTAAGTGGGCAAACCATTTCACTTGTTGTCTTTGTATTCAGTGCTTCAGTATAGCTTTATTAAGATGCTGAATAGGATGTGCACAAATAGTACCAGTAAATTATGTCGCACAGATGTGTGTTTAAACAAGGAACTGGATAATGCAGTGTGGTCAATTCCTAAAGTTGACGAGGCTGACATACTTTTTTCAATGTTCGCGTGGGCTTGGACGTATGGCCAGTTTGCCATAGAAAGGAAACTGTCAAATGAGAATGGGAACGCCTGTAATTGTGGACTGATTTCTTTTGGGTCAGGTTAAGTAGTTGCAATCGAGTTTCTAAGTAAAAAAAGGAAAAGTAAATATCCCTTTACACGCCCTTAGGCGCATCGGGCATATGGAAAGAGCACCCATATTTTTATAGACCAATCGGCA
Organism: Candidula unifasciata; assembly: GCA_905116865.2. NCBI lineage: Eukaryota > Metazoa > Mollusca > Gastropoda > Stylommatophora > Geomitridae > Candidula > Candidula unifasciata. The sequence goes on from CAJHNH020002065.1 coordinate 91,193, forward strand.
CTTGGTGGGTAATGGGGTTAGCATTACGCCGGCCGTCTATACTTTCCCATGACAGCCCATCCTGGTACCAATTTGAGGCTGGGTCGACCTGCGACGTCCTATACTACGATAAAAATCCACGCAGCCCGCAGTGGGTTTCGATCGCGGTACTCTGCCCACCAAATTGTGTTTTGTGTTGATTATATATAATGGTGTTATGCATATGTCATTTCTTGTTTTTGTTACAGCTATTCGGCGCTAACTCCGTTTCTGAGTTTTTACACCGATCCTATACAGACAGTAATGATCAGTTTATTGTTGTTGTTCGGTTGTCTGCTATAAAGTAATGGTGGTAGTAGTAGTGGTTTGCAGTAGTCTCTGGTAGGAATGGGTGATGTCGGTAGCTGTTACACTGGCCACCACCCACTTCTCAATACAAGTTAATGCTGCCTATTTAAGTCTGGGTGGACACGCATGCCAAGCTCAATTAGTTACAATATTTCGTCACATGTGTGACTTTCCCATCCATCTGAGAGGATGATATGATTGGGGTGGGGGGGGGGAAATGGTTATGCAAGACACAGTTAGCTGAGAGAGCTTACAATTATTATTTTTTAAGTTCTCTTGAAATTTCTTAACTAATTCTATTTTAATAACTTTCGCTCAGGTGATGATTTTTCAATCCTTCGGAGAGGGAAATATGATAAATGGGGGTGGATGGGGGGGGGGGGGGTTTGCCAGACACAGTTAGCTCAGAGAGCTTAAAATATTATTTTAATTTTCTCTTTTCTTAACTATTTCTATTATAATAATTTCGCCATGGATGATTTTTCAGTCCTTCGGAGAGGGAGATATAACTGCGTCGAGGGGAGAGAAGGGGGGGGGGGGGTATGACAGACACTGTTAGCTGAGAGCTATTTTCTTTTCTATCCATTTCATCATTCTGGGCCACAGCAACGCGTGGCCGGGTACAGCTAGTGATACATATAACCATTGGAATCATAAAGTAGTAGTATCCCTGCAATGTGAAGACAAGTATGATATGGCAATGCAGCTTAGAGAAGAATGTTTTTGTAAGGATATGAACTCCTTAGCTCCAGGAAGGGGTTAGGAAGAGAGGATGGGCTTGTCTGATTAGGGCTCGAATTATGCTTCAAGTGTAGGAGGGGACTGGCCACTGGCACTAGGCGCATCTTATTATCGCAAGGAGGTACACTTTACCTACAAATATATCACTAACTCGTAGCTACCACTGCGCTACTGACTTTCTACACCGACCTACACAGACCGTAGCATTTTTGCTATTGTTGTTGGTTCAACTGAAAGTAAAAGGTTGCAGTATCTTCGCATGGGTGAAGTAACAAACTGGCCATTCCCAGTACAATTATCTAGATATAAGTCTTAAAACCCAGATGCCAAGCTCAATTTAGTTAGATATTTCGTCACATGGTGACTATTTCCTCCATCTGAGAGGATGATATGATTGGGGGGGGGGGGGAAGGGGTTATAACAAGACACAGGCTGAGAAGTTTACAATATGGATGTAAATTCATTTCTTAAATATTTCTATTTAAAGAGTGATACTACAATCCGAACGGCAGAGCTATTTAACTCGCGGTTATGCCAAACACAGCGGGTCAAATCTGTAATCTGAATAAAATATTTTAAAATCCAGATGATTTTTCAGTCTTTCGACAGGGAGATGTATCATAGAGAAATGTTGACAGGACACTGTAGCTGAGAGCAGAGATCCATTTCACAGGGAGCCCCAACAACGCGTAGGACACAGATAATAACCATTGGAACTGAGTGATATCTCGTGCATGTGAAGACAAGTAATAGTTGGCAATGCAGCTTACGGAGAAATAATGTTTTTTGTAAGGATATGAACTCTTAGCTCCAGGAACGGGTAGGAAAAGGAACCGCCCTAGAGCAAGACATGTCAATAGGAAGCTGCCACTGTCTATGGCATCTTATTATCGAGGAGGTAAACAAATGAAGGTAATCGTACTACTGGTACTAATGAAGGTAACATAGTCAGACACATTCCCAACCTGTCTGATTGAAAGCTGAAAGGTTTTTAGAGTTTCAGAAACAGGAAAGAACATGCTTTAGTAGGACAACCTCAATAAATTTGAAAGAAATAAAATCATTAGCAAAAGGTAGTCAGACAGTGTGCAAATTAGTACTTCATTCAATTATGAAAAGGGATTTTAAAAAGTAATAGTGGAAATAATAGTGGCATGTATGAGGGAAAACGAAGACAGCGTAGGAACAGAAAAGCAACAATTGTGAATATCTCATGCATTTTATTAATTAGTTAGACAATAGCAGATAAGATTCTCTGAATTAAGTAACGGGTTTGCAACCGCCCTACAAGACATCATGAAGATAGTCTTTTTATTAGTGAAAAACAGGTTTCTGCCTGACTGGTCTGAAGCACATAGTCAGACACTCCTACTATTGAATGGAAAAGGCTTTTACTTCGAAACTGTGTTCATGCTCAATGTTTGAAAGAAAAAAATCATTAGAGAATGAATGAAAAGGATTTGAAAAAGTAATAGTGGAAAACAATAGTTTATGAATACAATTGTTGTCAGCTTTTTTTTTTATTCTCTGTCCTTTATCAGTGTATTTTTTATGAACATGGTTTTTCGCCCACAGGAAAGAAAAGAATACTTTTTTTTTTTTCTGTAGGTTATCTTTTCGACCACACAGCGTATACATTTACTGATTAACTTCTGCTTGTAGTGTAGGTTAACAAGGAAACCTCCACATACATTGTACCCCCCCCCCCCCTTTCCCCCCCCCCAAAATGTGTGCAAATCCATAAATGACATTAACACCCGGCCTGACTTTATGTTCTTAGCAATAAGGCCTGTAATTTTTTGTTGCCTTCTTGAATGAGTGTTACAAATTGTTTATTCAAGCTGACATCAGCACTTTTGTTTCCATTAAACTTTCCAAGTACACATAGCCTATTTCACCACACACGCACACATACACACACACATACACACACAAACACATACACTCTCATATATATATATATATATATATATATATATATATATATATATATATATATATATATATATACACACACACACACACTATATATAGAAATCCAGCTACGACGGGAAAGTTAATGAACATTTTACTTGTTTTTCTACTTCTCAGTTTATCTACACCCCTGCCAATCTCTTTGCCCCTAACTTCACCTCAGGCTTCTACCATCTTGCCCTCCCCGGGCCGTTCAAGCCACTCTCAAGAAATAGGAGATGAAGCAAGTGCCCCTACCCTCGATCGGGAAACGGAGGTGGGGGGGGGGGCGGAGGGGGCGGTAGCACCCACTTTGGGAAAGACTGTGTCAGCTCTTATGGCTTTGACAGCTAAAAAGAAACAGCAGTTACTGTCGAGAATAAATGGACAGTATACTGTTTTAGGGTCTCCGTGACGAAATTGTAAAGCCGTTTTGCTCTCGCTCTGAAGGTCCGTCGCGGATACGTTCACATCTGCGCTGTTCAGTTTATTTGTTTTCGGAGATCCCGGGTGATCGTCACCGGAACTACAGAGTTCGTGCTGTGTGCGACAATCTCGGGAGGCGGCTAGACCTTATGTGGAGAGAGACCGAGTCACATGGATAAAACCAGGTGCAAGTAAGTTGATCCTCTCTACTTTTAACCTGTATTAAAACAGAGTTTTTATCGACATCATGTAAAGCCGGATGCTCGCCAGTCAGTTCAAATGTCTAGCGGTCAAATGTGCGTCGTTTCATTGAAAATTGACTTAACACCTAGCATAGAATAGGTACAAGGTGATATCTTTTGGTGTAAAGAACACCGGTATGGTGTTGGTATTATAAAATATAGCCTACCGTTCAGACTTAAACAACAAACAAACAAAAACAAGCGCTGTATTTCTAATATGCCAAATAGTGGGGGAGGGGAAGGGGAGCGTTTACTTTACTGACTTGACAAAACAAATGAGATCACAAGGGGAGTTACTTCATTGCAGCGCATATTACTCATGAACATAAAACCGGAAGTGTGACTGATGGATTTTGAAAAAATCAGACACATGTCAAAAGAAAGCTATTTTATCAGCACCGTCTTTGTAGATTCAAATACATATCAACAATGCTCAGACATATATTGATATGAAGTCGCAGCTGCGTATTGATTAGAGCGTATGTCTGCTAAGAAAGTGCAGCAGGTTCAATTCTCAGATGAGACAGATTAAATGGGTTTTTTTTCCCTGACCAGTACGACGTTGAAGTCGACCCCCGCAAGAAATAAGCACAAGGCAATTATTTGTTTTTGTGCAGTTGTTTAAAGAAGGCATTGCGAGAAGGAAAGAAATAGACAATCATGCCTTAGCCCAGTGTTTCCCAATCAGTGGTAGATGAACTCCAGGGGATCCATGGAAATAATGTATAGGGTCACGACCGACTGGAGAATATAACGACCTTCCAGGCCATTTTTGTGACGTCACCGGTGTTGATCCCAGACTTCCTGCAATATCCGGGATGTAGATTTAGCCAGCTTGTTGCTTGTTGCCTTATGTTTTGTGGACACATCATTCTACTATACTATATTGTGAATCAAAATGTCGGATTTGTATGTTGTGGACACAGCCTTCTTTAACTATATTCAAATATATTGTGATTAGAGTCTGATTATAAAATTGTTTTTCTTTATGGTAGCGATATATAAGTGTTGTTGTTCTCCTAGCATGTATGATTCATTTTGTATATACTGCATCAAGATTTTTTCGGAGACACAGTATTTGGGTAAGTGGAGAAAAATAATCATAATTAACTAACCTCTTCCAGCGAGTCACTTATTTCTTTACTAATTATTAACTTACAGTATCAATAATTATATGTTGTGGCTGTATATTATTATTAATCCTTTACTATTTGTGTTAATTTTTTTGTTTATCTTGTTCTTCTTCATGTTCACCGGCTGCAAACTCTGGCTAAAAGATCTGTTTGTTCATTCATTTGTGGAGATTAGTCTTGTTCTAGACACTGGTTGTTGCGTGCACATTCTTTATACAGATTTTACTTATTTGTAAACAGACCGCTGGTTTTCTGCATCTCAGGCAAACGCATTCCGACTCCAAAGGAAGCCACAATGAGTTGACTTATTGAGTGTTCTTGCTGTATAGTAAATAATGTTCGATATCATGTATCTGACATACAGAACTTGTTTCCTCTGCTGTAAAAAAATAAGCTACTTCAAGTTACAGTCTAAGCATTTTTTTTTTTTAGTTCAGTTGTTATTTTCTTGATGACTGTGACTTGTTTTGTGTTGAAGGCATACAGGCGTTATCTTAAGTTACTGGATTTGTCTATAATAGGAACTTTAAATGCATTTTATGTAAGGCTTTGCTACAAATGGACGAAACATTAATAGCTGGTGTTGATTTGGAAAAAGCAACTTATACTTATTGTTGCATGCAGCAAATAGGGTACATGCGTAATGTATTTTTTAACTGTTGCCAAAAAATTCATAGTGATAATTAACTTATTTCATCCAACAAGATGAAATTGGATAAATTTGGTTTTACTGTGTGTGCCATGGAGATATATATTTAATAGTGCAAAATTAAAAAGTTATGCAAAATTGGTCTGGAGGAAATAATTGTGCATATATCACTTTCATATTGACCGTGCATACTGCTTGTTATTAACTAACAGTATAATTATGCTCTGCAGTAGTCAACTGATAGTGAAAAATATTATCCTCAATCATTTGTATATTTCTACTGAAAGTAATATTAATCCTCAATCATTTATATATTTCTACTGATAGTAATATTATTCCTTAATCATTTATACATTTCTACTGATAGTAATATACATCCTCAATCGTTTATATTCATTTTATGTATGATATGTGTGTGTTGCACTGCAGTTGCAGTTGAATTATCTATTTTAATGTACTGAAAGTGTTATTGTAAAAAATGCCACCCCTCCCCCCAATCCTCTGATTCAATACCCCCTCAAAATCAGAGTTAACATTTTGCTTGAAAAACTTTAGTTTATTGCTACACTTTATTGATATGTGTTTCCATACTGACTCTAGTAAATGCAATTATGTTTGTCCGCAAGAACCATTATTGTTATATTTTTAATATCACACTTATTTATTTTCAAGTTGATATTTCATTCAATCAAATGTGTTGTAAATTTTTTAAATTGTAATTTAATTTGTGCATAAATCTACTCGAAGAAAATATTTAAAACTGACCGGCCTAACGGACCTTCACAAAAACGGGAATTTCCGTTGACTTAGTTAGCGTATTCTAAAGGAGTTCTACGACATCCTGTAAACTGGTGCCATCGGAATTGGAATACTACTTTTGCTGCTAAAGATAGACATGAAGCGCTTATGAGAGAGTCCCGAGTACTATGATGGCGATTTTTAATTCAAAATTCAACATTTAAATATGACTATTAAAAAAAGCAGTAGGTCCTTGGCAGACCGTCAGAAAAACGGGGTGGTTTATTATTTTGTAACCGCCGAGGAAAGTGAGGGCCTCCCTACCTCCGTGAATAACCGGGATGGGGGCGGGGGCGAGGATAAGCTCCCCTTAAACCGGTAATGTTATCCCCTTAAAATGTACAGTTCTCTTCTTATGCTGTTGGGTTTAAATACCAATTTATTTCTAACATATTATTCTATTGACTTGGTAATCACTTCATTATTTTTAGTACCATAAAAATAATTATTATTAAGCACCTAAGCAAGGGTTAGATCTGTGTAGGAACTTTCATAAAATGTGTAAGGGGATTAGTGTGTCAGCACCACTGACGTCATTACCACGAAGCAACACAAAAATCTACTCTCGTCACTGTTCCTCTACACCCACGCTAAACACACATTTTCATATGTGTCTGTCTAACCGGTGTGCATTTCCCGTCCCAGTCAAAGTAATACACTTATACTTTATTCATTGTGGCTAGTATTTCCCTCGGGCATTTGCTGTGAAATCTTCTGGCGCTAAAATAATGAAAGGAATGTTTTTGTTTTGCTAAGATAACGCGACCGCCTATCATCAAAATTTGTAACATTTCCTCACAGCAGGAGCTCTTAACCTTCATAATGCCACGTCCCTTTAATAGTTCCCTCATATTGTTGAGACCCCAAACAATTATTTTCCTTCATTTTTTTTTTTAAATATATCTAGAAACCATACGTTTTTAACCCTTAGGCTCGGTCGTATGGATACCGCAACCTTTCGGCCTTGATTTCACGAAAGATACCGTAAATCTGGGAGAAATGTGGCTTTTCTGACTACCCCCAGGCGTAAACCCGGACCACAAGGAGTTCGTCACCCGGTCACCGCGCAATCGGGTTTAGCCAACTACGCTAGTGAGCCGGGCTGAAATGATGTATAAAAAGCTAGACATTCTCGCTTTGGGAGCGAGGATACAGTGCGTAAGCGTAAATATATTATTACGGTCTAAGGAGAACGACGCTGCGAAGCGTTACCAGAAGATCTGGCCGACGCTCAACACTCAAGGAAGGGCGACACGGATATAAAATCAGACAGTTACTGGTGCCATCGGATTTTGAATTCTTCGTTTGCTGCTGAAGATGGGGACGGAGCGCTTATGGGGGTGCCCGAGTACTATGATGTCGATTCCTATATAAACATTTAACATTCAACACTATAAGACACTATACAAACACGATCTGAAAAACACCAACATTGACCCGCACGCACTTTGGTGGGAGCTGCTACAGACCGACTTCTATGGAGGCATACAGTGAAAGACACATTATCGCTCCTACAAGAAGCATGACGCAGAAAGCTACAGAGAGGAGATCTCTCAGAGAAAACCATTATCAGTGTAATAGTGTCAACGTTTGTATGTAGTCAATATGGCAGAGATTGCCAATCCGGCATACATGATTTTAGTTATAGCAAAAGCTATTCTGAAAACACGCGGCACAGCTCAATGGTGCCTAGGGACTGACTTCAATATAAGCAATTATCTGTAAACGATTTGACGCTAATCTTCTTCTTCTTCTTCTCCCTTTCTATCCAATAATGGAGCATAGGCCCTTAACCACCTCACGCCAAGTCGTTCTATCCTTCGCCATTGCATGGAGCTCTCCTCATGTCCTCCCCATCTTTTTAATGATGCTAATACTGATGGGAAAATAAACGCAAAGAGACTTGCTAGAAAATCGCTGTTGTTAACTTCAGACGTTGATATATGGAATTGTAACACTGTTCACTGTTCACTGTTCATTTAAAGATCATCTTCATCGCACATCGCACATGATCATCAGTGCTCACAGCTCCCATTTCCACTGAGTATGTCCAAGTGTTTTTAGGCTCACAGCTCCCATCTCCACTGAGTATGCCCAAGTGTTTTTAGGCTCACAGCTCCCATCTCCACTGAGTATGCCCAAGTGTTTTTAGGCTCACAACTCCCATCTCCACTGAGTATGTCCAAGTGTTTTTAGGTTCACAACTCCCATCTCCACTGAGTATGTCCAAGTGTTTTTAGGCTCACAACTCCCATCTCCACTGAGTATGTCCAAGTGTTTTTAGGCTCACAGCTCCCATTTCCACTGAGTATGTCCAAGTGTTTTTAGGCTCACAGCTCCCATCTCCACTGAGTATGTCCAAGTGTTTTTAGGCTCAGATCTCCCATCTCCACTGAGTATGTCCAAGTGTTTTTAGGTTCACAACTCCCATCTCCACTGAGTATGTCCAAGTGTTTTTAGGCTCACAACTCCCATCTCCACTGAGTATGTCCAAGTGTTTTTAGGCTCACAACCCCTATCTCCACTGAGTATGTCCAAGTGTTTTTAGGCTCTCAACTCCAATTCTGTTCTGGCTGATGTAACGAAGCATGGTTTTTATCTTTAGATGTAACACATCATTCAGAAGCAATTAACTACAAACTCTATCTCTGCTTAGAAAAAAATAATTATCTAATTTATTAAAAGTATCGTGCTGTATTTATCTGAATTGAAGCAAGTAAATTGCCTCTTTCTACCCTAATATATTCAAGGCATATTGTGCTGACATTATATTATACAGCATTCGGCAGTAGATGGATGATGAAGTCACGTCATTCATCATCAGGTGCCTTGCCGACTGGCGTGGGCGATCATGCCCCTCCATAATCTGCGATCTCCTGCAGCATGTTTCTGTTCGTGTGCCGACACACCTCCATGCCATGCATCAAGACTGTCAAGCATCTTCTTTCGTTGTTTTCCTCTATCCCTCCTTCCACAGATCTTTACAGTGGTCACAACATCTTCTATTTTCCCTCTTCTCATAACATGGCCAAAAAATGATGACTGTTTCCTTCTGATGTCTGTGATAAGTTGTCTTCGGGCTCCCGCCTCTTTCAAAACCTATTGGTTGCTCTTTTTTGCTGTCCAAGGTATTCTAAGCATTCTTCTGTAAAACCACATCATTCCTCTAGAAATTGTTTGGCCTGCCTACCAATTGTCCAGGATTCACAGCCATATGTTCAAACTGGATGTATGTAGCAAGCAAGAATTCTTTTTCTCTCAATGACAAGGATATATTGCACAAGATGTTTTTCATTTTATAAAATGCAGTTTTTTCCAGTCCTATTCTGTTTCTTATCTCAGTTATGCATCTTCCTTCTGATGTTACCCATATGCCCAGATACTTAAATTTTTGTACCTGTCCTAAAATAACACCATCGACTTTTTATTACACATTTAGGAATAATTCGTTTCTTTGATACCACCATTACTTCTTCTTCCCATTATTCAAACTGAGGTCCATTCTTCCACTTTCTAACACGACAATGTCTATCATTTCCTGTAGTTCTTTCTGACTTGTTGCTATCAAGACTGTGTCATCAGCATAACGTAAATTGTTTATATTGTGCCCAACAACCACAATTCCGGGCATATCAATTAAAGATCTCTTTATATATTCACTGTGTATTGAAAACAAATCAGGTGACAGTACACATCCTTGTCGTACGCCCCTCTTTTTACCTTGAAATAACCCTAAACAGTTGTTAATTCTTATAGTTGCTGTTTGCTGCCAATACATATTATTTTGATCGTAGATCTTTCGCATTAATGTTTTAATTTTCTAACAGTTTGATTACTTCTTCATGCTTCACACAGTCAAATGTTTTTTGTATAGTCTATGAAGCATAAGTACAAATCAGTCTTTACTTCTATAGCCCTTTCAGACAATGTCCTTAGGATGTATATGGCATTGTTTGTCCCTTTTCTTTCTACAAATCCACATTGTTCATCGAATTATACCAGAAATCAGCGGTCACGTCACGACTGCCTTTTCTCGCCGAATAGTCTCTCTCTCTCTCTCTCTCTCTCTCTCTCTCTCTCTCTCTCTCTCTCTCTCTCTCTCTCTCTCTCTCTCTCCCTTTGATTCTCTCCTATACTTTCACATCACTGTTCTTCTCAAACACAGCGTCAATAGTCAACCTTGATCAAAAAGTATATACAGTGGCAGTGTAATGTTCAAAATGAGAGGGCGTATACAAAGTTACCACAAAGCGGCAGTTACAAGAACGATAGTACAGAGTGAATTGTTACTTTACTGGGAATTAAAGAATCGGTGCTATTCATTGCCGCCATACAAATGTAGATGATAATGACTATAGGGTCAACCAACGGTTCAGATAACAATGAGGCTGATGATACTTTTCATGACCGTGACTTTCAATGAAAATTATTATACTCATGGATGGATCGAGCTAATTACAATCATGATTGTCACATATCACTCCTGTCGCGTGCCTAATGTAAGGATTTCTCCTTCAGAACCAGCAGCACTCAGAGATAATTTTGTTGAGTCGTTTGGCTCGTATTGGTCTAAGGGATTTTCCCCGTAGGCCAATATACGATCAACTTATCTCTGGAGTAGGGGCAATCTCAAGTATTGGCACTACAAAATATGTCAATTAT
>CAJHNH020002065.1:104661-122161 GCA_905116865.2 Candidula unifasciata
AGATTCTTAAGAGTTTAAAAACCACAAAATTTTTAAGGGGTTTAACTGTTTTTTCAGTAGGGGTGGTTTATTGAGGGCATAAGCTATTAGTCTTTTACAGGGGAAAGATCTACGTTCGAATCCGCTACTCTAGCGATCAATGGTAGAACTAAGTGAGATCACACGCCGATATGGATTGCTCTACAGCAGTGACCTACTTTACAGAAACATTCTAGGTCTCCGACACTTATAATTACTTACACCAAGCATATGTAATGAACTGAAACATTTCCAGATGCCTTGAAAGTTGACAGTATATCAGGCACAGATTAACACATCTGGAGGCTTGAGAAGCTGGCAGGAGAATGGCGTCAAATTAGAACATTTCAGGCGTCGGTACAAAAGAAGTTCCTTGTTATACTGGGCAAGGAGTAAATCGGTTTCCAAGAAACCTCAATTAACTCCGTAAATATATCCCCAAAGAAAATACATTTAAAAGTGGAGTTTAGTTAAGTAACCAGAACAGGCAGGACATAATAATGTTTGGTCCAATACAGGCCTATATATATAGATAATAAGGACTATATATTTCTGGGCGAGTCCAAGTTTGAATTTTGTGCAGATTACAGGTAAGCACAGGTTATCAGCCTTACAACCGATGTGATATGAACTATCATTTCAACGCAAATGATAACAGCAATTTGATAAGAGATCCGGATGTCCAAACTCAATCCCACTGATCCAGAAGTTCAATAAGTCGTTTGCTGCATTGGATCCAGAGGCATCAGCAGTGTGTTGCAAATGTATTACTGTAGTTCAAGACGCTGATAGGGATATCACATGATAAATAAAGCTTATTCTCCATTTCCTCTCTCCAGGATTTGCAAATTCTAAACAGTAGTTTCTCGGGACGTCTCTCCTAGACAAAGTTTCACTTTTGAGCAATTAGTGCAGAAGTTTCTGCTTTCCTGAATTTTAATACTGAATTAATAATTACAGACTCTGAAACATTATGAAACTGATCACGCATTTAAAAAAAAGGCACACACCAGAAAAACAGTGCTGAACCAGTAGTCATTTTATTTATCATCATTATGGTGCGTTTTCAAAGTCTTGACCTAAAACTTTAAAAATATCTCGAAAACCTTTTATAGGGATGAATTAGAATTTGTGCATGCGGTCTTAGATTTCACACGTCCGTATGATTTTATAATGAAGTATTGCACCGGTGTTGCTATTTTCTAAAAGCAGCGAATTTCTCTGATCTTTGTCGAACAATTATTTTGTGTACCCCATGAAATTTTTTTTTTTTTTTTTTAAAGAGCATAATACTGTAAGTGACACATGTTTTGTGTATCTTTAAGCCACAAGCGTGAAATGTGTTTTGGTGAGTTCACATGTGCAGCGATGCGTAGTTATTATTATTGTGTTTTTTTTTTTTTTTTTTTGGATAGCGTGTCCAGCATTCAATAAAAACAACTGTGTTCAGATAATATCTTCTTTTTTCTGCCTTTCTATCCCAAATGGAGCATACACCCTCAACCAACTCACGATAAGTCGTTCTATCCTTCGACATTACAGGTAGTTCTTCACATGTCTTCCCCATCTTTCTAACTTTATTCTCCAGCTCTCTTCTCCATGTGTGTTGTGGCCTTCCTTTACTCCTATACCCCTGTGGGTTCCAGTTCAAAGACATTCTAGTTATGCTGTTCTCCTGTTTTCTCAGTGTATGTCCTATCCAACGCCAGTGTCTTTTCCTCACTTGTTGGTCCACTTGAGCCTGTTTAGTTCTCTCCCAAAACTCTACATAAGTTATTCTATTATACCATTCAATTCCCTCTATTCTGCGCTGGCACCAGTTAATGAATGTCTGTAATTTATTAGCAATTGCCTTAGTTGTTCTCCGTGATTCCGCCCTATACAAAAGTACTGATTTGACTTTAGAATTAAAAATTTGTAGTTTAGTATTTCTTTTAATTTATTTTTCACCTCCAAAAATTCTCTAGTGCTATGAAAGCTACTCTTGCCTTTTGTATTCTTATTTTATTATCTCTATCAGCTCCTCCATCTTTATCAACATTACTACCCAAATATAATATACGGGAGGTTAAATGTTGGAGATGACACATGAAAAGCGTGCAATCTGATGTTTTGAAAAGTTCCGGTTTTTCAAAACTGTAAGCTTACTTTGAAGTTTTATTTTAGCAATTAATGCAAAATAAAAAGTATATTTTTGTTTACATTACATCTCAGAAGGGTATTTTCATTGACATGTTGCATGCCACATTTCAACAATTTAGACCTACAGGTTTCTGAGTTACAGATTTTTGAATCTGGTCATGACTTTTGAAACGGAATATAATCTATAACAAATTTTCACACCTCTTGACAGGGCGAAACGAAATCTACGTGGCCTCACGCCTGTCACATTCACTACTGACAAGGACATATCCTAGTACCTCTTTTAAACTGGACAACCTTAGAGCTAAAGTAAATTTTAATTAAATGTTAATCAAAGCGGCTTCAAACCTAAGACCTTTGGATTACCAGCCAAGTGTCTAGCTACAGCGATACCGAGGCCTCATTCTTGGATATACCGAGTGAAATATGAGAGTCGTATCTCTCATTAATGAACATAATAAATAAAGTTGTAGGCGAAATACAGAGCGAAAATATGTGTTATATCAAATTACCGATATCACAAACAATAACGCAAACAGAAATAACCAGATTTTACCGGTCTGTTGACACCACTGGAGTGGAAATGTATCTCTAAAACTTTGTATATTGCATATACAATTTGTTTATGTCACTCAGTCAGCGATTCCTAAATTGTTAAAATATCGGATTGTCTTGATTCTTTTCTACAGTCGAAAGAATTCTGAGAGGCGAATCTTGACACATGGAAGAAATACATATAATTATGTGAAGATAATTAATGGCAGACAAGAAAGAAAGAAAATGAGTTAGGATTAAAATGAATATTCTTGACTAAAGCGAAGAAACAAAACAATTGTTGTTAGCGTTCACCAGATGTAAATCCCTGCTGAAAACCTAGTAGCTCGTCCATTTCTATAATTTGGCTTCGTTCCAGGACATGTGTTTTGCGTTTGCACCCGTTTTACGGATTTTGCTTAGTTGTGTGCAGACTGCTTGTTCCTTACCTCGCAGGCAGGTGCAATCCGACTTTGAAAAAAGCCCCTAATTAGTGGACTCTTACGACACGCTTGTTGGGGAGGCAGTGGGCCTTATCATGGTTTTCTCATAATGGAACCCCGGAACCCAGATAGGAAATAAAAATATTGAAAGCAAGAGTGGATAATGTTATATAGCACACACATGTGAATCCCGAGAGTCATATAACGTCACTGTTGGTAAATCCAACAAAGAAGAGATAACACATTCATGTAACGATATCTGCAGAGTCCGTGGCGACTGCAGTCGGCATGCGGCCATACCTTCACAGACTCAAAGACACCCCGCACACACAGAAGTCTACATGGCAGTAGGGGCAGTTTTTTTTTTTAATAGGAAGAGGAGAAGGGGCATTAGAAAAGGCCTATACATACTGGGAATAGTAATTAAAAACAATAAAAGAAATAATTAGGAATCTGTATATGTGCTAAAACAACACAGTCAGTCAGCAACGCGAAGCTGTTATAATATTGTTCAATTAATACCTGTCAGGTAAAGATAATGGATCCTACTGGCAGCACAAAAAAGCCACTGATTTGCCAACAAAACGTGAATTGTTCAATACATTATACAGATACTGATTAGACAAACGAGTGCATAAATACACATTTACATTCATGACACATAGTAATTAACAAAATAAAGGACCCCTTTACGCTAGACTATAAATACAGACACACAACTACACAATCGTAGAACTGCTTATAGCATATACAGAAATGGTAGCTAGATGAACATGCTCATAAACCATTATTGCACTGTCGAGTACACAAAGTAATGAAGTTTGGGCGTGTGCTACTTCATTTCATTTATTTTGTTGTTCACAGATTGACAGAAGTGCAGGAGTTGAGCGGTTGCTTGCTGACAGATCGTGTGAACAGCCTTGTTGTGAGTGAGATCTGGCTGACTTGAGACAGATGCATGGCAACTCTCAAGAACTACTCCAGCAGGTCGCACACAGACGCTTCAAACTGACGAGGGGGAGTCCAGCTCTTAATAATGCAAGCTATACCAGTAAATGAAAACCGCTTTAACCCATTGGCTGGAATGATTGACTGCTTTTCTGGTGGGCATTTGTTTGAATTTTTCAAGATTATCGACATGCTAAACAAAACACACTAAAAAATAATTGGGGGCTTACCTCCACTCCCCTCCCCTCTTCTACATCCGTCCCAGTCTGCCTTTTTTTCGAATGTTTCTCCTTCTCTTTCTCTCTCTCCCTCTCCCTCCCCCCCCCCCCATCTCTCTCTCTCTCTCTCACACACAACAATGACATATTTCGTTGCTTATTTTATAACATGACACAATATTTTCTTATATTAGGCATAAGTAATATAATTTAGTGAAATCCTGCCGTTTAGAGGTGGTAGTAAACGCATTTAACAATTCCATATCTTTGACAGACTATGATTTAATTTCTTTTGAGGACACAATTTTATTGTTAAGAATATTCGTTGATGTAACATTTGGACATTAATACATACAAGTATTTTGTAAATATGCGTTCTGTAATCCTAAACGGCAGCAGTTATTATTTTATATCTATCTCATCAGGGACATTTAGCCGCAACAAATTAGCCCCGTATGGCCTAGGGTGCTCAGCCTACTTAGAGAGAGACGCTTGAACAGCTGATCAATCAGCTTAACATAATTATACTAATTACCGTCAATGGCTTTAGGGTACAGTTTGGACAAAACAGCGCTTGACTTCCTTCTTTCGTGAGTCTATCACAGTTTTACTTCCAAGTTTTAAAGAAAATTATATATGAATTAAAAATGCCACTATTTTGAAGTAAAAGACGGCTTTATTTTTTCTATTGTTTTTATTCCCGGAGCCACAATATTCAATACAGTTAATCAAAGTAACATACAGTTTACTGCAGGGTTACCACTTTGAATATGCGCCACTGGTGTCCTAATACACCAAAAACGTCCTCCCCATGTGGGATGCAATTTTTTGTTTCATTTAAAGCCCCAACCTGGCTTATGTCAAGGCTCTGAATATAGCCGGGGCATAGATATGGTCTGGCCATAGATATGGCCTAACGAGTCATTCTCATCCGCATGATGGCACTTTGTGCCACCGGATGTTTATAGCTTGTGTGATGTCCTGGTGGGGTATAACTACCTACCTTCTAATACCCAACTGGAGAGTTTAAAGGTCATATCTTAGTTTGGCTCTGTATGTCAGAACAAGATTTTTTTGTTTGTTAAGTGTAGTTACACATTTGGATATTAGACTTGGAGGGAACAATCAGACATACAGATGTTAGAGGTAGTAGCTCTAAACAGGGCGGCGAAACTTAGGGCTCAGGGAACTGGGGGCCCTTATCCCCCCACTACACCCCAAAACAACTGTTGGAAGCGGCCTCAACTCCCCCCCCCCACCACCCTACTCCAACCGATTGGTGGTACAGGCTCGGCTTTCCCTACCCTATTTCAAACAATTGATCGAAGCCGCCTCAGTTTCCCAACCCCAAACAATTGATGGAAGCGGTCCTAGTCTCTCCCACCCCTCCCCAAACAATTGATGAATGCGGTCTCAGTCTCCCCTCCCCACCCCAAACAATTGATGGAAGTGGCCTCAGTCTTGTTTCCTCAAACCAAACAATTGGTGGAAGCGGCCTCAGTTTTCCTTTCCCACCCCAAACAATTAGTGTAAGCGGCCCCAGTCTTTCCTCCCCACCCTAAACAATAAATGGAAGCGGCCTCGGTCTTCCTTCCTCACATCAAACAATTGGTGGAAGAGGTCTCAGTCTTCCTTTCCCACCCCTAACAAATGGTGGAAGCGGCCCCCGTCTTCCATCCCCACCCCGAACTATTGCTGAAAGCGGCCCCAATCTTTCCTCCCCAACCCAAACAATTGGTGGAAGCGGCCTGAGCCTCACGTCCCTTCCCCAAATATCCTCCCTCTTTTGTTTTAAAACGAGGCCAGGCAGCCCCTTCTGCCATGAATGGACATTCTACTTGAAATTTTTTTTTTTTTAATGCAGCCATATTTCAAATGGTTATTATTGTTATTAAGCAAGCAGTACCTTATTATTATGCTCTTATATTAGAATCATTGCCCCTTTATCCGTCATACCCTTATGCTTAATAAATATGCAAGACTGGAAAGAGGCTGGATCCATTTAGGTTGGGTCTACTTGGGGACCAAGTAGTATACGGATTTGAACCCTTGACCTTCGAGCTGGCCGTTGAGCAGGTAGCAGCTGCGTCACAAGGCCGTCCTACTTTGTGTAATTTAAGTGTAATTTAAGAAAATAACGCAGGAATGTGTTGCGTGTTAAGAAAGAATTATTCAGCGTCTTGTCACGATGGAAAAGTTCCATTTCTTGGAACTGAAGCGTGCTTGCTATTACTTCCTTATTAATTACTTCCTAATATGGCAAGTAAAAGTACAGTTAGTTACGTATCCTAAACAAAATGTCGCAAACCGAGCATATCATTTGTTTGCCTTCGCGTTATACTAGACAATTTGACAGTCAATACTCCGGCTTTGCTCTCTGATCCTTCAACTGTGAAAACATGGTCTAATTCAATTCAAACTGTACACTAGGTCAATCAATACACACACAGATACATACGGAAACCTTATGGTAGGCTGCATAATGGCAATGCATCGTTATCTTCTTCTTTTACTTCTTCAACCTTTCTCTACTCCTGGAATGACTCGCAGCATCAGGGCAGGAAGAGATTTATGGAACGGGTTTTTTCTGTTCTATTCCTATACACTCTTAGCACTTTTCAGTGTCTGATATTTCTGTGGTCCATCTTCTGCGTGGTCGACCTCTGGCTCTACACCGGTGTATCTGTATAACATTGCTCGTTGCAGCGTGGCTAAACCACTTGATCTCTTGCCTACTGATAAAGTTCAGGTCTGGCTCTGTGCCGACTCTCCTCCTGCTATCATCGTTCCTAAATCGACCCCCCCCCCATCAATTTGGTTAGTGCATCATTGTCTGTATCTTTTCTAACTGTCAAACATTTCTTAAATCATTCATATTTCCCATCACCGTCCCCGCCCATTGCCCCTCCCCTCCCCCCCCCGCCTTTTTTAAACGATTTACTCTGTATCTCAGCCTTTTTTTTTTTTCTGCCGATGTCTCCTATTTGTCTTTGTCACATTTCACTTAATTTTATTACAATGATATTTAATGCAATTCAACTCATCTATCGCATATCATAGTTACTACTGCTGCTAATGCTGCTGCCGCTGCTGGTGCTACTACTATTTCTGCTCCTACTACTACTTGTCAGCTACCTACTTTACTAATGTATTTTCTATGGCTCGCTAGGTAGGCCAGCTAACAGTCTTCACTACCCTACGACACACTTAAGACACGCACCTGCTGAGTACAAACATAATCTTTAATGTACAATGAATAATGCAACTTAATGCACCTCAAACTAGTTGGCAGTCCTTATCCTGAACGCTGGAGTTGAGCAGCTTTTACATTCACTGGTCAACCTGAGCCGTTCCCATGGATCCCCAAGGACACGATTCCAAATTAACAGTTTATCAGTGCTGACTACGCCGCCGTCTATTGCCACGCGGGACTCAGTGACACACGTATTGTGTATGGCCTAAGTGTGACTGGACAGTGTTACCGCCATTAACAATGCGTGTCACACATTAGCTAGCTGCTTAACAAATACTGCGTGGAACGTCTACTAAACAAGGAACTATAACTCTACGTTATCTCGTCGAAACATTAAATGGAAACACAGCCTATCTCAAAACTACTAACCACAAACACTATTCAATCTAACTGTCACTAAACTACGTTTACCTAGTCAAAGCGCTACGTCTCGTCCAGTCCAATGTCTCCCACACAACTCTCCTCCAGCATGCTCTGTCCAAGCTTTTTTGTTCCCCTTCCAGCGTTCATCTCTCGACACGCTGTAATACATGTTAACGTGGCACCTGGCTTTAGCCAGTTAACTCGACCCAGTTCATTCCGTGGTCAGGCTGCCCGGTCTCCCAATGAGTTTTACTGAGGGTCAGCTCGTTCATACGTGATGATTCACTATCATTCTCCGTTCATCCCGTAGCCGAACTGGCCTCTGAAACTACTACTACTACTTCTACTACTTCTACTACTACTACTACTACTACTACTACTACTACTACTACTACTACTACTACTACTACTACTACTACTACTACTACTACTACTACTACTACTACTACTACTACTACTACTACTACTACTACTACTATACTACTACTACTACTACTACTACTACTACTACTACTACTACTACTACTACTACTACTACTACTACTACTACTACTACCACTTCTGTTATTACTAAAACAACTTCTACTGTTCCCTCTTACAGACCCCACCATCATTAAACTTTGCCATTCTTTCCCAAGGAATGTGATGTTGTCACAAGGTGCGCCTGTCGTCACAACAAGAGAGATATCCATCCATTGTTCAATGTCTACTCAGAGAATTCACGGTATTTCAAAAGCATTTCAAAGAATCATTAATCAGACGTCCCCGCCTCTAGAGCCCAACCAGTATATCTCTCAGTTCGAAAAGGTTTCGAGTACTAACATAATTTTTCATTTTTCTCTTCTCCAAACGTGAACATCAGGTTTTAAAATCATAAGAGACAATCGTGGATATTCGATTGTAGTATCATGAAACACATCGTTTTGATATTGGTACACTAGCTCTGTCTATGCAGCGTCCATAGTTTAGACGTTGCAAACCCGACGTCCGACTCGTAATTCCAACGTACCATCATCGAAACCAACTGCTGGCTGCGTGGCTTTTTATCATGGTGTGGGGCTTCGCAGGTCGACACAACCTAAAATGGGTATCAGCATGTATGTCCTGGAAAAGCAAAGACGACCGGCGTAATGCTGACCATAAAACCCCCGTAATGACGATTGGTCTGTTAAAATATGGGGTGTTCTTTCCAGATGCTCAAGCGCCTAAAGGGGGTGAAAAAGGATGTGTACTTTACTTTTAACTCTATAAATCATTTCGCATTTCTGAAAAATTTATACCTGTAGCTTTTTAGTCGTCTCACATCTTGAACAAAATGTCCTAAAATAATGGAAAGAGATGACGGATCTCACAGCCCAGTACTAGAAAATCCTTAATGTGATACTGATGAAGCGGCACTGCAAGAAATCTGCAAGGTCATGGTAATCAATGTCAGAAGCAGACACCTGCAGTGATCATATTACTGTTCAGTGTAATATGAGAGTGACACAGAAAATACTCAAGAAAAATCAAATAGAAACACCAGTTTCCGAATAATCATTATAAACATTGAGGAGGGAATTAGTATTTCACTATAACTGTGAGCGATCAAGTGAGTGAGTGAGTGAGAAATAGAGAGAGGGGGAGAGAGAGAGAGAGAAAGAGAGAGTGAGTGAGAGAGAGAGAATAAGCATATTGTAACTTCAGTGTTTCCTAATATTGCTCATGGAGTGTGGATGACTGACCGAGAGGGAGAAAGAATGAGATAGAGAATAAGAGAGAGAGAGAGAAAGAGAGAGAGAGAGAGAGAGAGAGAGAGAGAGAGAGAGAGAGAGAGAGAGAGAGAGAGACAGAGACAGAGACAGAGACAGAGACAGAGACAGAGACAGAGATTTTATAATATATTGTTAAGAAAGCGTTTCCTTTTTTCCCTATAGTTTATACAGTTAAGCTTTAGTCATCATGCCTGCCTAACAGTTTTTATCCCGTGTCTTGTCGATGTTTTCTTACGTGGATGTTCAGCAATATTTCTCTTTATGCGATCTTAGAAATTTAGAAAGCTGAAAATAAAACATATATGAAATACATAAACAGTATAGAGAGACAAAATCGAAAAATAAGGGGGGGGGGGGGGATGGCGAAGCACTGAGACACGTGTCAACTTAAACATGCAATGCAAAGAAATAGACATTTTGTGTGTTTTTCATTGGCACAGGAGCTAAGCAACTATGGGATGACCCGTTTGCTCTGAAGCTGAAACTAAGATTACCAGATGTGATCGTGTTAACGAAAAGTGTGCGAGTACACTGTTCATCAAGTCGAATAATTGGAACATGCTGAAGTCCTAACAAATACAACAACGATAGTCTTGATCAAATGATGAATGATTTTTTTGTACGACCTACTTAGTACTTACTTAATATTTCTGAAGGATAAGTGTTAGAAAGGACCCAATATAAAAAGGGCATGTGTGCCTAGTTTTGGATCCTCCGGTGATAAATCGTGTTCGGTAATGTACTTCACCTCCTCAACGTAAAGCATAATACGGCAAAGGTAAGATGCGATTATATGAGATGAGCAGAGATAAGGTCAAATCAGATCATATAATACGAGGTGCGGTGAGTAGAGATGAGACAAGGTAAGGTGAGATGAGATGAGGGAGACAGGAAGGGTGTGATGATATGAGGATAGGCGGGATAACATTAGGTAGGATGAGATTAGATGAGACAAGGTGAGATGATATGAGATGAGATGTGACAGAGTAAGATTAAATGAAAATCAGATGTGACGAGGTGAGATGAGATGAAAAGAGATTAAATGAGGTGAGATGAGATGAGTTGGGGATATGATGAGATTAAATAAGATCAGATGCCATGACGTGAGGTAATATGAATAGAGATTAGATGGGATGGGACAAGATTAGGTAAAATGTGATGGAATGATTTTAGATGAGATGAGGTGAGATTAGATATGATGAGATGAAATGACGTGAGATCATATAAGTAGAGATAATGTGAGATCAGATGTAGGGAGATGAGTAGAGAAATGATGAGGTGAGAGGAAACAAAATGAGATGAATTACTATGAGAAGAGATTATATAAAAGATGAGATCAGTAGAGATGTTACTAGGTTAGCTGTGATAAAATGAGACGAGGTGAGATAGCATTACATGACATGAGATGAGCAGAGATGACAGTGGGTGAAATGAATTGACATCAGATTAAATGAGATGAGATTCGATGAGAGGGGATCATATGACATGAGTTGGGATGAGACAAGAGGAGATGAGAGACGAACTAACCTGACATGCAGAAACAGCATTAGCCATGAAAGGAACATCTGTGACACCGGAGGGATCCACCCATGTGTCTCTTTATTTAATACTATTACCATAATTAAGACTCCATGACTAACCTAGCAAAGTGCGATGGACGGAATAGAATCAGCTTACTGAGTCATGTAAGGAAAATATTGCTGCACATTAAAGTAATTATTGCACTCTGTAGGACTCATGCTGAGATACATGATCGCCTTCGCCAGAAAGTAAGGTATTTAATAATGATGACGTATATTAACACGGGAAAAAAACTGGTTAACAAAACGTAAAGGACCATTTTAATTCAGTTGCATAATGGGTATATGATGCCAGACCCATCAGCAACACTTAAGGAGTTATATGGTCAACATCACACCGAATGATTGTACTTCTGGTATAAAGAATACTATACACAAAACACACAACCATTTAAAGAACAGGTTTGCATGAACAATGAGTTGCAATTCTTGTGTGGGACAATCGGTATGAGCCGCCTTATGTATTTTTATTGTGAATATGCATACTTTAAGATTTTGATAAGACTGACAAGTTTTTAACTAGTTTCAAATATGACAGTGAAGGACACGTGCGATTTACACCGATAGAGGTACGGAATAATTATGGGACTAACCGTGTACAGTGATGTTGAAACCTCCGCTGACAGACTGATGAACGACTAACTAAATATATATTCAATCAGTCAGTTCGGTTTCAGTAAATCTAGTGATATTCCTACAGATAATGTTGTCTGCAACAGATCTAGAAGGTGCCCTGTCTCGACTTGACTTGACTTTCTACCCCACTAGGACATCACACAAGCGATAAACAAGCGATAAACACCCGATGACACAAAGTGCCACCATGTGGATGAGGATCACCGTGGAGAGGTCCCAGAAACCGCGTTCAGACAATTGGCCATATTTATGGCCTGCCTATATTGCGGCCTCTGGCAAAAGCCAGAGTGGGGCTTCAAATGACAAAAAATTACGTCCTAAAAAGGACGTAAGGAATACTGCATAATGTGCCCTGTCTCTTTCGGTGATTGTAAATGTTTGTAAATAACTTTATCCTAATATGGGACACATTATTTTAATATTCCCATCCCTGTTGTAGACGGTGGCCCTAATAAACGTAACGGTTGAACTGGGTTTATGGGACTTACACCATATTCATCCTCATAAGTAAGTAAATTTTCCTTAACAAAGTCACCACACATAACGATAAAACACTGGGTGACACAGGGGGCCACCATGCGGATGAAGATCAGCCGTATAGCGGCCCCTGGCAAAATCCAGGTGGGAATTCAAAATAACGTAAAGTTGCGTCCCACAAGGAGAATGACAAAGATGAGCTCAGGGTTATCTTCATCCGAATAGTGGCACTTTATGTCACTATGTATTTATCGTTGTGCTGTCTTAGTGGCGTTGAACATACTTCACTCACTGATTGTAAATACTTTCAGAGCCCACATAACTCTTTGTGTGATCTTCTCACTTATTTCGCTGTCTAACTCCTGCTAGCCTAAGTCACCCCCCCCCCCCCCACACCCCCAGCATAATTGCATATTTTATAAAATTGATCTGCCTTGTAAAGTTGCCGAAATGTTCCAAAATTTTGTGTAATGATTTTCAATAAATGTGGTAATGTCCTCAGTTTTTCCGTAACGTGTGTATTTGATTATTTGTGTATTGAATTAATACCTCTTTTTCTGTACATGCATTATAGCCCCAGTTCAGTTTGCGAATGAAAAATAAAACTTTATGGGCGTATAATCGTAACATTTGAATGTATCAGAAGACACGTAAAGAGCACTCATAACATTTACCTATGTTTATACATTTTTTTTTTTTTGAACGCTTCTAATATTGTGAACAGTTTAGACACTCGTATAGATCTACTTGGCTTTGCTAAGATTGTCAACGCATTCTTAGAGATCAAGATAGAAAACTGTTGTTTTTTAAATCACACACACACACACACACACACACACACACACAAACACACACAAACACAAACTTCACACGCACACACTTCACACACACTTCACACACACTTCAACACACTTCTCACACAAGGCTTTATTAAGAAAGTGTGATGTAACTGCGCAGTCATTTATGTGACGAACGCTAATCCCGCATTTAAACTGTATGGCTCTCTTCACTATTATAATGCCAAAATCTTTTCAAGTTTTCATAATGATAAGAGCAATACAATGTAAACATTTGTTTAGACCTCACAACATGTGTTAAAGAAAAAAATTGAGGAAGAGAAAGGGAGATATTACGGGAAAAGAAGTGTAGGAAGAAGGTAAGGAGAAGAAAAAGAAGAGGAAACATTAGAAGGAGTGGAGAAGAAAAAGTAAAAGCAGAAGAACGAGGGGATATTGGGAAGAAGAAGATGGTGCAAATAAAGAAGAAGAAGAAGACGAAAAAGAAGAAGAAGAAGAAGAAGAAGAAGAAGAAGAAGAAGAAGAAGAAGAAGAAGAAGAAGAAAAGAAGAAGAAGAAGAAGAAGAAGAAGAAGAAGATGAGGAAAAAAAGTAAATAAAGCAGAAGAAGAAGAACGAGCGAACGAACGAACTTTATTTTCAAAGGGTCACAAATTGGGCACGCAGGCCCGTCTTACATTCGGCCCTTCCAGTCAACCATCTTTCGCACAGCAGTTGTATTTTACTAATAAAGCATGTTATGATCATATGATGTTATGCATATTATGAATATTATAAAAGAACACAAAAGCATGAGTTGTAAAGTGCATTCAAAAACCCGCGCGTGCATACATACACCCGCATACACACGCTCACCCACTCACTTACACACACAAACATGCATGCATACATTACATACATACATACATACATACATACACAGATACATATAAACAAACATGCATACACACATACACACAGGCATACGTACACACAAACATACAGGCATACATACATACATACATTAATACATACATACGTAATACAGGCATACACACATACAGTCATAAATCCAGTCATGCATGGAGACACACCCATGCACACACGGACACTCCCACAGAGACACAAACATTCAGACAAAAATACAGACACACACACAGACACTTACATATAAACACACACAGGGAAACACACAGCACACATACGCAGACAAACATGAGGACACATACATGCAGCCACATAGACACACACGCAGTCAAACACACAAACACACACAAATACAGACAAACAGGCAGACAAACACATACTGACACCCACAGAGACAAACACGCAGAAATACATATACATACAAACACATAGAAATACACACGCAGACACATATATGAAGAAGAAGAAGAAGAAGAAGAAAAAGTAAACGAAGAAGAAGAAACAATGATCTGGTAGTCTGGTAGTCTGGTAGTCTTAGTTTCAGCTTCATAGCAAACGGGTTGCCCCATCTTTGCTCCGCTCCTGTGCCAGCGAAAAACACTCAGAATGTCTATCACAGTCCCTTGTGGAAAGATTGACAGACTGCTGTCTCAGCATACCTAGCATACACTCGCATTGAAGCATACAGTAGCCATCCGAAGTGCTAACACAAACAGTCCAACATTAGAAATGCAGTCCATCATTGGTGATAGCAGAACTTGTCGTCAACAGATCAGCAGTTGTCCGCGTGATCAATTTTAATACGGGTCCCGCAAGCATTGAACGACAGGCATCGCGCCATTTTCTGAATCTACAATTCACACCACCACGTTGGTCACAGTCGAAAAAAACATTCCAAATGCAATCCGCAGCTCACAGGGTCACGCCATGCATTCAACTCAGAAGCTGGGCGACGAAACTATATCCAGTCTACAAATGGAGCAAAAATGCATCGGCCACCGTCCGGCAGAAGCAAAAAATTTGCCTCTGTTCCGAACGGCGCCGCTGTCTAGCGTCCATTTTAACCGGAAATGATAGTGATAATGGTGACGATGACGATAATCATGATGATTGTCACATATCACTCCTGTCGCGTGCCTGATTTAAGGATTTCTCCTTAAGAACAAACAGCACTCTAAAATAATTATGTTAAGTCGTTGGCTTGTATTGGTCTAAGGGATGCCCCGTGGCCAATATACGCTCAACTTATTTCTGGAGTAGGGCAATTAAAGTTTTGGCACTACAATATATATATTTATATATAGTATTCCTAGGCACACTTGGCTGGACGCCCCCACTACTATAAAAAGATAGTTTACTATCATAACCATGTTAACACATATAACACTTATTACTCACACAAACATCAAAGCTAAACAGTTAGAATGGTGAAATAGGGACACCCAAGTCAGCCATGAAAATGAATGCATGTAATCAGTACAATATATACATAAAATAGTGAATTGGACACAAGATCTCAGTGGATGGATCCCAGAAAACAATGACTCGACCCAGATATTGAAGCAGCCAGATTGCCTTGAGGTGGACATGATTTCATCACGGGAACTGTGAGGAGCTGTGGGAAAATAGCATAATGGTGATTCATCAATTACTTAACCCGGTTCGTAGATCGATGCTCCCCTCAGTCCATGGTGATTCGACTGTAGTTGACTCAGGACTCTATGTCTCCTAGTTGATCTGATACCAGTTTACCTCCCCATCGAGGACACCGGAACTGCACAGGGACTCAACAAGTCAAGTTCACAAGTCAGGTCACAAACTGCCTCAGAGCTCAACCAAGCTCTTGAAGACTGGTTCACCAGGTTGAGGATACAAATATCTGCAAAGGTCCACTCGTCTTGGAGCTCACACACACACTCTTGCCATGTTGAGGTAGTGGCAAAGTGGGCAGGACTTCTAGGTTATGCTTGGTGCATAGAATGGTATGGGTTGGTGGTTGTTGGCTGGACTGTGATTCGTCTGCCTGATCTCTACAGAGGTCTCATCCCAAGCTTAGGAAATCTTCCAAGTTAGATCTGGAACTATGAATGCGCCAAATTCTCTCAAAATTGGAAATACGTCTTGACACTTTGGGATCAGGCACAAGAATGTCCTTTTTCAAAATCAAACGCGTCACCAGAAAAGAAGTTCTTTGTATTAATGAACAAGGAGTAAACCGGTTGACAGGAATTTTCAAATAAAACACAAGAATTACCCAATCTACAGTTGCAAGTTTGAAAATGAAAATATATCAAAGCAACTAGAGGGTTCAGAAATTACTATTTTACCAGATAAAGGTATAGATCAATATAAGGGACTATTTACCTTTCCGGGCGGGTCTGAGTTTGAAATTTTGCTGAGCGCGAGGGATATCAAGTCC
Source organism: Candidula unifasciata (assembly GCA_905116865.2). Lineage (NCBI taxonomy): Eukaryota > Metazoa > Mollusca > Gastropoda > Stylommatophora > Geomitridae > Candidula > Candidula unifasciata. The sequence continues at coordinate 121,149 of CAJHNH020002065.1, forward strand.
CGACTCGTCCAATGTGTATGGTGGCTGTTCATTCCATGACAATGATGTTGATGATGATGATGATGATGATGATGATGATGATGATGATGATGATGATGATGATGATGATGATGATGATGATGATAAACATGGAAATGGAGTGGGGGATGGGGCCAAGAGCAGATAGAAACAAAGAGGCCGAGATACAAGACGGAGAGGGGAAAAGTAAGAAGACAAATAAAACACTAAGAGAGAACAAGGCATATTTTCAGCACCCAACAAGAACCTTTCTAATTAAAGAGCAGAATCAACGATTTTGGTTTCAACATAAACTAACCAAAACCACTTGGCAAAGATATTAATCTGTCTTCCTAATAGGTAAATATTTAAAGCCCTCCTGCATGTGATTCGTTTAGTATTCTGTTTCATAAAATAAAACAATATCTTTGATGCTTGTAACCCAGGCGTCTAATAAACGGCTGTTTCCGATTCATGTGTTGCGGGGATATTTAATAATTGAAGCTACCACGGCGAGAGCTGTGAAATGGCCTTTTCCAACCAGGCGTGTAGTTGATTTCCTTGATTAACCGCTGAACACATTACGTATTAAATCTTACCGAATGGATTGATATGCACGACACTGTGTATGTATGTGGATAAGGATGGGATAAATGTATATGTGAATGTGTACACACACACACACACACACACACACACACACACACCACACAGAGAGAGAGAGAGACAGACAGACAGACAGACAGACAGACAGACAGACAGACAGACAGACAGACAGACAGACAGACAGACAGACAGACAGACAAACAGACAGACAGACAGACAGAAACGGAGAAATTTAGGAAACGAACAAACTTTATTTACAAACGATTACAAATTGGGCACTCATAGCGCCGTCTTACATTTGACTCTTTCAGCAACTAGACAATTGCATTTTGTATATGACATACGCACATACACAGAGAGAGAGAGAGAGAGAGAGAGAGAGAGAGAGAGAGAGAGAGAGAGAGAGAGAG
>CAJHNH020002066.1:0-90000 GCA_905116865.2 Candidula unifasciata
AAAAATACTGAGGACAGCGGCGCTTCCCAGAAACCCAAAAAATCAACAGACGATGGAAATAGCCGCTGCTTAGAGTTTAGCATGGGTATCCGGAAAACCCCACACAGGCAGAAATTGATTAGACTCAATGAATATGCATCAAAATAGAAAAGGAGATGGCTGTGAAGGACAGAAAGCATTGGAAATCGCACTAACCCCGTAACCTTTATCACACACTGGGTCATGCGGGGGGAAGGGGAAAAGAGCGAGCGGACCAAAGGAAAGCATCACTAATGATTGCGGGGAAAAGCAGGACAGGAAACATCGTCAAGCCGTAAAGAATGGGTGGGAGTGGGGAAACCCCTGACACAACCGATTGCGTGACATGAGATTTTAAGCATGGTGATCCCACGTTTTTTCCGTCTTCGGGGCCCTAGAAAGGGGAAATATAACCAGTTTTTCAGGGGCAATTAATAAAGTATTTTGGGAGTGGTGGCTTGGGAAAACTGAGACGCAGGGTACCGAACCCAAGTTCAAGGTGTCTCCTTTGTGCCAAAGAACTGCATGGCTGTTTGGTGAACAGTCGTTAACGAAGGCAGGCAGGTCGTTGTAGGGGCGACGCCTGCCCTTCCCCAGCTAATAATGAGAGTACTGCTGGGGTTACCGTTTATTAACCCTCATATAATGCTTCAGGTCAAAATGGACGCTAGGCACGGCCACCTATAGTTTTTTTTCTTTAGCCGTGGCACATTTTTTAAAATTTTAAAATTTTTTTTTTCTGCCAGACGGTGACCGTTGCATTTTTGCTCCATTTGTAGACTAGAAGGATATAGTTTCGTCGCCCAGCTTCTGAGTTGAGTGCATAGCGTGACACTGAGCTACGTGTGTTTTTCGTTGGAGCGGAGCGGAGCAACTATGTGGTGACCCGTTTGCTATAAAGCTGAAACTAGGATTACCAAATTACCAACAGCCCCTGGCTGTTGTGTGGTTTCTCTAGGCAAATTTACATCCAGTTGTTTGACATTGCTACTGGACGGTCGGCCCTCTGATACCACTGTCGAAACCAACGCAAGGCGCATGGTCCGCAGGTGTGATAGAACCCGGCACCCCAGCATTACGAAGCTTTACCGGGTTGTTATACACTAACACAATAATTATTCTTTACGTCCTTCTTAGGACGTAATTTTTTGTTATTTGAAGCCCCACTCTGGCTTTTGCCAGGGGCCGCAATATAGGCAGGCCATCAATATGGCCAATTGTCTGAACGCGGTTTCTGGGACCTCTCCACGGTGATCCTCATCCGCATGGTGGCAATTTGTGTCATCGGGTGTTTATCGCTTGTGTGATGTCCTGGTGGGGTAGAAAGTCAGCCAGTCAGTCATTACGAACCTTTCGAATCGACTTAGCCACAGAGCTGACATATATATATATATATATATATATATATATATATATATATATATATATATATATATATATTTATATATATATATATATAATATATATATATATATATATATATATATATATGCAGTATTTAAATTGTGTGTTAGAGAGAGAGAGAGAGAGAGAGAGAGAGAGAGAGAGAGAGAGAGAGAGAGAGAGAAAGAGATGAAGAGAGAGAGAGAGAGAGAGAGAGGAGAAAATTATGAACAGTCTGACAAGTAGAGAAAGCTCAAGTAGCAAAAGCTGAAGAAGCAGAGAAAGTTGAAGCATAGAAATCAAAACTAGTAAAGGATAACAACAAGAACGATAAAACAGTAGAGAAAACTGAAGAATCAGAGAAAACTGAAAAAGTAGAGAAAACGGAAGAAGTAGAGAAAGCGGCAACGATAAAATAACGAAGCAGTAGAAAAAGTTGTAAAAGTAGTCGAATATGGAGAAGTTAAGACATTCAAAGGATTTTGAGAAAGGGTTGAGCATGTTGAAGAGGTTGAAGTAGAGACAGTTGAAGTAGATCAAATTGAAGAAGTGTAAAGCTAAAGAAGGAGAAACGGCAGAACTACACAGAGTTGAAGAAGTAGAGATAATTATATTATAAAAAGCTGAAGAATTAAAGAAAGCTGACGAAGTAGTGAAAGCTTAAGTGGAGAAGTATGAAGAAATAGAGAAAGGTGAAGTAGAGAAAGCTGAAGAAATAGAAAAGCTAAAACAGAGAAATCTGAATTAAAAAAAGAAAGCTGAACTAGAGAAAACTGAATAAATAGAGAAAGTCAAAGTGGAAACATATGAAGAAGTAGAGAAAATTAAGTAGAGAAAATGAAGTAGAGAAAGCTGAAGCAGTAATGTACAAGAAAATGGAGTAGAAAAGGCTGCAGCAGAGAAAACTCAAAAGTATAGAAGGATAAAAGAAAAAAAAATTGAGAAAGTAGAAGACGTAGAGAAACTGAATAAGCAGAGAAAGTAGAAGAAGTAAAGAAAGCTGAAGAAACAGGAAAAGCAGACGAAATATAGAAAGCTGAAGCAGACAATGTGGTAGTAGACAAAGCTAAAGTGAAGAAAACTGACATAGAGAAAGCTGAAAAAGTGCTGAAAGCTGATGCAGAGAAAGCTGAAGAAGTAGAGAAATATGTAGTTGAGAAAGCTGAAGAAGTAGAGAAAGCTGAAGAAGAAGAGAAATATGTAGTTGAGAAAGCTGAAGAAGTAGAGAAAGCTGAAGAAGAAGAGAAATATGTAGTTGAGAAAGCTGAAGAAGTAGAGAAAGCTGAAGAAGTAGAGAAATATGTAGTTGAAAAAGCTGAAGAAGTAGAGAAAGCTGAAGAAGAAGAGAAATATGTAGTTGAGAAAGCTGAAGAAGTAGAGAAAGCTGAAGAAGAAGAGAAATATGTAGTTGAGAAAGCTGAAGAAGTAGAGAAAGCTGAAGAAGTAGAGAAATATGTAGTTGAGAAAGCTGAAGAAGTAGAGAAAGCTGAAGAAGTAGAGAAATATGTAGTTGAGAAAGCTGAAGAAGTAGAGAAATATGTAGTTGAGAAAGCTGAAGAAGTAGAGAAAGCTGAAGAAGTAGAGAAATATGTAGTTTAGAAAGCTGAAGAAGTAGAGAAAGCTGAAGAAGTAGAGAAATATGTAGTTTAGAAAGCTGAAGAAGTAGAGAAAGCTGAAGAAGTAGAGAAAGCTGAAGAAGTAGAGAAAGCTGAAGAAGTAGAGAAAGCTGAAGAAGTAGAGAAAGCTGAAAAAGTAGAGAAAGCTGAAGAAGTAGAGAAAGCTGAAGAAGTAGAGAAAGCTGAAGAAGTAGAGAAAGCTGAAGAAGTAGAGAAAGCTGAAGAAGTAGAGAAAGCTGAAGAAGTAGAGACAGTCGGAGGGAAAGACGAAGTGGTAAAAATAGCTGAAGTATTGGAATCTGAAGCAGAGAAAGCTTAAGTAGAGTAAGAGGAAGAAGCAGTGTCAGTTGAAGTACAGACAGCTGCAGAAATAAAGAAAGCTGACGCAGAGAAAGCAAAAGAAGTAGAGAACACAGAAGAAATAGATAAAGATAACATAGAGAAAGCTGAAGAAGTAAATAAAGATGATAAAGAGAAAGCTGAAGCAGAGAAAGCTGAAGAAGTGGAGAAAGCTGAAGAAGTAGTGAAAGCTAAAGTAGAGAAACCTGAAGAAACAGAGAAACTAGAAGAAGTAGACAAAGAAGCAGAGAAAGCATAAGTAGATAAAGCTGAAGCAGAGAAATCTGAAGAAGTAGAGAGCAGAAGAAGTAAAGACAGCTGAAGTAAAGAAAGCTGAAGAAGTAGAGAAAGCAGAAGAAGTAGAGAAAGCTGAAGTATTAGAGAAGCTGAAGAAATAGAGAAAGAAGCAGAGAAAGACAAAGAAGTAGTGAAAGCTGAAGTAAAGAAATCTAACAGAATTAAAGAAAGCAGAAAAAATAGAGAAAGAAACAGAGATAGCTAAAGTAGAAAAAACCGAAGAAGTAGAGAAAGCTGACGAAGTAGCGAAAGCTGAAAAGTAGAAAAAGCTAAAGAAGTAGAGAATGAAGCAGAGAAAGACAAAGAAGTAGTGAAAGCTGAAGTAGTAATCTGAAGAAGTAGAGAAAGAAACAGAGAAAGCTGAAGTATAGAAAGCTGAAGAAGTAGAGAAAGCTGAAGGAGTAGCGAAAGCTGAAGAAGTAGACAAAGATGAAGTGAAGCAAGTTGAAGCAGAGAAAATTAAAGAAGCAGAGAAAGATAAAGAAGTAGTGAAAGCTGAAGTAGAGAAATCTGAAGAAGTAGAGAAAGCAAAAGAAGTAGAGAAAGAAAAAGAGAAAGCTAAAGTAGAGAAAGCTGAAGTAGAGAAGTCTGAAGAAATGGAGACAGCCAGAAGTAGAGAAAGCCGAAGAAGTAGAGAAAGCCGAAGAAGTAGATAAAGCTAAAAAAGTAAAGAAAGCTGAAGTAGAGAAGTCTGAAGAAATGGAGACAGCTAGAAGTAGAGAAAGCCGAAGAAGTAGATAAAGCTAAAAAAGTAGAGAAAGCTGAAGAAGTAGAAAAGCTGAAGAAGTTGTGAACCCTGAAGAAGTAGAGAACGCTGAAGAAGTAGAGAACGCTGAAGAAGTAGAGAACGCTGAAGAAGTAGAGAACGCCGAAGAAGTAGAGAACGCTGAAGAAGTAGAGAACGCTGAAGAAGTAGAGAAAGATCAAGAAGTAGAGCTGAAGTAGAGAAAACACAGGTAGTAGAGAAAGCTGAAGAAGTAGAGAAAGGTGATTATGAAGTGAAATTCGAAGAAGTAAAAACAACTAAAGAAGCAGAGAAGACGAAACAATAGTTAAGACTAAAAAAGTTTGGTCATATAACGAGTTGCCGATCTCGTGAGTTAGACGATGCTAATTTAATCCAATCTCCCCGCAAAATCTTTCAGAAACGTCCGTTTTCCCTTTATAATCATTTATTTATATTCACTAAAATGTATTCCTAATGGAAATAAACCCATTATGTATCCCTTTTCTATTTTTGGAATACAGAAAAATTTTCAGCCCAGACCAATAAATAATTGCGTGTTGAAAGAATTCGTGTCTTTTCCAGTTACCCAGTTTAAATGCCCTCGTTAAAGAATGTTTATTGCCAATTCAGGAGCTATCACCTGGGGGTAAATAACTGCACCAGACAATGCCCGATTAAGATATAATAAGGTTTTAAGCTACTGGAGGGGAGGGTGGGGGGGGGGGGGGGGGGGGGGCTGCATTCGAGAAGTGGCTAGACGTTCTCCTTTCGCCCTGGAGTTTTGGGTTCAAATGGTCGGACTTTTTTAGTGGCTTCACTGTTTTTGCTTTAAATCCAATATGTTTGTACTAGAAGACCGTTTGTTCCGCTTTATAATTAACTTAAAAGAATTATTAAATTAGCTAACGTTATTTTAATCATTTTTTAAGAAATCAACAACCATTGTAGCATTTTTTCATGCATCTGTCATTATTTAGAGCTGTGCGTATTTTCTGTTGGAGATATTTTTTTCTGATCACCCCCAAATCCCAATAATTAATTTCGGCAATCATTGCGCATTTTCTAAGATGATTCTTTACAGATACTTAGTAAATTATTAATGTTAAGGTGGGCTTCTATTTAAACATCTACAACTCTTGTAACATTTTTTATGCGTCTGTTATTATTTAGAGTCAGCGGAATTTTCTGTCGGAACTGGTAAATCTAAGTGGTCGAGAAACAACAGCAGTGCTGACCGCGTTCCCTTCAATCAGGCCTGCCAGTACTTGGGCTTTCCCCCTAGAACTGGGCTTTTATACGACACCTTGGGTTACCTTTGGAATTTCAAAGATTTATAGATATATATAATAAAATATATATATATATATATATATATATATATATATATATATATATGTATATATATATATATATATATATATATATATATATATATATATATATATATATATATATATATATCCTTATATAAAAGTGGGTAAATGTTTCATTTCGTAACTATTATGTACTATTGATCAATTTTGGGGTTGTTTTTTTTGTTGCTTATATAATGCTTGGGTTTTTGGTGAGCTTAGAGCTTCGGGTTTGACAAAAATCTCATTGGCAACCCTCCCATGCTTGGCTGTCCGCGTGTGGCTGCTATAGATCCATTTCTCACATTCAATGCTGGGTGGACATGGGAGCCAATGCCATTTTTGAAAGAAAAGAAAATCCGGCCTGACCTGATTCCCAGAAATGAACACACCTTTTGTGTTCGCCCTGTTGTTAACACTGTTACCGACCCATTATGAAAACATGCCGTGTACTACCAGTGGGCTCATGTTTTCTTCTACCATACAGAACAGAGAGTTGGGGGAGGGGAAAGTAGAAGATTGAGAGAAAGTTGAGAAAGAGGGGGAGCAGGAGGAGGAGAGAGGAAGAGAAAAAAAGAGACTAAGTAAAGAAAGTCAGCACTGAGACATGGGGGAAAAAGAAAGGAAAAAAAAAAAAAAAAGAAAGAAGAAGAGAGATACCAGGGGAAGAAGGTAGCAGGAAGGGGGTGCGGCCACCCCGGTATCATCACTGTGGGGGAGGGGGTGCTACCACCCCGGGTGTCATTACTGTGCGGAGATCGTACCACCCCGGGTGACATCGCTGTGGCCGGGGGGGGGGGGGGGAATTATGGTCCGGTATTTGTTAATTAGGTCACGTCAACTGACATTGGCACATTTATATGATCTTTATGTTCGCCTTGCCAGGACACACAATATGATATGTATTAAGCCAGGCTCGTTGGCAGGCAACTGTAAATGTATAAGTTTTTTGATGAAAAATAATCAGCCTGTAGAAATTTTCATATGTTAAATAGGCGCATATTGCAGTGTATATATTTGAGACATGCATAAACGGTTAGGTCTCACTGTCCCGATTCCAGCAATATACGGTTGCTAAGGGATTCGTTCAGAAACAAAACAGTTATGGCCGTAAAATGCAAACCTTGAGTCATTTCATCTTACTGGGTCGCAGCCGGGAATCCATGTTTTGTGCATTTCCACTATAATTTGTCTGTGGTGGTATCTGCCACTAAAATGTCAATATCTCCGCTTAGAATCGACTTTCAGGCTTAAATAAGGTACAAATGGAGTTGTGATTTTAATCTGTATCTAGCTGTCATGATTTCGTAAGGTAAAAACCCACAATATACAACTTCACTAGCATCTCTACAGATATCTAGAAAACTCCTGTTCGGATCAACATGTATTATTGTATGTGATTTTAGATTTCCCATGTCCTTAGGAGCTTTACAGTTGCTCAGGTACTGCTGTTTTCTTGAAGCAGCAAATTTCTTTGATATCTTTTCTTGACTACTCATACATGTACCCCTAAAAAATAGATAGAATACATAGTAATTGACTTACAAGTGGAGATTGTTCTGAAATTAGTTCATATGTGCTGCCTTTTGATGTGATTATTTTGATAGCCTATCCCATACAAAATAAATGTATCTTTTGATTTCTACATCTTTCTTTTTTACTTCATTAAGCGCCTATTTTTCTGAGTGGTCGGGGCATGGCGTCCGCCTAAAGTGCTGGAGGTCCCGGGTTGTTCATGCTCTGGTGAAGGCTGGGAATTTTTTTCACGTGGACTTCTAGTAATTTCCCCTGTTTTCTGGGTAGTCAGATCGGACGATTGTGTGTATTGTTGCGCACGTCAAAGACAAATCATTTGGCAGTTGGAAACCGAACAAAGTAGCCCAACGGCATTACTCGGGCAAAAATTTGGATTTAAAAATCTACCTAAAGTTTTTCAGGATCCTCGCCGGTGTTACAGAGCCTGTGCACTGTGTCGAGCTTCTTCGGACTCAGGCTTCAGTTAGAAGAGAAACGGAGCACTTAAGAGTTATTATTCGTGTGCCATGATGTTGATCCGTTGTTCAGAACCTTAAACCTCAAACTGCGACTCCAGACAGGGACGACCCTGATGACATAGGCTATATGGATGGTCTGCGGCTTAAGCGTAGCGAACGCGCCCTGTAATTCTAAGGTATTGGGTTCGATTCCAGCTGCGGGACCAGTAGACAAGTGCAATGGCAAACCGCTGAGCGTAAAATTGCACAATGACATCACAAACAGCCAGACGGGCTGGTTTGCAACCTCCTGTAAAAGATAGGAAACTAACATTTTAAGGCTGTAAGGGCGAAGAATGCTAGGGGTCCTAAACTATAGGGGTTAAACCTTTGGCGGTTCTCAAGCTACAGAGGTTAAACTTGTTTGGGATCCTGACCTATATTTATGGAGTATCTATTGTATTTGACACAACTTCTCCAAGTGTTAAATGTTGAATGTTGAATTAAGAATCGACATCACAGCACTTAGGACACTTCTATAAGTGCTCAGTCCCCATCTTCAGCAGAAAGCGAAGAGTTCAAATTCCAATGGTACCAGCAACCGTCTGATTTTATATCCGTCTCATCCTTCCCCTAAGTGTTGAGCGTCGACCAGATCCCCTGATAACTTCTCTCAGTTCCATTCTCCTTAGACCGTAGTGGTCTTTCTGCGCCTTCGCACTGTTCACTCGCCCCCAAAGGGTCCTCGCAATATCTAACTTTCCATACAACAATTCACCACCAAGTTGTGCAGAGCCAGCCAGTCTATCTGCCTGCTGATTTCCCAACACACCGGCATCACCTGGAAAAAATATCCAAAGGAGGCCAACTACCCGGGACCTCGGACGCGATGCTTGCCACTCTGCACAAAGCATGCCTGTTTTCACCTTTCTCAACATGCTATGTGATTCAATTACAATCACGGCATGTGTTTACATCTGATTTTCAAGCCAGCGGAATGCAGCAGAGACTGCCTCTATTTCCATTTTCAAACTAGACGCTGTGTTATCTCAATATGCAAGGCTTTGCTGCACTATGCGACGTCCATTCGCCTTTGCTGTGAACCTCCATGCACTTCATCTGCCACTCAACACAGAGCCATCTGTTTAGATAATCACATCACTTGTGAGGAAATTGTTATGAATCATTTGTAGAACTTCTGATTTCGCAGCACCAGCTGGCCAGTCTCTGCACTTACGACCTAACGTGGCTAGAGCTCTACACAAGTCTGAAACTTGTTCGGACACCTTGACTTACTCCACTCCTCTCCTCGCTCAAAATTATCTCGCCTGAACACATGTCTGATTGTGTCTTCAGCTTGCGCCATCTAAGACTTTCCTCTTTTCAGCCTGTGACCCTTAGATCTACTCAGTTCTTCATAAAGGAGGTGCTTCTTGACTGCAGCAGCTACTCTGAGATATGACTTTGCCAGCAGAATTTTCAACCTATCTGCAATAGTAGGCAGTGCAAGTATATATGGCATGCATATTACCGGGGTATCTCTTGTACATCCAAAAATTACCCACATGGCCTCATTCTGCATGCGTTCGAGTTTTATCAGCTGACTCTTTCATATGGTAAGCATTCAAAGTCCATAATCTATCACTGCCAGAATCACATGCTGGAAGAGTGTGAACAGCATTCTTTGTTCCATGTCCATTGCTGCCATAATCTTGAGAGCATTAAATCATCATTTCTAAAGACTTTGACCAGCCGAGATTTTGATAAGTCTAAGCTATAAGGGTTACGAGTTTGCAGGATTCTGAAGTTAGGACTGGGAACAGATTTACGAAATCCTTAGATCTCTCTCTCTCTCCTTTTCCTCTCTCTCTCTCTCTCTCGTAGAGGGCATCTCTCTCTCTCTCTCTCTCTCTCTCTCTATATATATATATATATAGATATATATATATATTATATATATATATATCGGCATATAGATAGGTCTGTACTGATAGTGATTTTCATAATTCGGCGGAATACAAATAGCAGGACCAACTATTCGGCCGAATACGAATATACGAATACGAATAGTGCATTATCACCATCAGGTGTCTTGCCGACCGACGTGGGTGATTATGCCTCGCCACAATCTGCGATCTCCTGCAGAATTTAATAGTTCGTGTGCTGACACATCTCTAGTTCATGCAAAAAGACTGTCAAGAATCTTCTCTCGTTGTCTTCCTCTGTCCCTCCTTCCACAGATGTTTCCAGTGGTCACCACATGTTCCATTTTCCTTCTTCTCATAACTTGGCCGAAAAATGATCAACTGTCTCCTTCTGATGTCTGTGATTAGTTGTCTCGGGCTCTCGCTTGCTGTCCAAGGTATTTTAAGCATACTTCTGTAAAACCACATTTCTGTGGCCTCAAGAAATTGTTTGGCCTGCCTACCGATTGTCCAGGACTCGCTGTTAAAACTATGATAGCAAGCACTTTTTGTACCTTCAATGACAAAGATATACGCATAAGATGTTCTTCATTTTTATAAAATGCAGTTTTTGCCTGCTATTCTTTATCTTATTTCGTAATGCATCTTCCATCTGATGTTATCCATGGCAGATTACTTCAATTGCTGTACTTGTCGCAAAATAACACCATTGACTTTTATTACACATTCAGGAATAATTCTTTTCGACCTCCATTACTTCTGTCCTCCCACTATTCAAACAGGCCCATTCTTCCACTTTCGAGTGTTTGTATGAAATAGATCTAAAAAAATAAAATAAAAAGGGTCATAACAAATGCAGGCTTTTCACAAAAGTAGATTAAACATTTAAAAACATTTTATTGTTTTACATTGTCAGTCAGGCTGTGGTAACTAATACCTAGGAAAGATTTCTTAGTTTTTATCAAAAGTAATAAACTTCTAAATCTCTCTGACAGCTTAGTTAATGCATGAAAGCGACTTCAACAGCAACTATCGCAGTGAGTACAGAAACGGGTGTGAGGTAGCCTCTATTGGTATTTGGCCTGACCGCAAGTCTCGGCCGAATACCGAATAGTTATTAAGTCCTCTCTATTCTCCCCGAAGCGAATAGAAATATATTAGGTATATATATATATATATATATATATATATATATATATATATATATATATATATACATGAGTGTGTGTGTGTGTGTGTGCGTGTGTGTGTGTAATATATCAAATAGATTTTAATGAAACAAAAGACTTGAAAACAGGTAGACCCAGCTTTGATTTAGGTTCCAGCAGGTGAAACGTAGAAAAAAAAAGTGCACTTGAACGCACTGGGGCACAGAAGTAAAGTAAGAGGGAAAAAAAATGAAGAAAGGAGCGACAGATTGAAGTTAAAAAGATGGTGAGTTCATTGGGGAGACAGCCGTATTCGATAGTGAACTTGGCATGAGGTGGTTGAATCTACTCCATTGGGGGCTTGAAGGGCAGAAGAAGAAAGCAAAACGTCAGGGAAAGTAAAGGCGACCGGCAAGGTACTGTCCACAACGAATGCGGATTAGTCTAGAAAGGTATGATCCTAGCATTAAATGTCCGATTCACTACTTGTGTGAAAAGCACTCGGCCCCGGTATTTTTCTTGTATTTTCACGAAGCATTCATAGAGGTCACCCTTTAGGTGAAGCACACGGTGCCATAGTTAAAAGCGGAAGTAACGGATTTGACAAAAATAAACCCCATTATTATCATTTCTTAACAAGTTGCCGGAAAATGGGAATCCGCATTGAGACACTTTTAAATAACTCCACAAATGTCCGTTTTTATATCAGGGAATTAAGGGCTAAATCTAGGGGATTAAGGACTGACATCTTTGAATTAAGTTGATCGATTCTCGTTTCATATTTGTTTTGCACAGTGTAGGATTGATTGTCAGATAGGCTTCGTTTAATATAATGATTGCTCCCTCTAAATCCAAGCAGATGTGTGTCGGGCAGATCGGAGGGCGCCCGCTGATAGCTGCGTCATGTAGGGAGACATTCGTCACGGGGGAGCATGATCTGCAATCAGTTAGTTGTTTCCGTGAACCTTCAATGGAGGGCTTCTGAACTTCAATATTGCAGAAAGATTTCTACAGAATTTTATATCAAGGAGAGTAAAATCTCATGAGGCTCAAACGTGAAAACACTGATAAAAATACTGCCAAAAATTCTGAAACTGATACCGGGTTTATGGTGCTAGCCATATGAATACCATTCAGAACTCCATCCAAGGTTTTCAGTGTCGCTTGTATTTCCCAACACATTTAGTTTATACGACGGATCAACATCATGGCACAAGGGTAGTAACCTATAAGTGCTCCGTTCTTCTTCTTCTGACTCAAGCCAGAGTCTGAAGAATCTCAGCGCAGTGAACAAACGCCGTAACACCAGCGAGGGTCCTGAAATACTGTGGGTAGATTTTTAACTCCAAATTGTGCACGGGCAGCGCCCTTATGCTACTCTTTTTTTCGAGTTCCAATTGTCAAGGACTTCGCGCAACAATACACACGGGCGTCCGATCTTACTACACAGACCAGGGGAAATTACTAAAAGTCCACGTGAACAAATCATAGTTTCACCGGGGCTAGAACCCGGGACCTCCAGCACTCGAGGCGTACGGCATGCATCGAGACCAGGTAGCCCCCTATTTCCCAACAATATACTGGGTACGCAGCAGCCCTTGCCTGCTGACCTAAGGTGTTGAGTTCAAATCTACATTAAAGTGATATTTTTATACATGATCTGGGTTTCCATCAGAAGGCAGCTTGACAAAGAGACCAGAGAATATTCTGTCATAACTGTGAGCAACTTGATGCTGACCATAAGACCCATGGAGTGACCATTTTCCGCCTTCTATAACTCACGCTATGTCGTTCTATCCTTCGATATCGTATCTACCCCACCCTTTCTAATCACCATTTCATCAACTTTACTCTAGATCCCTTATTCCAGTGCAAAGTGTTTTTGTTTTTATGTTTTCTCAACGTGTGTCCTATCCTATCTCTAAATCTTGGTCAGCTGGAACCTGTTTAGTTCTCTCCCAAAGCTCAACAGTAGTCATCTAGCATAATTTAAATTCCTTTATTCTACGCAATCACCAATTAAGAGATTACTTTATTTTACTAGTAACTGTTTTAGTTGTTGTTTCATGTCTCCGCTTCATTTTTATATTGGAGTAAATAAAAATTGTAAGTTTAGTATTAGTTTTGATTTCTTTTGACCTCCGTAAATTCCCTAGTGCTATGAAAGCTTCTCTTGCCTTTTGTATTTGTATAATAATATCTATATCAGCTTCCCCCATTTTAATCTACATTACTACCCAAATCGGTGCATGACCCCACATCTTGGAGTGGGGTACCATATGGAGAATTTTGCTGCCAGCTCCAAGGTTTATATCATGAGCACTCTAAGCCTGATTGTCGCTGTCGCCTGTACTTCCCCAACAATGTATCGGTACTCACTGGGTATGCCTAGTAATAGGATTCGCCAAATCCTTTGCCTGGTAACCTAAGGTCTTGAGTTCACCAGGATTATATATATATTTTTTTTCAATAAATGACTTGGGTTTCCATCAGGACGCAGCCTGAAATATGTATCGGGGAATATTCTGTCACCACTGAAGATAACGTCATTTTCACCACAACACACATGGAGGGTCGACTGGCCTGTAACCTACGGGCCTACCATCATAGTGTCGCTGCGCTTATGGCGTGACATGGGTCGTCTGCTTCAACCCATTTATACCTGGCAGTAATATAATTTGTTATCAGTGACTAAACAGAATACCTATTTAAAAAGGGATCTATTACAGGGCACACTGGTAACATGTGGCAGAAGATGTAATAAAGAAGTTACATGTAGAATATAATTTGTTATCAGTGACTAAACAGAATACCTATTTAAAAAGGGATCTGTTACAGGGTACATTGGTAACATGTGACGGAAGATGTAATAAAGAAGTTACATGTAGAATAGCGCAAGCAAAGGCAACGTTTTACAAACTGAAGAATATTTTATGCAATAATTCTCCTCTCAGCTGAGATGAGAAAGAATTTTTAAAAGCTAAATATATGCCATCTTGATTTACTGAAGTGAGTCAGGGAAAGCTGATGGGTTAGTGAGCAATTATTTGAAAGCTGCGATGTGGTTTTATAGACGAATGACGAGAATACCCTGGATAGATTAAACGAGTCGAGAGGATGCCTTAAAAACACTGACTCACGAAGAGAACTGGTTGCCCACATCAGAAGGAGACAATCTACATTCTTTGGTCATGTGACGGGAAGAAGAAAACTGGAGTACATCGTGACAGTAGGAGAGTTGGAGGGGTGGAGAGGCAGAGGGAGACCGAGAGAAAAGATGCTGGACAGTGTGAAATCATGGCATGGCCGATTATCTATGTCATAGTTGATTGAAAGTACACGAGAAATAACTTCGCTGATCATACTGCTCTTCTGTCCCAATTACGGAATCAGATGCAAGATAAATTAAATATACTTGATGCGAGATCACAGCAGCTTGGTCTGAAAATCCATAAAGGAAAAACAAAGATTATGAGAATAAATCAGGCAAATAGTATTGTGGTTTCTCTTAATTGTACCCCACTGCAAGACATGGAGTCGTACACCTATTTGGGCAGTAATGTAGATAAAGATGGAGGAACTGATAGAGATATAAAAAAAAAGAATACAAAAGGCAAGAGGGGCTTTCATAGCGCTAGGGAATTTGTGGAGGTCAAAGGAAATTAAAAGAAATACTAAACTAAAAATTTTTAATTCTAATGTCAAATCAGTACTATTGTATGGGGCGGAAACATGGAGAACAACTAAGGCAATTAATAATAAATTACAGACATTCATTAACTGGTGCCTGCGCAGAATAGAGGGAAGTAAATGGTATGATAGAATAACTAATGTAGAACTTTGGGAGAGAACTAAACAGGCTCCAGTGGACCAAGAGGTGAGTAAAAGACGCTGGCGTTGGATAGGACACACACTGAGAAAACAGGAGAACAGCATAACTAGAATGTCTTTGCATTGGAATCCACAGGGGCATAGGAATAAAGAAAGGCCAAAAAACACATGGAGAAGAGAGCTGGAGAATGAAGTTAGAAAGATAGGGAGGACATGGGGAGAGCTCTATGCAATGGCGAAGGATAGAACGACTTAGCGTGAGTTGGTTGAGGGCCTATGCTCCATTAGGGGATAGCAAGGCAGAAGAAGAGACACGAGAAATAAGGCTGAGAAAAGACGTGACTACCATTGCCACACGGCATAGATTTTAAGAAGAAGAAGAAGAATAGGATTTGAATATATGACCACAAAACGAATGACAAGCAATACATTTGGAGGGAAGGGCGGGGCTCTTCTTGACAGTGGTTTCGTTTTGGGATCAGAAAGCCACATGCCTGGATGAAGACTTGTGTGACGCATGTCCTCCCCTGTTTGGTACAGACTGGTTCCATTAGGCTAAGCCCCTGCCCTGCGCTTCCCCTCTTGAATGGCCTGTAAATATCGCTAAAATGTCTATTGTGTCTATTTCGCGGTCTAAATGCAATAGTTTGTTACTTTCGTGTGAGGAGGTTGACTGGCTCTTTGGTGTTGTGTTCTGTCTGTATGGGAAGTGTTTCCTTCCAGTGTATTATAAAACTTGGTGGCCAACAACGATCGCTTTTGTTAAGGCCCATAGTAATGATAACGAGTTGAGTTAAGTTGATTCAAGAACTGACATCACAACATTTGGGTCACTGCCACAAGCGCTTCGTCCCCATCTTCAGCAGCCAGCGCAGGGTTCCAGTACAAATGGTACCAGTAACAATCTGATTATAATCTGTTTTGACTTTCGTCTAAGCGTCGAGTATCGACCACATTCCATCGTCGCTCCCCGCTGAATCACTCACACCAGACTGTAGTGATCCATTTGCTCCTCCGAATTGTACACGTTCTCCCACAAGGCCCTAGCCACACAAATGCCTTATCATGCATCAATATTCCACCAAATTATGCAGAGCCAGCTCGTCTGTCCGACTGTTCATTTACCAGCATTCCCGGAGAAAACATCCAGCCAATGCTCCTCACCCGAGACCTCCGAATGGAAGCATGAAATTCTGGAAGAAACAAGCCTGTCCTCATTTTCATGCAGAAGAATAACATCACGATAACGACAGAGTAAATACATATATACATACACATATACGGCTGTAAATATGTGTATGTATATATGTATATATAGGTAGAAATACATTATGCTTACCTGAATGGCAATTAGAATACAAGTCATGATTATCTGCGACTTCGGACTGATAAAGGGAGGTCGTTTTGCCGATCGACGGGCGCTTTCGAATATTCTGGATATCCTGTTTGTCTTTATAAGCAATGCAGAGTAAATGATGCTGAATCCGAAACCGACTCCAAATCGCTGAACAGCACACACGGCTGTTGTGGGCGGAGCAATCAAGATGAATGTCATAAAATAGCAAAGAACACAACCAGAAAGCAACATGTAGGAGAGTTCTCGACCAGAAGCCATCACAACCGGTGTATTATTGAACATGATAAACAAAGAAATAACAAAACAAGTGCACATGATTCCCAACGTCGCCAAAGCCATGGGGATGATGGCATGGATGCTTGTCCAGTGCATTAACTGGACCTCCAATGCAAAGCAGCCGGTCTTGTTGGGATATGGCCACAATCCCTCGGCGCACGACTCACATGTCTTCTCGTCTTTAATATACTCCCATGGGTTGCATCTGGTGCAGATCCAACAGCACTGCTCACCTCGTTGCATGTTTTTAATTTCGCCTTCTTTGCATGGCTCACTGCACCGGGATCTGGGGATCTCTTTGGTTTCCCCTGCCCAGATTATTTCTGAGTGGTTGACGGAGAGACCGCTGTTCCAGAGGCCGACAGTGTGGTATTCATACTCTCTTGTAGTGCGGTTTCTCTGGTAGTTCATGATCATGTATCGTCCAGGGGCGTCACCTTTTTCGTCAAACCTCACCATGGCTCCGTATCCATCTGGAACGGAAATAAAAATTATTATTTACAGACTGAAGTGAAATGCAACATCACAGTAAATGGCACAAACATTAAACAAGTGTATATGTTTAAGTCCATGGGTACCCAGATAAGATAACATCACGAATGACTGGACAGATTTTTAAAAAATAAAAAAGTCATGAGAATGCCTTGAAGAAATATGCCTACATCAGATAGGAAGTTAATGAGAATGAGAAAACTGGAGTACATTCATGACTGTCGAATTTTGCAAGGGAGAAGCTCAAGCAAATGCTGGAGCAGCATGATTTGTGCAACCCAGGTGCATACTGCAGTGAATTGTGGTCCTGTCTGCAACAATGCTTGTTGATGAAAATGGAAGCAGCGGCTATAATATGGTTCAGTCCAGAATTATGCAGACAAAAGTATATTGTCGTCAACTTGAGGCTGTACTGGTGAAACAGGCAGTTACTTGTAAACGTAATCGATTTTGTGTTTCAGTGAAAAGGATTCATTTATTTGCTTTAGTTTATTTAATTGCCACGGTAGTATGCACCAGACGAGCTTTAGAGAAATATGCGTTTCTTTAATTCCATAATTAGCATTTCTAGTAAGGTATTTTCACAGCGCTTGCCTGAAGAAATATCCATGTATACAATCTTCTTCATTTTCCTTTTAACTTCCTATGACCATAACCTCTCGAACTCTCACCTACCCTGCCTTTCAAGGTCACTTCCTATTTACTGTCCTTTCAAGGTGAAAACTTTTATGCTCAGCTATTCCCCATGTGGGTTCTGGGGCCCCGTTGTCAGGAAAACTAGAATAGAGCCACTGCCTCCCTAAAAAAAAAAACATGTCGTAGAAGTCGGTAACTAGGCAAGAAACCAATAATATGCATACAGTCAGATCTGTAAAACGGATGTGCACGCAACAATCAGGTTAAGAAACAATAACTAAAGACCAGAATTTGACAAACAACTAGAACTTCCAGCCGGCGTTTACAGCCGGTGAACTCGACCGCCAGGGTCAAGAGACTATTTTCCACTGGGGATAAATATTTCAACTTATAGTGGACTTTATTTATTCATTCATTACCAAACAACACCTCATGCGGTTGTTAGTTTCAATTGACCTTTAAAAGAAAATAGTTTTAAAGGGCACGAATGTTGACGAGGTCCAGTAAAAGTGTTATTTTGCCGGATGAATTATTTTTTGTGTAATATGTCTTTGTCAAGCGATATTCAGAAAATAAGGTAAAGTTCCTTTGGGAGCCAGTGAACAATGTGGAAAAGCGATTAGATGGATCGCCCTGGTTTAGATAGAATGATGCAGCGAGCAGGGACCCATGGATCTAGCTGGCAGTCTGCTCAGAGGAAATGCAAGATATACGTGTAATCAGACTGCAGATGTCACCCAACTGTAATGGGCTGGCTGCTGAAGATAGGAATACAGGGCTTATAAGAATGCCCTGAGTGTCAAGATGTCGATTCTGAACGCAAACGAACTTCACGTGAAAACTGTTTTTCTCGTGAGCTATAGATAGATAGTCTGTTAGTTAGTTAGTTAGTTAGTTAGTTAGTTAGTTAGTTAGTTAGTTAGTTAGTTAGTTAGTTAGTTAGTTAGTTAGTTAGTTAGTTAGTTAGTTAGTTATACAGATAGATAGTTAGTCAGTTTGCTAATTACTGAGTTAGTGAGTGAGTAAGTGAGATAGTTAATCGACAGATTATCCTCATTGCACATCGGACAGGTCCATAAGCGTTCGGATCCCATCTTCAGTATATCCCACAGCTTGTGATGGTCTCTGTTGGTTTACTATTCTTCTTTGGCTGCCTGTATGATGTTCATGTTTGGCGACACTGTTTTGACCTGAAGTTATTGTAAACTTTTGAGTGTCGCCGATTTAACTTCGCATCTTGGATCATCTCCCTGAGATTACTGAGAATGTCGACCTGATGCATTGCTTTTCCTGTACCTATCGTGGCCCTGCCAGCACGCCAGTTCACTCGTTTATCCCCTCTTACCCCAGAGTGTCCAGGCACATAAATTAAAATAATTCCTTTCAGAGGAGATTTCATCAACGACTCTAAACATTTTCTTCTAATCGATTCTGTCTCTATCTTCTCAAGCTTGCTAATGGGATCACTGAGAAAAATACTCATAGAAAAAATGCTGTTTCTCTAGCCGCATCATTGCTTTTGTTTACCACCATGATCTCCATAGTCAGACTAATTGAAGTCGAAGCAAAAGCCTCGCTATCTTCTTTCACAGTCTTCCCCAGAACCAGAACCGCGAAAGTCCATAAAGTTTGTAGGTGTCGAATGACGGAACCACTAGTGTAGACAATATCACCTCCGCAGGCAGAATTTTCGAGAATTAAGTCTTGAACTTCTGCCTCAACCACCAACGAGCCTTGTTTTCTGCAATCTCTACCCAGTTTTATGCTCACTGGTGCTGCCTCCTATTTGCATATAACAGTGTTTCTAAATAATTTCTTAGTCGCGGCGCCTTTTTTCAATTAACATTTTTTTCACTGCCCCCTAACCTAAGTACAAGTAAAAAAAAAAAAAAAATCAAACTTATGTATCTTCGAATATTTTGCGGCGACCATGTAAAGAGTTAGCGGTAACCCGGTGGGGGGGGGGGGGGGGGGGGGGCGTGGCGCACAGTTTGGGAATTACTGGTCTATAAAAAACATCTGTTGTTTGGTGAAATGATCAACATTATACCAGCCGCCTTTACTTGCCAGGACATTACCATTTACAAATTACTGGCTGGTCGACTTGGTAGCCAAAGTCAGTTATGAAACACATATGTAACGATACAGGAACTTCATCAGGCCCATCCTTATTTATAGAGGCAAATCAGTAGTTGTGTGTGAAATTATGTAGAAGTTTCAGCAATGAGTTTATATATATATATATATATATATATATATATATATATATATATATATATATATATATATATATTTATATATATATATATGTGTGGTGTGTGTGTGTGTGTGTGTGTGTGTATATAATACCATGTTTTTTAGGGGGGGGGATTAAAAAAGATGTCTTGAAGAAATGAAACTCACAAAAAGAACGGATGACAGATCAGTCCAGTGTTGTTTGCGTTCACCAGCTGTTAACCTCAGCGGAAAGACCTGGTTGTTCGCCCATTTCTGGACTTTTGCTTTCTTCCAGGACCTGAGATTTGCATGTGCATCCGTTTTACAGATCTTGCTTATCTGTATGCAGACTGGTGGTTGCATGCCTCTCAGACAGATGCATTAAAATTTTATAGGAAACTCCCAATTAGGCGACTCTTACGACATGCTTGTTGTGGGAGCAGTTGTATCTTCTTGTTTTACTGATAAGGGCAGCGCTTGTGTTGATCACTACAGCAGGAAACTGAAGTAAAAGAGACGCAGGGAACTAGTGTCGAATCAGACACGTTATTCTCTGTGTGCTTCCAGAGCCTCATTATGGGAAAAACAAGAACAGCCCCCTTTGCCTCCCCACAGGCATGTCGTGAAAGTCAACTAATTTTGGACTTTCTTCGAAGTCGGAGTGAATCTGCCCGAGCGGCACGGAATAACCAACTGCACACACATGAGCCAGTAAAACAGATGTACACGCAAAACTCAGGCTTTTGACACAAAGTCAAAATCCAAATGGACGAACAACCAGGACATTTCGCCAGAGTTTACAGCTAGTGAAAAAAAAAATAATAATAAAAAGGGCATATGATGCTGATCATCAGACTGGGAGTTCTTAACAGAACGTCGCTCTCTCGTCACGGCACTCCTGAAAATACGAATTCCTACCAGTTCTCCAGTCCTATGTGCTTTTATAGATAGTGCATCATCATTGTCTTCTATCCACATTCTCGGAGATCGACCTCTACGTCGTTCTCCAGGCAAGGTACCCTACCCCCCCCCCCTCCCCCCCCCCCACTAAATCACCGCTTACTGCACTCCAGGGTCACCGTAACGTTTAGTTAACATGGTCAGAATACCTCAGCTTTCAGTGCAGAATGCTGTTTATGAGCCAGTTCTCCTTGATGTTCAGATCCTGTTGGACGTCGATATTTTTCCTATTTCCTGGTATTCTGAGAATTTATCTGAAATATTTCCCGTCAAAAGCTCGGGTTTGTTTATTTCAGGTTTGAGTAAGAGTTCATAACTCACATATATAGGTTGCCACGGCAAAGATACCAGATCATGTTATGCTAGACTTGTAACTTTATGCTTTTAAAAAAGAAAACTACTGCAATTGTAACATAATTTTGTCATAAAGTTGACATTCAAAATCTTTGTAGTTAATGAGTGATACTTTTCAAATTGCAAACAAGAATACCATAGGGTTCAATCAATCAACTGACAGTTTTTTTGCATCTGGTGTCATTGACAGTTTTTAGGAGCACGGGCTTTCCTGTCAACTAACAGAAACGCGCTTACTATACGTAATATAACTATAACAATACGTGTCTTTTTTCCCCTTGAAAGTACAGAAAACCTAACGGCCCTGAATGAGCGACTTCCTCATTATAGCACTACTCGTTTTCACTTCCCATGACATTTCCGGGTACTCCCTTTCACTGGGTCGACAGGAAGATCTAGGTGTATTATAAAACTCCACCCCAGTATGGGTTCAAACCTATCACCTAAGGGTTAGCAGGCAAGAATCTAGCAACATAACTAGTCCACATAATACTAAATCATATTTATAATGACAGTCACTACCTGTAAAGGTTAATTGGAATTATATAATTTGTTATGTATCTCTCAGTCCTTAAGAAGGAGAATAGGGGCTTTTGAGCTGAAATGCTATAGAAAGATTCTCAGAATATCTTGGACAAAGAAGATGAGAAATATTGACATCTTAAAAGATCTGAACATCAAGGATGATTGGCTAATAAACAGCATCCTTTCTCGAAAGCTGAAATATTTTGGTCTTATCAAGCGCCACGACGGATTGGAAACAATTATAGCAGAAGGTATGGTACCAGGAAGGAGGGGCAGAGGCCGACCGAGACGAAGATGGGCACAGGATATAAGTGACTCCTTGAGTGTGAAAGTTCATGAGGCGGGAGAACTGGCACGAGACCGAGTTTCTTACAGGCAGACTGTGATGAGAGCGACGTTCTGCAAAGGACCTGCTACATGATGATGATGTTATGTAGACGCCCCACGCTTTCATTAGTCGTTGCATACAATTGTAGATGACTGTTGGTAAAGATAATTAGTTGAACTCGCTTATCCAATAGATTATATGATAAGCTTTACCTACAATATAAATTATATAAAACACAATATGTTTTCACCACATTGCATTGTCATTCAGAATGCATGTGCGTGCAAAATTTCAATATTATAGCTTCTCGGGAAATAGTCTAAAAATCGAGCGCAACCAACTATACCAAACAAACAAGACCAAGTTAAATGAAAGCTAATAAAAAAAAAAATACATACATCTTCACGAACCTGAAGACATAAACATTATAATCAACTGAATATCTGTATGACATTTAGAAATTATTCTAACTGCGTAAATCAGAACATGTGCTTATCGGACAATGTCGCATGGTTTCGGAAATCAATGAAGAAAAAAAAAAATCATGGTAATGTTACGCTAAACAGAGTGTTCTTACTAGAAATAACAACTGCTAGAGCATGTAGAGAAAGTGGGGATAGACATGCTCCGTGCAGAGTGGCAAGCATCGCATCAGAGGTGCCAGCTAGTTAGCATCCTTTGGATATTTCTCTAGGTGCTGACAGGAGTGTTGGGAAATGAGCAGGCTGATAGACGTGCCTCTTCTGCACCAGCCGGTGGTGAACTGATGTGTGACAAACTAGAGGTTGTGAGGGCTCTTTGGGAGCGAGTAAACAGTGCGGAGGCATAAATAAATCACCACGGTCTGAGAAAAATGGCGCTACGAGTAGATACCAGGGGATATGGCCGACGTTTAAAACTCAAGGGAAAGAAAAATCAGGCGGATATACAATCAGACAGTTACTGGTGCCATCGGAATTCTTCGCTTGACGATGGGGAGGAATCGCTTTTGAGAGTATCCCGAGTGCTATGATGTCGATTCCTAATTCAACATTCAGCTTACTAGAAATAACAAGATAGCTAGTGGACGAAATGCAGAGCTACATTGTCAGGTGTTGTGGTGCCCAGGGAAACAGGGGACGCATTTTTGAAAAACTATTTGCACGTCTCCTTCGTCACACCAGCAACATTTTCACTACCGGAAGCCTTGCCTTTATAAATATGCTCCAGTAGATTTGCATAACATGTCTATGGTTGCCATAACACTGGGGAAGGTACTGCAGGAGTCGGATACCTGCCACCGAGAAAGCTGAGATTAGGATACTGACTGATCAGCATTCACGCCCAGAAGACGTCGTCAGATAGATCCGTGACGCGTGGGTCAAGATCAGCATAGGCATACACAGCACCAATGATGGGAAAAACGATATAAGAGGATTGCGGGGCTTACATCAAGCATGACCATGGAGACAAACGCTGCTTCCAGAGTACTCGCAATGTGTAGCAGAACATGCAGCCAAACATGCGGTAATAGTTTCAGACTTTATGAACATGCTTCAGGGAATCGCTATAGGTAATCTACGCTCCGGATGGGTAGAAAGCATTTGAAAGTCGCAGTTAACCTCCATTATTTGGGTCTACAACCTAGGCAACAGGAGTAAATGGTAATGAGAGGGCTGAACAACTAGCAAATAATTTACCTATGCAAATGGAAGAAGCATAAACAGAGCTGACATCATCAACGCTGTACGTACTAGGTAAGTGAATAATGGCGAATCCAGGACGCTAACACGACTGCGTCACCGAGGAGTCAAGCTTAGTAAAGCACGACTATGCTGTCTTCTAGGTAAAGACAAGAGATGTTATAACCAACTCATTATGGGGACAATCAGTAGAGGTGCTTTGGAGTGGCTGCTGCATCAGAGGACTGAGCACGCATGGGAATGCCCGATGTACAAAGACGTCGATTGTGATAACATAACATAACAAGTATCAAGTCGGAGTGCAGCGCCTGAGATGACTGGAACCCATTTAAAAAGCTAAATCTGGAAAACGGATGCGTAACACCAGACCTAAGTACAGGGACAAGATGAAAGTCTAAAGGTGGATGACCACCCAGGACTTTCTGCCGAACCTTATAGCCTAAGCTCGCTAACAATAATAGCAAAAATAACAACAACAACAATAAATGACACAGGTCAACCTAAGAAAAATTAACAATCAAACAAGTAAAGTCAACAGAACTTACAATCAGACTAGTGAGCCTACGACAAGTAACCGGTTCAGAGGCTGTTTGATGGAATAGAAAGATTAGAACTCCTACACCCCCTCCCCCCACCCCACCAAACCTCGCTCCTTGTTTCGTCTCTCTAACAACCCTGACGTAAAAGACCACACAACAAAATATGGAGTTCTAAATTATACATTTTTGAGACCAAGTTACATAACATAATCCTTGTCCTGTTAATGTCGTGGAGGTGTGTCGATAAAAGTACTAGCCCGCAAAACCCCCTATCTTTGTTTGTCTTCCGCTTGTTGAACACGTGTGTGATCACTTAGCCCTGTCCTTTGTGATGTAATTTCAGGTTCGTCTCTTCCCTTCTTGTCTTCGACTACCAACCAATGTTCTTTGAAGTTATGTTAAAAAGTCTAATGATAGTTTTCCTGAGATGGTTTAGGTTTAGACGATGGATCAACATCACTGCGCAAGGGTAGTAAACCATAAGTGCTCCGTTCTACTTCTTACTCAAGCCTGAGTGCGAAGAATTGCAGTGCACGCATTCCGTAGCACCGGCGAGGATCCTGAAATAGTTTGGGTAGATTTTTTAACTCCATAGTTTGCCCGGGCAGCGCCGTCAGGCGGCTCTTGTTCGCTTTCCAAATGCCAAGGTATGTTTTTACGTTCTCAACAATACACACGGGCGTCCCATCTTACTACCCAGAGACCAGGATAAATTACTAGAGACCATGCAGCCCCCCCACCCTCCCCCACCCTAATTTATTATTTAAAATATATACTCATTGGATAACGAAGAAATACAAAGAACAAAAGTTAAGTTCGTTCGAAAACAAAAGCATAAGGAAACCATTGAACTTTAAAGGAGATGAAGATAGGTGAACAAAGGATAGAAAAGTCTGGATGACCCCTATTATCAACAATAACAAGACACAGAAGATGGCGACATGTTGGGCACATATTGAAAATGAGTGAACAGGAAATTACCAAACAGTCACTGAAACTGGAAACAAATAGAGCGAGGCTAGGAGGACGTCCAAGAGAAATCAGAAGACTAGGGAAGTGCTGGACTGGATTTCACCCATCACTGAAATAGTTGCAAAGGATAGAAGGGATTGGAGACAAAGACTGCTAGCACTAAGTGTCGTACCGTGGCGCTACAGGAGCATCATGGCGACGACGAGAGTGATGACAATGATGGTGACGACGATGATGACGATGAAGATTGCCATGTTGATGATGATTTTGATGATGATGACGGCAATGATGACGATGATGATTGCCATGTTGATGATGATTTTGATGATAATGACGGCAATGATGATGATGATTGCCATTTTGATAATAATTTTGATGATGATGACAGCAATGATGATGATGATAGAGATTGCCATGTTGATTATGATTTTGATGATGATGACTGCAATGATGACGATGCTGATTGCCATGTTGATGATGATTTTGATGATGATTACGGCAATGCTGGCAATGAGGATGATGATGAAGACGACGACGAGAATGATGACGACGATGATGATTCTGGCGACGACGATAATGATAATGTTGGCGACGACAATGATAAAGACGGCGGCGGCGATGTTGCTGATGATGTTGATGACAAAGACGATGAGGATGATAATGACGCAGACGACGACGATGACGATGATCATGACGAGGACGATGACGATGATGTTATAGGAATGTCATGACGACGACAACAATAATGAACCTCATTGTTGTACTGGTCCGGAAACTAATCAGAATAAATTATGTTTGACCCCGGACCACTATCTTATGTTGCCAACCAGCTAACCTCAGTAGCTCATTATTGTGTAATCGAAACATAGAACAACCGTATGCATATTAGGTAAAACTAACGTTAGTCTCCTCACGGAACACCCATAAACACATTAGCTCACTTCTGATTGGTAGACCTTGAGCAACGTGTCTTTGGTACAAGGTTACGGGGGTTTCCGCAATGCTGTTGATATCGCGTGCTGTATATTTCAGCACGCTAGAACTTTTAACACTCCAAAAACATGGACTAATGGGTGTAACACAACCCCCCCCACCCCCTCCCCCCAGAGGGGTCTTCAACCTATGTCACAGGCACTCTTTCTCAGAAAAAAAAAAAACGTAAATGCAAGACAACCCAGAAGCAAACAAGTCTCTAGCTTGGAGACGGTAAACCGAACCACATATTCTTCTGAGTTATTTGTCAGCTTCACTAGGGAGTATCCATACACACATTCCTCTACACTAGTAGTCTCTAGCTTGGAGACGGTGGGAGCGGGGGCCCCCTAGGAAAATTCCAAAGGGGTGGAGGGGGGGGGGCCGTCAAGTAATTTTGAAAATGAGTTCATATGCAATCGTAATAAATCGTTATACACACATTTTCTTTCCAGTTTAATCATAAATAAAACTTTTTTTTTTTAAATTACGTGTATTTATAAAACAAACACTTTTGAATTTAAGAGCGGTTAGTACATCTACTGTTAAAAATTGATCGAATTAATATGAACATCTTTCTTTTCTTCTGCCTTTCTAGCTCCCAGTGGAGCAAAAGCCCTCAGCCAACTCACACCAAGTCGTTCTTCTCTTTGTTATCGCAAGCAGCCCCCCCCCCGCCCCCGCCATCCCCCTGTCCTCCCAGTCTGTTTAACTTCACTTTCTAGTTCACTTTTCCATAGGCTTTTTGGTCTTCCTTCTATGCCCATGTGGGTTCCAGTGCAAAGCTATTCTAGTTATACTGTTCTATTGTTCTCTGGTTTTCTCAGCGTGTGCCCTATTCAACGCCAGCGTCTTTTCTTCACCTTTTTGTCCCCTGCAACTCGTTTGTTTCTCTCCCAAAGGTCTACATATGATGATACCTGCACTTAATTATAGATTAATTATAGATTTTTTGATAAGATTTTATTATGTTGGTGGGTTGGGGTCTTGTCATCTGCTCAAGGGGGTAGCCACCTGAGAGAAGGTGAAGACCACTACTCTACAGATTCACATCCATCTTGTCACAGCTTCCACAGCAATCATTACCTGATGACATGCCTTCATTATATTGGCTTATCGATGGACAGTATTACAGACTTCGTTATGGCTTAAATAAATACGGGTTTGGTTGTGTGTGGGGTGCGGTGATACGAATGTGTGTGTGTGTGTGTGTGTGTGTGTGTGTGTGTGTGTGTGTGTGTTGGATCGCCCCGATTAATCACCCAATAAACTGCACTTTCAGCGTAATGGAGCGCCGGGGGACAAACAATCTGCGGTACTCGACATCAGTTGAGAACTGTTGCTGTACGGGACGAAATTATACATGTAATAACGTGTCTGGATAGACATTAACTAACACTGAGAACTGATAACCTGCATGGGAAACTGTCAGTCCACTTTTTTTGTACAGGGCATAATGACAGCGGAAATCAGAGTATGTCAAGACAAAATGAAAGCTGGAGGAGAAATAAGACAAGGGAAGACCAAAAGACGGAGGATAGTGGATATTATCGCATTATGGCATGACGGAAAATGTTTATCAGAAATGACTGGCGGTAACTAGGCAGAATGCTGTTGACAGTCATGACGACGAATAACACATGGCAGGTTATAATAATAATAAGTGTAAGGGTCCTTTTTCCACGCCTTCAGGGCATATAGGGCTAGACCTCTACTTTAAAGATCAATCAGCGTGATGGGTGATGTGGTCAGCATCACGCCGGCCACCTTTACTTTCCAGGACTGCACCCGGTACCCACTTAAGGCTGGGTCGACCTGGGATTCAAGGTCATGAAAAAAAAAAAACTACGGCTCCGCCAGGTAGCGAACCCACGAACTTCCGATCCGCACGCTGGCGTCTAGCCGCTACTAATCAGTCAACCAGGTGCCGTCTCCGTGATGAAAACTACCTGCAGTAAATCTCCAACACGTTCTATCTGTAACCCTGGATTTACACTCTCATGTTGTTTGTCCAACTCTTGTTGTTTATCTCCAACCAGTTATATTGCTTTCTACGGCTTGCTCTTTCGTCTTCGACCTTGATATATATGTTGTGTTTTTTAGTTTTGGGTTCGAATCATCGGTTTGGTGGAGAATTTTTTTGTTTTTTGTTTTTGTTTTGTCTGTCGGGGGCAAAAATAGAATCATAAACTGCACAGTCCGTGAGGACAGCACTAGCCATGTCGGCCTTAATCATCAGGCTCAAAATCCCCCTCCCCCTCCCCGTACACCCCACCCCCTTTTTGCCTACACCACACAAGTGGTAATGCAGGCAGTTTTGGCGTTCGTGTCTTTTAGAAATGCAAAAATATTTCACTTTTAAATTTTAGTTTCGCTCAAGATCTTCCTTTTGATTTCTAGTTTCTTCAAAACCTCTGCATTTTTTTCTTTCCCCTGTTAAATACGACCCATTATTATGTTTATCCACATCTCCAGAGACTAAATTCGATTTTCCAATTGTTTGGTCATTGTTCAGTTCTGTGAATCATACATCAGGGTCAAGTTATATATACCCTTTGACTTAGTGTTGGACTCAAGTGAAGTAAAGAGCCCTTGTTACACTATTGGCGCAAGAATATATTGCGAGATTCATATTACTATAGGGGAGTCGACGTGGTCTAGTGGCTAGACGCTCGCCTGTGCATCGGAAGATCGTGGGTTCGAGTCCCGACTGGGGATGGATATTTTTCAAAAATGACCTAGGCTCCCAGGTCGACCCAGCTTTAAGTGGGTGTCAGGTACAGTCCTGGAAAGTAAAGGCTCTGACATCACCCAATAAGTCCTGTTCATTCATTCAGTAGCATGTCCCTCGCGGAACCTCGCTGCCATAACAACCCTCCGGAAAACCTTCCTATCATGAGCAAGATGTCCTGCGTCTGATACACCCATCTGGAGATCATCTGCCACATCCTGCACCCATCTTCTCCTTGGCCTTCCTCTTCCTCTCTTCCCAGGCATATACCCCTCCATTATTGTTCTCTCTAGACCTCCATGACGTTTCAAGTGACCAAAATATTTCAATTTTCTTTGTTTTATTGTCTTTACTAGCCAACCCTCTTCAATATTCAGCTCTTGAAGTATGGATGCATTTGTTCTTTTCTTTACCCAAGATATTCTTAGAACCTGTCTGTAACATTTATATTCAAATGCATTTATGCGCTGTTCCGCTTGTTTAGTAAGTGTCCAGGTCTCACAGGCGTATGTTGCAATAGGAAAGATGCATGCTCTTAAAAATCTGACCTTTGTAATTCTATCTGTACAATTCCATAATTTATTCAGTTGTTTTAGTCTTTGAAGAGCAATTGATAGTCGCCGTTTGATTTCTTTCATTGTGTCACCATTGTTGGTAACCAGTGACCCAAGATATTCGAAATTTTCCACCACTTCCAATCTTTCCTCATTAACATATATTTCCTTCTCCATGGCAGTTTTGTTTGTATGCATTATCTTTGTTTTTGCTGTGTTAAGAAATAAGTTATGATTTTCACTATTTCTTTGGAGTGAGGTTAATAAGTTTTCTAAACCATTTTGTGATGTTGATAGTAATACTGTATCATCAGCATAACGAATTTCTGGTATTTCATGACCACCGATGTTTAGGGCATCATATTGTTCCTTGTTTATATCATCTCTTACATTTCTCATTATATTTTCGGCGTACAGGTTGAACAAATACGGTGACAGCACACATCCCTGACGGACTCCTTGCTTGATGCCAAACCAGTCTGATGTCTCTCCATCTATTCTGACTGCTGCTTGTTGGTCTTGATAGAGCATTTTAATGAGCTGCACTATATGTGATGGAAAGCCCATATTCCTCATGATTTCCCAAAGCTTCTGATGTTGTACACAGTCAAATGCTTTTGAATAATCCACAAAACATAAGAACAGATTTACATTAAATTCTCTACACTTCTCTATTATTAAACGCATGTTGAATATATGATCTCTTGTTCCTCTTCCCTGTCTAAATCCAGCCTGAGCTACATTAATCTCTTCTTCCATTTTCTTTTGCAGTCTTCTCATTATAATTTTTAGTAGAATTTTACTTGCATGACTGATCAGGGCAATAGTTCGATAGTTTGTACATAATTTCAGGTCACCCTTTTTTGGTATTGGAATGAAGATAGTTCTCTTCCAGTCTTTTGGCCAAATACCATATTTCCATATCTTTTCACATAATGCATGATAGATTTTTATGCTTTCTTCTCCTCCCGCTTTAATCAATTCAGCTGGTATCTCATCACATCCAGGTGATTTACCATTTTTCAGGCTCCTTATTGCCCATGAAATTTCATCTAATGAAGGTTCAGGTTCTGCCTCTACTGTTACTGGTTCATGTATATCATTCATATCCTCACTGTCATTCATATCATACATTCCGCTGCAGTATTCCTGCCATCTTCCTAGAATTTGTCTAGATTCTGTTAAAGTATTTCCCCAACTTGTCACAAATAACATTTAACTGAGGTTGAAAATTTCTTGTCAATAACTTCATTTCCTTGAACATTTCGTAATCTCTTCCATTTTTGTGATGCTGCTCTATTTTAATACAGCAATCTTGTACATACTGATTTTTATCCTTTCTTGTGTACTTTCTTATTTCTCGTGTTAAAAATTTATACTTCATCCTACTGTCATTGGTTTCTCCTTTCTTTTTCAGTTCCCTTCGTTGTTTTATTAGTTCTAACGTGTATGGTGTGATCCATGGTTTATGTTGCTTAGTCCTGATGGGTATTAAGTCTTTAGCTGCTGTTATCAAGATATCCCTAGCTTGTACCGCCAGTTCATCAGGTGTCATTTCCTCTTGTACAGACATCAAGACCTCAAAACGGTTCTTCACTTCTACGTTGTATGCATCTGGTATTTTTGTGAGATCAAATCGAAATGGCCTTGGTCCTCGGGTAAGCTTTTTGAGTTTTAATTTCAGATCTGCTTCTAGTAACTGATGATCTGTATCGCAATCTGCACTTCGCAGGGTTTTTGCAGATGTTATGCTCGATCTCCATCTTCTTTGTATTAAAATGTAATCTATCTGATTTTTGGTAACACCGTCAGGGGATGTCCATGTGAAAAGCCTTCTAGGGTGTTGTTTATAAAGTGTGTTAGCTATTGTTAATTCATTTTCTATGCAAAATTCAATCAATTTTTCTCCTGTTTCATTTCTATTACCCAATCCAAATTTTCCTAAAAAACGTGTCTCTCATTTTCAGCTCTGCCTGTACCTACTTTAGCATTAAAATCTCCCATTATTATTATTATATCATTCTGATTAATTTTATTTAATGTGTCTTGCAGTATGGCATAAAAATCTTCAATTTCGCCCTCCTCTGCTGTTGAAGTTGGTGCATATACCTGCATGAAAGTTATGTTTTTTGGACGGCCTTTAAGTCTGATAGTTAGGATTCTATCACTAACTGGATTATATCCCATAATAGCTTTTGCTGTTGTTTTATCTAAACAAAATGCCACTCCGCTCTGGCCTCTTACATCTCTACCAGAATATACGAAAAAAGCTTCCATATTCATTGATAAAATGTCCCTTGCCACTCCAACGATGTTCACAAATTCCTAAGATCTGAATATTTAATCTTTCAATCTCATCACATACTACTTTAAGCTTTCCTTCATACAGACTTCTCACATTCCACGTTCCTATTCGCATTCTGTTTCTTAGTCTGACACAGTGGATTTCCTTGGTAACACAGTCAGGATTAACTCCGTCATCACGATTACTAGTACTGACCCCTGTATCACACTCTTCCCCAGTGTTATCTGATCTGCCTGGCCTGGGGGTCTCGCCACCAGATCTCTTCTGTGTTATGTTTTCTTTCATGATTGTTGTGGGTTCTTGGCAAAATTTGCAGAAGGTAGTTTGCCGTTGCTTTCCTCCTGAGCAGTGACTATACTAGTTGGTGGCCATAGCCATTGTCTCTACTGATGAGATCATCTGCCTATCGCCGCAGAGTGCAGACCATAACCAACAATACCTGTCGGCTGCTCTTACACTCCATCCACCACCTGCTTCCATGGCTTCACGTAACCCTGATTGGGGGGCTAAACGGGTACTCCACCTTGCCCAAGGGTGTCCCGTAGACTAGCGGAGGAAAGGAGGCGTCTTACTTCTCCTTTGATAGGGGATACCCCTACCCCGCTAACCACATAAGTCCTGTTAGGTATATAAAATATAGGTCTAGCCCTGTATACTCAATATGCTTGAAGATGTGGGGAAACAAGACCTTTACTTGCTTATAATATCATAGGCCAGGTGACCAACGTGTGGACAGCGGCTTGTTAGTCCACAGCCAAACCGTGAGAGATAGCCAGCTGTGATCTGTACCGTATTGTCTTTATTTTTCAATAAACAGTTGCTATAGAGATTGACATCTGTCTTTCTCATTCTTCGTCTTTGCGTTTACTGGCTGTAAACTCCGGCAGAAAGTTCTTTAGTTCGTCAACCTCTGGACTTTAGTCTTTTCCCAGAACTTCAGTGTTGTATACATATCCGTCTTACTGATCAGACTTTAGCCTTTTCCCAGAACTTTAGTGTTGTTTGCCTATCCGTTTTGCTGATTTTTACGCAGACCGTTGGTTTCTTGCTTCTCATGCAGATGCACTTCCACTTCAAAGGAAACCCAAAATATTCTACTCTTACGGCACGTTTGATATGGAAGCAGTCGGTCAGTTCTCGTTTTTGCCAAACCAAATTGGGGCAGCGGTCTTTGCCACTTACTTCAGGTGTTTGTCTTTGCCTAACCTAGGCAGAACGTAGAAGAAGTTAAAGAAGACGCTCTGTACAAGGTTTGGTCCAGCGCGTGGTGTAAGATGGGCGTGGGTGCTAGCAGCACACGGACACACATACACACACACACATGAGTTTGAAACAAAGAGTAAAGGATCCTTGTCCACGCTTCGAGGCATATTGGGTATATAGGGTTAGACCTTTATTTTATGAACCAATTGGCACAAAGTGGATGATGTGGTCAGCACCACGCCGGTCGCTTTTACTTTCCAGGACTGCACCTGGTACCCACTCAAGGATGGGTCGAACTGACAGCCAAGGTCATTTCTGAAAAACGTCTAGCTCCGACACCATCCGAACCCACGACCTTCCTTTAACGGTGGCTCTCATACACACATGTGGGCCTGACAAAAAACGTATGGAAATTAGACTTGATGGTCGGCAGACAAGCATACAGCCACTACTCTACCGCTGCCACCACATGAAGAAAGACTATATTGTAAAACTGCCAGACATTCAGCGGTCCATTACTGCATTCTCACAGAGCCAGTTTCTTGACATGCCAGTCAACCATACGTTTCGATACATAGGCAAGATAACAGTTGTAAAAGACTTGTTTTTATAAATGCTCTACAATGCTAGTATTGTTTTGAAAACACATTTCAATTGATGTATTCCACTAACGAACGACAAACACGTACAAACACAGCTGGTGTTTTGCCTGTTATGTTTATTTTATATATGTATGCAAACATAAGGGAACCCAGGGCGTCGACACAAAGACAACATTAGGGTGAATGGGGAAAGGGGGTAAGCGCTTATAAGCCTTATTTAAAGGTACAATAGTAATAATAATAATGTAATAAATGTCAATGCCAAGACGTACACACTCCTTGACTCAAACACAATAACAAGAATAGGCTTTTTAGAATGTTAGCACTATAATGAACTGATTACACAGAACAGAGAGAAATAGAGGCATAGACTACGAGCCCTAAATGAAATATAATAGCACAACAAGATAAGGAATGAAAGTAATAAAATAATGGAGATCTATAACTGAATAAATGTAGACCACGATCATTACGATCTGATGAGAATGGCGCTGCCGGTAGTTACCAGGGGATCTGGCCGACGCTCAACAATCAAGGGAAGGTGAGACGGATGTACAATCAGACAGTTAATGGTGCCATCGGAATCGGAACTCTTCGCTCGCTGCTGATAATGGGGACGGGGTGTCCCGAGTGCTATGATGTTGATTCCTAATTCAACATTTATCATGTAGACCTCGAAGCAGACCAAGCAGACTGTGGAGAGAGATAATAAGCATGCCGTCCCAGACCTATAAATACTTGGAGTTACCAATGGAGAGAGACAGCTAATGACAGAGATGAATGGAGGTGGGTGATATTTGCAGCAATGAACCTTAATGGTTAAGAATGCTAAACAAGCAGAATAAGAAGATGAAGAAGACTGCAAAATATACAGATATTACAGAAATGCCAGAGCCCCGCAGGTTCTGATACCTCCAGTATACACACCAACAGAGTAACATATTCACTTCCTCATCATTATCATCATCATCATCATTGTCGCGTGCGGATGTGCAGTAGAACGCACCAGTACTGAGTGAGCAAATAGGACGTCAAAACAATACGTGATGGTGTTAATGTATTGTTGTCAGAGCATTCGATGTTTACAGTCTGAAGTAGACAGACGTGTGGATCCTTGTGGATGCTTTAGCCCGGGATGCCATTGAAGGAATGGTAATCAAAGTTGGATCCTTGAGGATGCTCTACCCCCGGACTCCACTAAAACTCAGCAGAAAGCTGGTATAGTGTCTACTCCGTTCGGCAGTAAGCCGGTATACTTATATTACCTTGTTCAGGCTGCAGAGGAGAGGTTCGTTGAGATTGTCCGGATTCCAAGGTCGGACTGAGATCGTTGAGAATGTCCGGATTCCCAGGTCGGACTGAGACCCGTCATTTGTTACGAAGTCATTTGATGTCGAGCGGGCTCGTGTTGGTGTGGTTGAGTGAGTCTTTATTAATTGCACGAGTTTACATCCGTTGATCATTGGTATATCAATACAACCATGAAACCTATCGTAGAGCGTTCGTTGTTTTAACGTTGAAAAGCATTTAAGTTTCTACTGTTTTACCCCACTTGGCCTATTTCATCGTTGGTACAACACACATCATCATGAAGCCGCCGCACGTCACAATCATGCAAAAGGTCGCTCTCATCACGGCAAGCCAGACAGCTGCTCCATCAAGTGTTGTCAATGCCGGAACCATCACAAACTCTGTGCTCAGTGACCACCATCATCATGTTGGTCAACTCCAGCCTCCTTCTCCAAGAACCACACCCTCCATTTCTGTAACATTCTCTCACGTCTCCATAATTTGACATATGTATTCTCGAATTCCCTCTAGATTTGTATTTTATATGATCAACATCTCAAGGATACAAATCAGACAGCTAGAAACTACAGAAATTCCATTGAAATTACAGCACAGTAATATTACTGTCACTGCTGTCTGTTTTACCACCTTTTAGGGCGGTGTAGACAGGAGATCCGAGCTTGAGGATTTAGGGCCGCACAACTAGTGCTGTCGCCAAGGAGTGTGCAGGTTAGAAAGTTTGCCCCCGACAGAAAAACTGCATCACGTTACCGGGGGTTTCGGACCCGAGTCTCCTGCAAGACAGCCTATCGTAATTACCACTCAGCCAGCCACTTCATATGACTGGCTGTAATGACATACTGTAAGTAAAGGACCCTTTCTCATGCCTTTATGCATATTGGGCATACATGGCTAGACCTAGATTAGTTATAGACCAATCGGCAATTTGTGGGTTATGTGGCCAACATTACGCTGGCCACCTTTACTTCCCAAGACTATACCTGGTACACACTCAAGGCTTGGTCGACTTGAGAACCATAGTCATTCCTGAAGAAAGTCTAGTTCCGTCAGGACCTGAACCCACGACCTGTTGATCCTCAGGCGAGCGTCTAGCCGCTACACCACGGAAGCTCTCACAGTTACGTTGGCCTATAAAACGATTACCAACCAACCTGTAGTTGGGAGTGCCTCAAATGCCTCAATCCGCCTATTTATAGAATAGCAGTGCCACGCTAATGAAACAAACATCATTTAAAACCTCTCCTAAACATCACCGGCTGGTCGGGGCTAGATCTCTGTTGTTGACACCGATCAATGTAGGCAGGAAAACACATTAGAGAGGATAATTGTGAGGGCAAATGAGGAAAAGAGGGTAGGGGGGGGGGGGGGGGGGGATATCGACTGTTGACACGTCTAGCAGGGGGATTGTCACATTAAATACATACATGATGTCTGGGCTGGAACACAGGCGGACAGATTACAGGCACCCATATTTGCACACACACAAACATACACATACACACACACACACACGGTAAGTTTTACACTCGTCTGCCCATTAGCACACCGCTAGACACTAGCTCGCGGCTGACTGGACGACCTACTGACCACCTTACCCCTGATAGGTCGGCCTCGAGCGATCCGATTTTCACACAAGGCAACGGGTGATACTCGCGCTTACATCATCCACCTAGTGCCGATTGGTCTGAAAAAATATTGGTACTCTTCCCATATTCCCGATGCGCCCAAAAGGCATCCATCTTTACTTTTACTTTATGTATATATATATATATATATATATATATATATATATATATATATATATATATATATATATATATATATATATATATATATATATATATATATTCATTCATTCATTCAGTAGCATGTCCCTCGCGGAACCTCGCTGCCATAACAACCCTCCGGAAAACCTTCCTATCATGAGCAAGATGTCCTGCGTCTGATACACCCATCTGGAGATCATCTGCCACATCCTGCACCCATCTTCTCCTTGGCCTTCCTCTTCCTCTCTTCCCAGGCATATACCCCTCCATTATTGTTCTCTCTAGACTTCCATGACGTTTCAAGTGACCAAAATATTTCAATTTTCTTTGTTTTATTGTCTTTACTAGCCAACCCTCTTCAATATTCAGCTCTTGAAGTATGGATGCATTTGTTCTTTTCTTTACCCAAGATATTCTTAGAACCTGTCTGTAACATTTATATTCAAATGCATTTATGCGCTGTTCCGCTTGTTTAGTAAGTGTCCATGTCTCACAGGCGTATGTTGCAATGGAAAGATGCATGCTCTTAAAAATCTGACCTTTGTAATTCTATCTGTACAATTCCATAATTTATTCAGTTGTTTTAGTCTTTGAAGAGCAATTGATAGTCGCCGTTTAATTTCTTTCATTGTGTCACCATTGTTGGTAACCAGTGACCCAAGATATTCGAAATTTTCCACCACTTCCAATCTTTCCTCATTAACATATATTTCCTTCTCCATGGCAGTTTTGTTTGTATGCATTATCTTTGTTTTTGCTATGTTAAGAAATAAGTTATGATTTTCACTATTTCTTCGGAGTGAGGTTAATAAGTTTTCTAAACCATTTTGTGATGTTGATAGTAATACTGTATCATCAGCATAACGAATTTCTGGTATTTCATGACCACCGATGTTTAGAGCATCATAGTGTTCCTTGTTTATATCATCTCTTACATTTCTCATTATATTTTCGGCGTACAGGTTGAACAAATACGGTGACAGCACACATCCCTGACGGACTCCTTGCTTGATGCCAAACCAGTCTGATGTCTCTCCATCTATTCTGACTGCTGCTTGTTGGTCTTGATAGAGCATTTTAATGAGCTGCACTATATGTGATGGAAAGCCCATATTCCTCATGATTTCCCAAAGCTTCTGATGTTGTGCACAGTCAAATGCTTTTGAATAATCCACAAAACATAAGAACAGATTTACATTAAATTCTCTACACTTCTCTATTATTAAACGCATGTTGAAAATATGATCTCTTGTTCCTCTTCCCTGTCTAAATCCAGCCTGAGCTACATTAATCTCTTCTTCCATTTTCTTATGCAGCCTTCTCATTATAATTTTTAGTAGAATTTTACTTGCATGACTGATCAGGGCAATAGTTCGATAGTTTGTACATAATTTCAGGTCACCCTTTTTTGGTATTGGAATGAAGATAGTTCTCTTCCAGTCTTTTGGCCAAATATCATATTTCCATATCTTTTCACATAATGCATGATAGATTTTTATGCCTTCTTCTCCTCCCGCTTTAATCAATTCAGCTGGTATCTCATCACATCCAGGTGATTTACCATTTTTCAGGCTCCTTATTGCCCATGAAATTTCATCTAATGAAGGTTCAGGTTCTGCCTCTACTGTTACTGGTTCATGTATATCATTCATATCCTCACTGTCATTCATATCATACATTCCGCTGCAATATTCCTGCCATCTTCCTAGAATTTGTCTAGATTCTGTTAAAGTATTTCCCAACTTGTCACAAATAACATTTAACTGAGGTTGAAAATTTCTTGTCAATAACTTCATTTCCTTGAACATTTCGTAATCTCTTCCATTTTTATGATGCTGCTCTATTTTAAAACAGCAATCTTGTACATACTGATTTTTATCCTTTCTTGTGTACTTTCTTATTTCTCGTGTTAAAAATTTATACTTCATCCTACTGTCATTGGTTTCTCCTTTCTTTTTCAGTTCCCTCCGTTGTTTTATTAGTTCTAACGTGTATGGTGTGATCCATGGTTTATGTTGCTTAGTCCTGGTGGGTATTAAGTCTTTAGCTGCTGTTATCAAGATATCCCTAGCTTGTACCGCCAGTTCATCAGGTGTAATTTCCTCTTGTACAGACATCAAGACCTCAAAACGGTTCTTCACTTCTACGTTGTATGCATCTGGTACTTTTGTGAGATCAAATCGAAATGGCCTTGGTCCTCGGGTAAGCTTTTTGAGTTTTAATTTCAGATCTGCTTCTAGTAACTGATGATCTGTATCGCACTCTGCACTTCGCAGGGTTTTTGCAGATGTTATGCTCGATCTCCATCTTCTATGTATTAAATTGTAATCTATCTGATTTTTGGTAACACCGTCAGGGGATGTCCATGTGAAAAGCCTTCTAGGGTGTTGTTTATAAAGTGTGTTAGCTATTGTTAATTCATTTTCTATGCAAAATTCAATCAATTTTTCTCCTGTTTCATTTCTATTACCCAATCCAAATTTTCCTAAAACGTGTCTCTCATTTTCAGCTCTGCCTGTACCTACTTTAGCCTTAAAATATATATATAGACATAAATAATGTGCGACTGTGTATAGGTTGGTAGGAATACGTGTGTATGTGTGACAAAGTTTATAATTCGGTTCTTTCTTTCCTTTTACCTTACTTCGGGGATTCTGGGATTTCGTAGGGAATTCAGAGAATGTCTATTAGTATAGGGGTGTTAGGGTGTGAAATAAACACCGGCTAACACTAACACTTTTTCTCAAACTGGCAAGACATCAACGTGGCTGCTTCGGGATAGGTCAATTAAGTGATTTTGTGTATTCGTGTGGTTTTGTTTTGTGCTGGTCAAGGCTTTATAGCCGCAACGTTCACTTTCCTTTTGCATCTGTTGCACTGTGCAGCTCGCTGATCTACTTTTCGTCAGGCTTTGTATCTTCCCTATAATACTGGGCTGGCGGGTACCCTAATAATAACATCTTAGGAGGTTAAACTGGGCTCTGCGTTGTTGGTCTGCCATCTGGATTGATATTTATAAATTATGAGGGTGTCCTGAGTGCTGTGATGTCGATTCCTAATTCAACATTCAGGTGATGATGACCACTCCTTTCATCCATTGACGACTAGATTGGTTTTGTGAGTGCGCAGATGGATGATAAGGCCAATTCTAGCACCGAAAGTTCTTAAACAGTAAGGACATGGAATTGAGGTCGCTTCTCTCTGGTATGGTATGGTAAACCTTTCTGTAGCAGCTCGGGAGGCATAAACTGCGACGGCAATTATCAGTGTCACGATCGTGTGGCCTTTTTATTCATGCTGATCCGAGTGGGACCCAGTCTAAAACAGATACCACACTCATACACCTACTTACAAAACATTGTTATAAATTATGGTAAGTAATTCACCATCAATCAGCAAGTCCTTTACAGAACGTCGCTCTCTTCACGGCACGCCTAAAACTATCCCTTTCTCTAGCCAGCTCTCCAGCCACATGCGCTTTCAGTGGAAATCCTCTTCACTGACCTGCATCCATCTTCGCGTAGGTCAACCCCTGCCTCGCATTCCACAAGCTACATCCTCCATCACCATCTTTTCCAAGCCATCGTGACGTTTGATGTGGCCAAAATAATTTAACTTTTAGGACAGAATGCTGTTTATGAGGCCAGTTCTCGACATTTAACTTGCGTAGAATTTCGATGTTTTTCCTCTTTTTAATCCACGATATTCTGAGAAACTTTGAAAAAAAAATTTAAATTCAAAAGCTCCAATCTCCAATGGTCCGTAAATAAAACCGCATATGCACGTTACAAAATAAGGGGATGCGGTAGGACAGTGTTATTACAGTTATGCAAATGACACCTTTCTTGCCACCAGCGCTACGACAGAATGGGGATGTACCTATATCTGTATAAAGCAATCCACACTTGGGGATCCGCCGTGGTATAGCGACTAGACGCTCGCCTTCTGCTGTGAAGGTTGTGGAATCAAATCCGAACAGAACTGTGCTTTAAAAGAAAATGACTTCAGCTCTAAGGTCCACAAACCTCAAATCGGTATCAGATAAAGTCCTGGGAAGTAAAGGCAGCCGGTGCAAAGTTACTGTTTCACCCACCGAATAGCGATTGGTCTATAAAATATAGGTCAAGCATTATATGCCCAATACGCCTATAAGCGTAGAGAAGGGTCCTTTAATTAACTCGTGGTGGCTGAAATGGTCAACTCCACACCAGCCGCCTTTACTTACCAGGTTATTTCCTGGCATCAACTTTCAACTGGGTCGACCTGGGAACCTTAGGTTATTTATAATAATCCACCTAGGCGCGGATTCGAACTTAAGTCGCTAGCTGCTGCACTATGCGTCAATAAATCGGTCTGTCTACTCCGGAATTCCACCTAAAGGTTTATCATACTGTCCTTAGACTTAAAAATATCAATGACCAAGACCAAGAAAACCGATCTCAAATACCTCGTTCATTTTCAAAAGAAGCTATACTTGGGACACACGTAACAGCACACCAACTGGCTTCAACCTATAGTTCTTTCCGAGTAAGAATCCAGCGATAGGCAGCTCTCAAGACATGCTGAGGTACAACAACAATTGAGGAGAACGCTCAACGGAAGTAATGGAAAAGACCCAGAAGAGTACAACCGAATGTTTCGACCAAAGTCATTGTCAACAAAATACTAAATTCAGCACGAACTGTGAATGAAAAAACTCAACGGACAAGAGAAAGAAGTTAATAAAAAAATTTTTAAAAACCAAGGTCAACATGAAAGCAAGAAGTACGTAATCGCTATTTACGTCATAGCTCTCACATCAGAATATTAGAGATTTCTGTGCCTGAAGACGATACGTCTCAGAATGACAGGTTCACCGTTATTGAGACTAGATGAGTCGTACTCCATTAAACAGTAAAAGTCGAAGATATAAGATACCAACCATCGACAAGAATCAGCAACTTTACATTTAACTGTCGCCAGTTCTTAATCAATAGTCTGGGAATCTCTTTGCTTACGTCAACGCTACCTAAATCTGAATCCAAAATTAGCCCCACACTTGAAGAAAAACGTATACAGCCATTTAGAAGGGAGAGAGTTGCCAGTTGTCTGTTGGCTTTGCAACTTGAACAAGATATTGCTAGAACATCGGCGCGGCTCAAGTTATTAATATCTAGCTTGCTAGTTCCGCATAAGGTTGTCATTTAGATGTATTTGACATTTAGTGCAATCCTGAGAAATCGATTCCGTGTGCACGACATTGAGATGTCATCTGCGTTTTTTCTTTTCGCAGACGCAGAAATATCAATGGTTGGAAAGCCTTGAGGCGACTGAAATAGCAGGATAGGGTGGTTGTTAGGTGTTGATCGGCTTCCACAGAAGGCATAGCAGAGAAGTAGTGTGGGAGAAGATACAGGAGGCAGCAAAACATTTCAAGTTATAGGTACATGATGTTTAGAGTCGCCTGCCATCCCGTGTGAGGCCCCATTTAAGGAAAATAAAAACAGACCCACTCCTCCCTAACAAGCATGTCGTAAAGGGTTAACATGTTTGTTTCCTTGAAAGTCAG
This sequence comes from Candidula unifasciata, assembly GCA_905116865.2. Lineage (NCBI taxonomy): Eukaryota > Metazoa > Mollusca > Gastropoda > Stylommatophora > Geomitridae > Candidula > Candidula unifasciata. The sequence continues at coordinate 41,940 of CAJHNH020002066.1, forward strand.
AGTGCAACTGCCTGGGAGGCGAGGAACCACAAGTCTGCATATAAATAAGCTAGAACTGTAAAATGGATGTGCATGCAAAACCGAAGTTCTGGGAAAAAGAACCATGTCAGAAGCGGACGAACAGCCAAAACTTTCCGCCGAGGTTTACAGTCGGTGAACTCTAAGAAGAAAAAGAAGACTCGCCAGCCAACCTGAAGGTTTTCAAGTTCGAGTCGGATTCTGACCCACCCCCCCCCCCCCCCCAAAAAAAAGTTATCTTGACTCGTATTTCAACAGCCTGAAATGAGAACTAAGTAATGTCCTGTGAAGAAAAGACAGTCGTCGTTATGTTGAACACATACATCATCAATCGAGTGCCCGTTGGTCAATAAAAAGATGAGGGTATTATCATTTGTTGGACGCGGCAGTGTCGTAAAAAGAGTCCTTCGTCTTACATGACGTTTCAACTGGTCACCTCCAAATGTCTGGTCCTTTGTCCTACATGACATTCCAACTGGTTATCACCAAATATCCGATCCTTTGTATTACATTATGTTTCAACTGGTTATCTCCAAATGTCCGGTATTTTGTATTATACAATGTGTCAATTAGTCATTTCCAAATACCCAGTTCTTTGTCTTACATGATGTTTCAACAGGTCATCTCCAAATATAAAGTTCGTTGTCTTTCAGGATGTTTCGTCTGGTCATCTCCAAATATAAAGTTCGTTGTCTTACATGATGTTACGACTTCTGCCGTGTGGCGTCGGTAGTCATGTCTATCCACAGCCTTACGTATCGTGTACTTCCAATCAACTCTGACACAGATAAGCGGCCTGTCAAACTGACCAGCATCTTTTCTCTCTGTCTCCATCTGCCTCTCCTAGCCTCCAACTTTCCTTCTGTCACGATGTACTCAAGTTTTCGCATTCTCCTCACATGTTTCAGTTGGTCCCATCCTAATATCCATGTCGCTTTGCTGAAGGCACACATGTTGAGAAAATTGAAAACTGTTGAACATATTGAAAATGGCAGTATCAAGAAATGATTTCACTACAGGGGATGGCTGGATATTCAAGGGCTCATTTTCTTCTGCTTTGATTTGCGTTGGCAGGAAACTGGATCACATACATTCAACAGTCGTTGTGATGCTCAGTGGGATCGACGACCGAACCACCCATTGACTGGCTGTTAGACGATTTCGTCGCCGATCGAGACAGTATTTGGGTCTGCCTCATTTGATCGCATCAGCAGTGCAAGAGTCTTTTTTTTTCCGGCTATTTGATGGCGAGCAGTGTGAAGCTATTTCATATACCACACATAACTTAGTCACACTTATAACCAAAAGCTCCCCCTTTAAGGGTTCTGGTTAACTGTGACGATTTGTTTTTCCCTAGCAAAGCATCTACCCACCTAGATGATCAGTAGGGGATCAGCAAGCCTTTTGTTAGTCAGCCACAGTTCAAGATATGTTATACACGTATTGTTTGTAACATATCTGTGGCGCCCAGTTTTAATCTTGAGCTCATATTCTGCAGCCAGACTACCAAATGTAAGCATTCCTAATCATTTCACTTTATATTTTGTTTTGTGTGCTATAAGTCTCACATCACCATACATATAACCTAAATTATTAATGCTGTTCCCACGTTTTCTAGGTTTTTCTAACAACGATACTTCTAATAAGGACAAAGACGCTAACGAATATGTCTTCTTTTTCTTCTTCTCTTCTTTTTCTTCTTCTTCTTCTTCTTCTTCTTCTTCTTCTTCTTCTTCTTCTTCTTCTTCTTCTTCTTCTTCTTCTTCTTTTTCTTCTTCTTCTTCTTCTTCTTCTTCTTCTTTTTCTTCTTCTTCTTCTTCTTCTTCTTCTTCTTCTTCTTCTTCTTCTTCTTCTTCTTCTTCTTCTTCTTATTCTTCTTCTTCTTCTTCTTCTTCTTCTACTTCTTCTTCTTTTTCCCGTTCACCGGCTCTAAACCCAGACATAACGTTCTGGATGTTCGTCCGCCTCTAGACTGCAGTCCTGTTTCAGAATCTGAATCTTGCGTGTGTAACGTTTGACAGATCTGACTAATTTGTATGCAGACTGTTACTTCCTTGCCTCTCAGGAAGATGCACTCCGATTTCGAAGGAAGCTCCCAATTAGTCGATTCTTACGGCTTGCTTTTGGGTTCCTGTTGTTCCTATAATAGGGCCCCGGAACCCACACGGGGAACCCGTGTAAGTGAAGAACCTTTTACCACGTCTTCAGCTGTACTTTATGTATAGGGGTAGACCTTCATTATAATAGACCGATCGGCACAATGTGGTCAATATCACGCCAGCCGCCTCCACTTGCCATGACTTTACCTAGTACACATTTAAGGCTGGTCCGACCTGACAGCCACAGTCGATTTTGGGAAAAAAAATATTCGGCTCCATCAGGACCCGAACCTGCGACCTTGGGAACCGTATGCAAGTGCCTGGTCCCTACACAACGGTGGCTCCCTCTATCCTGTGTGAGTACCCACACACACAAGTCAAGGACACTTTTCCACGGCTTTAGGTGTATACGGCTTACAAGACTAGACCTAGATTTCATAGACCAATCAGCACACGATGGATGATGTGGTCAGCATCACGCCGCCCGCGTTTACTTCCCAGGACTGCACCCTGTACCCACTCAACGCTGGGTCGACCAAGGGAGCCAAGGTCATTTTTGAAAAAAGTCCGGCTTCGCCAGGGAGCGAACCCACGACCTTCCGATCCGCAGGCCAGCGCCTATTCACTCCGCCACTCTATTCTGTGTACTGCTAATTTTGTATAGAACACATTATCTTCCAAGCATTTATGGTCAACTATCCATACTCACATACTTGCGTTTCAAAATTGGTGGATTTTAACCATGTCAAATTCGTTTGTGTCGACTATCTTCAAATCTTGAAATACTCAACACCACATTTCCAGATAAAATTTAAATTTTAAAAAGAAACTTAAGACCTGAATGACAACCTGTTGTCTGTTGCCATGACAACAGTGCAGAACGTATCACACAGAAACTCTATTTTCTTTCAGAAACGAAGTGAAAATAATCGTTTCGTTCAGGGATTTAGAAGAGTAGATTTTCTTTTTGATAGTGTTGACAGCAGAGCGAATGAGCGTAATAGTGCGAGAGGAGGTTAGGGTGGGGAAAAAAGACAAGAGGAAGAGATAAACGGACAGATAATGAGAGAGAGGAAGGAAGTGTAAGAAAGAATGAAAAGTACTGAGAGAGAGAAAAAACAATGATAAAAGGAAAAAACGTCTTCCACCTCCGCTCTCTTTCTATCCACCTTCACATTATATCTGTTTTTCTTCTCTCTGTCATTTTTACCCCCACCCCACCCCCGCCTCTCTCTCTCTCTCCCTCTCTTTCTCCACTCTCTCAGAAACACAGAAATACAGATAGACACACAGAACAATTATGTAGACACAGACAGACAGTTGGATATACAGACAGAAAGACAGACCTACTGACCGACCGACAGACCGACCGTAGATAGAAGATTTAAAAAAACAACTGATAGCATAACTGACTCAATAGTTCTTGATTAAATAATTACTTGCAATAGGAACTGATTTACTGGCCGACTGATTAATTTACTGCCGGTGTCTTACATGAATGTACGTTCTAGATTCACGAAGCACAATCTAGGAAACGATTCCTGTCTTCAGATAGAAAGAAATGAATGACACAAAATAAAGCAGTCATTAACAAAAATCATTTGCTCTGTTAAACTGTAACGCCATTACACACGATCGAACATTGCTTCAAACTGCAAACTGCCATATTTCGAATATTAAATAAATACCAAACATTCACAACTAGGTAATGGCTGGTTGCCTTTTGTCCAAAGGATTTGTAAGTTTAAGCTCTAAGTCAGATACACTTGTGTTCAGGTTGTAAGCAAAGAACTGCGACCCTTTCCACGCCTTAAACGCATCGCGCATTCAAATATTGCTAGGTTGATGAGGTTGGCACTTTTCCATCTCTCCAGACGACAGTGTTATATTGTGTTATAGGGAGCCGTATACCTATTTGGACAGTAATGTAGATGAAGAGGGGGAAGCTGATGAAGATTTTAAAATACGAATACAAAAGGCAAGAGTAGCTTTCACAGCACTAGGGAGTTTGTGAAAGTAAAGAAAAAAAAAACATTAAACTAATAATAAACTAAATTTTTTAAAATTCTAATCTAAATGTCTAATCAGCACTGTTGTAAGAAGAGGAAACACACAGAACAACTAAGGCAATTATAAATAAAGTACAAACATTCATTAACTGGTGCCTACGCAGAATAGTGAGAATAATATGGTATGATAGAATCACTAATGTGGAACTTTGAGAAAGAACAAAACATATTCCACTGAACCAAGAGGTGAAGAAAAGACGCTGGCGTTGGACAGTACACACGTTGAGAAAATCTGAGAACAGCTATAACCCTAACTAGAAAGTTTTCGCACTGGACCCTATAAGGACACAGAAATGAAGAAAGAAGAAAAAACACCTGCAAAATAGAGCTAGAGAGTGAAGTTAAAAACGATTGGAGGACATGGGGAGAGCTACATGCGATAGCGAAGGATAGAACGAGTTGGCGTGAGTTGTTTGAGGGCCTGTGCCCCACTGTGAGTTGAAAAGGCAGAAGAAGTCACAAAAATAGGGATGCATAGGAATCACAGCCAATGGCGGTGACGTGTGTGATCAGCAGGACAATTGTAGTGTTAGATTTTCAGGACTCTTGTTGCCATCGCGTGTTGAGGCTCAAGTGGAAACATTTCTGCGATACCAGAGACAAGAGGAAATTACTACAAGTCCGTGTGACAACATCCTAGCCTTCAGCGGAGCTGGAGCAAGGGACCTCCAGCACTCCAGGCGGACGCCATGGTTCGAGACCACGCAGCCCCAGGAGATCAGATAAAACAGACAGAGAATCCATTTATTGAAACACTAATTAAACTGGAGGTGAATAGAGACTCTGGAAGATATTGAATACTGAGAAGGAAACAAAGGCGGACTTTTAATAAGGTTGTAACTGTTACTGTTAGCAACCGACTTTTCGTTGGCTACTGGATAAGGGGGCGGAGCACTTGTGGGAATGTTCCCTAGTGAAACGATGTTAATTCTTGATTCATTCATGCATTTAAAGGGAACTGCGTGGTCTCGAGACATGGTGTCTGCCTCGAGTGCTAGAGGTTCCGGGTTTAAACCCGGTAAGGGCTGATATTTTTTTCACGTGGACTTTGATTTCTAGTAAATCTCCCTGGTGTCTGGAAAGTGATATAGGACGCCCGGGTGCATTTTTGCGTGCTATGATGTTGATCTGTTGTTTAAACTTCATTCATTGAAATACAAAAGAATCAGAGCTTTTGTGAATTGCAACTAACAAACTTTTCACAAGCGAAGTTTTCAGTGTTATGTTAGTTGCGTATCCTTTACAGGACGTTGCAGAACCAACCCCAACAGCCCCTGACTGTTGTGTGGTCTGTCCAGGCAAATGTACGTCCAGTAGTTTGCCATTGCTTGGGATCGAACCCGGCATCCCGGCATTACGAAGCGTTCGCATCGACTTAGCCACAGAGCCAACAGCTTTCAGTGTAGTAGGAATTAAATGGTCCCAACCCACTCTATCCCATTTATTTTTACTACTGCAAAGAAATAGTTATTACTTTAACTCTGTCTGACTTGAACATTAATTTTCCTGCAAGTATCAATTTCTTCAAAAAAGGATACTTTCCCCCTGAATCTAACGAAAGGTTAACATTAAACCAGGAATTGTTTCTATCTCACAAGCGTGTTAAATTGACCTGAAGCTTCCACGAAATTGAAGAAAAATATTATTTCTTGTTCAATCGGCTTTGGGTCTTCATTCGAGTTAGTTCGAGGTTTCAAATTACGTAACGCTGGAAACACGCGAGTCATGCGAGGTTACAGACCGCGATATCAGATACTAACTCAACAGATAATCCAGTGCAGTGTTTCCCAAAGGGGGTGCTATGCCATATAGGGGGGGGGGCGGGGGGGGGGCGTTGCTGGGACGGTCCAGGGCGGCGGTAGAAGCCTGGGTGCAGTTAGGAGCAACGCATGATAATAAGGCGGTGGTACTGAAACACACACAGAGAAAGTTTATATATATATATATATATATATATATCGAGAGAGAGAGAGAGAGAGAGAGAGAGAGAGAGAGAGAGAGAGAGAGAGAAGAAGAAGAAGAAGAAGAAGAAGAAGAAGAAGAAGAAGAAGAAGAAGAAGAAGAAGAAATTGTGAGAGAAAACATTTTAATAAACCATTCGTGCCTTTCTCAATGAAGTGTAACATTAAAATCGTAATGACTGTTTTATTTTCACACAAAAAGCAGTTTTTAATGGTATAACCAATCAGGTTTATCATTCCCATTAACATCACTGCATATGTTTTCTTAAGCTTTGTTTTAATATTTCCATACTAGGAAAATGAGTTTAAGGATGATCTGAGCTGAAACTTCTACAAGGGGCAGTTATCACAGAATGTATTTTTAAATATGATTCTTTGTGTAACAGCGATTTGACATAGCTTAAATAAATAGCCTAAGAGAATCAACTGATGTGAGCTGTTCATTCAGTAAAACAGAGAAGTCTTTCGGTGAGGCGTAACAGAGCCAAGGCTCTGTGTGATTTACATAATTGATATTACTAAACTGATATTACTAAACTGATATTACTAAACTGATATTACTAAACTGATATTACTAAACTGATATTACTAAACTGATATTACTAAACTGATATTACTAAACTGATATTACTAAACTGATATTACTAAACTGATATTACTAAAGATTGTCACTAGCAAGCCTCCAACATTCTACATGAACAAGAGTTATATACAACAAATGCTCGTTAATGACTTTGCTGTTTAGACGGTAATTGAAAACACGACAACAGCTAGCTATCCGCTATCTTAAGTCAGTGGAGAAAATAGAGAACTGGGCAAAGAACTGGGGTTGGCTCTTTCATTGTGCAAAATATGTCATACTTTTTCTTGGTAGCTGCAACATGCTGTGTTTCAAGAGTTGTTGTGTCACCTTTTCCGATGATTAAACAAGGCAGACCAGTGAAGGGATAAGTCTGCACTAGTAAAACCTGGCCTCAACCAAAATGTCTAGATATTGTGTTATGAAGAAGATGAATTTCGTCTCTGGACTTTATTGGTTGTGATTTATATTGTGACAGAGCATAAAAATCAAGAACTCATAACGCCAAGCAAGTATTTTTTTTTCAAACACACACACAAGGAGAGGAAAAATGTTGACAGCAATAAATAATACACGGATAAAATGAACTCAGCTGTAGACGACTAAAAAAAAAAAAAAGGCTATGGTATGAGTTTTTTTAGGGCATTTGCATTCTGATCAGGACTGACTTTAAAAAAAAAATGTCCACCCAAGTCCAAAATACTTCCAGCAAATATATTGGAAAGTAATAAAGGCAGGTCTCAATGTTGACTACAGCATCCCTCGACAGCCGGTTGGTTTAACCCCCCCCCCCCCCCACCCACACTTTTCCACCCACCCCCTTCCGTGTGTTTTCGACAACTGCTGTTTATCCAATACCACTACGACTGTCCTTTACTTTTATTTATCTTTATTTGTACTTCAGAATAGATCGGTGGCCGGTAGTCGAGGTTTAAAGTTCATTGCGAATGGATTACCCCATAATTTGTTCCGTTTCTGTGCACACAAAATGCTCTCCCCTGTCCCATTTGAAAATTAGTCAACAAACAATTAGTCCAGGCTAAATCAAGACATATGCACACGCAGTAAACACATAAGGCAGTCACTAAGGTAGGAGACACCCAGATTCGGCCCTATAATTGAAATTTGTCATGGTGGAAGTAGTCAGCCACGATAATGTGGGCGTACACGCGCAGTTTTATTGCATGCGGTACATGTGCTTCAAAAAGGATCAGCCCGAAAGCAAACTGATTAAAACCTTTTGTTTTGAGACATCCCAATACAAATCACCGCGAAACACACAATTCACATTGTTGCATCAAACATTTAACTCAGAAACTTATGCAATGTCATCATGGAAGCCAGTCAATGAGTTGAAACTGCATTAGTAAAACACCTGCTAAAGCAAAAAACCTTTCGAGGCTTTTAATGAGTGCCTTCCTATCCGCCTTTTTCGACAAGAAGTAGCTGCTAAGAAATATAATAACCAGTAAAACGAAAGTAATGAACATTCTAACATAACGTCTTTTAGTCTATTCGTGCAACACATATACACGCGCGCGCGTGCTACACAAACTAAAAATAAACCATTTTGAAATGTGATTACAGAGGATGGCCGCCAACTTAACCACTGTAAATATCAAATTAAAAATAATTCAGCAGATAGATACGATCTGGACAAAAATCATTAAGAAACAGAAAAGAAAATAGTTTGCTTATCTAGTTAGACTGCAGCCCCAACAACTACCAACATAAAACAGATCTACTGAGAAAAACCAACGTCACCCTAGGAAAAGATGTACTGACGATATTAAAGACATTTTACATGCAGGGGGAATGAATACTGGACCGCAAACTGCACATCCCTACATAGCCTAACGCCAAAACTGGAAGTTGAATATTATGATGATGATGATGATGACGATGCACCAAAATAGTATTTCACTGTTATAAAGTAATTTTCGGTGATTTTAGTGAATTACGAAACATATAGAAAATTCTAAATGTGGTGTGCACACGACATGGACGTCGAAACCAACTCCAACTCATTCTTCCCTCATTATTATGTCCTTTGAAAGCCTGCTCGTCTGTTCATACTAAAGAATTGTGAAGAACTGATAAGAGCTCTAGGCGTGTACTTGTGTGGAATTGGCCCAATCAAATTTTAATCGATAATTCACAAGGTACAAAGCACAGCTATTATTAATGGAAATTATGTAAAGCAGCTGTTCACTGGTTGGTTCATAAATTTGAGATTTTCTTAGAAAACTAAAAGTTGATGCTAAATAAAGTGTGCCAATATTTATTATGGAGAAAAAGAGAAAATACAGAGAAAGATGACGTTTTATCCCAGTGCAGAAGCAAACACAGAATCACCAACCAGACACTTAGATGAGAAACAAATGGACTGAGTCAATTAGGACGTTATAAAGAAACTCTAAGACGGACGTTGCTGCGAGAGGCTAAAAGTACTTAACTAGATTCCATTCATTATATTGAAACAGTTTTACACAATAGAACAGAATAAACATACATTTAAAAAAAAAACTGCTATCATTTCTACTTCTTCTTTTCTTCTTCTTAAAGGGGCCTCAGGTATGAGTCTTGGTATGTACTACATGGATGCTGGGATATAGGCCTCGGATATTCCGTCTATCCATTGCTTGCAGGGTCGACCTCTGAGTCTGCTCCAGTTACGTCTAAATGACTATGGTGCGCTATCTGGTGGTGGCCTTCACCCAGTTCATCTGTTGTCTCTAAATGTAGCTTGGTACTGGTCCCGCCTCAACTTCTTTCCTCATATCGCCACTGTTTTAAAAAATAATAAGGGATCTTTATCAGCACATCATACTTGACGTGGTGGATTCGTACTTTTGCACTAGGACTTTCAATGGGCCGGCGCGACGGTCGATTTGTATATCAAATTACTAATTATTGGGCATATGCCTTATGCACAAAAGGGGCTTTAATTTTACACCCCCCCCCCTCACACACACACACACAAAGGCGGTTGTTGGGCCGTGATTAGCAACATAGAGTCCGCTTTTACTTCCCAGGAAATTTAATAATAGCTATTTTATAGCCTGCCGATTTGCATGCTAACAACAACTATTTGATACATATATATATATGCCAGGGTGCTGGGTTTGATCCCAGCTGCGGACAATTCGTTTTGCACTGGTTTCGACAGTGGTACCGAGAGCTGGCCGTTAAGTGAGCAGTGGCAAACTACTAAACGTAAAATTTGTCAAAAAAAAAAAAAAAAAACAAAAAAAAAAAAAACACAACAGCCAAAAAATGCTGTAGTTGCTTCTGAAACGTCCTGTAAAAAATACACAAATAGCTAATAGATATATATGAACAAAAAATATATTGATGTTTGTTTTTGGAGTCTGTAGCTTAGGCGTTGCGTACGACGTTGGTAATTCCGCTGCGACAGGTCGATACAACTGCGCACCATTTGACAGAAGACCGCTTTGCGTTAGTTTCGATAGCGCTATCGAGAGCCGAACCTTAAAAAGCTATGGTAAATTTCTTTTAAACAGCACTATTACAATAATAAACAGTAAAAAAAAAAAAAGACGGATTCAGTTCTGCAACATCATGTAAAGGATAAGCAATTATCTTATTTGGAAAATGCTTCGAATTCAGTGTGTCTGCCCTCCCCCCCCCCCCCCCCTCCCTCCCCTCCCCCCCCCCCCGCCCACAACCAAAATTGAAGTCATGAAACCCACACGGAGAGAAATGCGTCAACTTTGGAATTTCTACATCGACTTGATGATGTTTCGAACCTATGATCACCGACCCGACAGATGAGCGTGCTCTAGCACACACGTATGTCGAAGTTTCAGATGGCCAGACATAAAGGTGGATTTTTTCCCATGGATACACCATAGCCAAGTGATATTTGTGTATTTTTGTTTATGACTGCAACGCTGTCTATTAATGTCATGTGCTGATGAAGGCATTCGAGCCGCAACGCCAACTGAATGTTTTTGGTTGTGATCATGTGATATCTGGCTAGTTTTACTTTTTAGTTCCTTTGACATCATTTCAAGACACTGCTCTGCCATAGCTCACACTGACTACCCGGAAGAGAACCAGACGAGGATCTCTGTGGATTAACTAACAGACGTTACTTGACATGATTGCAGCATAATGATACTTTTTGCGCATCAAGATTATTGATTAACTGGATCAAAGCGCCGCCTTCCTCGCAAACGAAATTATCCATTAGTGAACAGAGATATCTTTTTCTTTTTTTTTTTGGGTAACGTTAGGATAAAACATCATCTTTGTTTAATAACTCCATGACGACGCTGAGTTTCACAATTTGTTAACAGCAGAACAAAAGCTCGTCTTGAAGTTAAATATCGGTTAGTGCACGCTAATTTTTGTTTTGGGCAATATTAAGTTAATAGCATTGTGTGTAAGAACTTCCCCACAATGTCATGGTTTTCATATCTTTAAAAAATAGAACCAACCATATGGCCACACAAGACAACTGTACGCGTTTTTTTTTACTTTCACTTCCGACAACATAATTGCTATCACTGAAAAAGTTCTTAGTGGGAAAATCCTGGAACCCTTCCCTTCCATCTCCAAATGTAATTGTTTTTGGCGGTGGTGGTCGTAGTAGCAGCAACATTTATACAATAACATCATGTTCAACCATCATGGTTGTAATTATAATATATATTGTAAATTTTTTCCCCCAGTGTATATTCTTTTGTTTGGTTGAAAGTTAACTGCACATTCTTAACCTTCTTCTTCTTCTTTCGTTCGCTTGAAATAGATTTTCTATATCTGCAGTGTTGTCTCTAGTATGAACTTTATTGTCGTTTGTAATTCACTCAGCGACCTGTAAAGTTTGACTTGAACAGATGTTTCTCTTGGCCAAAAGTTTTACCTTGAAATGTTGTATTTGGGAAAGTCTTGGAGGACACGATCTGTTGTGTCAGGTGCCAGTCCACGTGTGCACATGGCTGATTCACCGATTTTAAATTGTGTGTACATGTGGCTGCGAAGTCGATTGTGTCCTGTTCTAAGGAGTAGAATAATAACTTGCTCTGGTCTGTCCATAAATTGCTAATCGTCTTGTACCGGCTTTGGTGGCGTTCTGATTGATTTGATTATTCTCTTCTTTTGTTGATAAAAGACTGGTGCGTCAGGTTGTTCTTCAATTGCACCTTCCTTGGCTAATTTATTAGCTCTTTTATTTCCAGGAACTCCACAGCGGGTGGTATCCATTACATAGTTGCCTAACATCGGCTGTCTATTTTGGACAGTAGTGTTCGTATACCAGGTAGTTTTCCAGATTAATGCATGAAGCATCTATCAGAACCAACCACAGCATTTTTTAGCTGTGTGGATTTTCAAGGCAAATTTTACATTTAATAGTTTACCATTGCTTTCCTATTATAGTATATAGTACCTATTCTATATTTAATGTACATTTGTATAAATGTGTTTATGGTATTGTCTTCATTAGTCTTATCTATCGTACTTAAAACCAAGTATTTTCAATTGCAGTGTTATTTCATGTTCAACATATGTCAGTGACAGTTGGAGAACCAGTAGAGACATGGCAGGAAAATTAAGTACATTTAACAACAAATGTCAGAGGAAAATGTTAATTATATAACGGGATGAATTCAAGAGGGATGAAGAAATAAATGAAATATCTGGACAACCACTGGTAACAACAGGTAGAAGACAACAATGATGGCGCTACATTAAACATATCCTGAGAAGACATTAGCAGAGAATCACCAAACAGGCAATACATTGGGGGGAAAAAAGGGAAATGAAGAAGCAAGGCCGCTAGTAAAAAACGCTGATCAGAGAGACCAATCGTGATGGACTAAATTTCATCTTGCTACTTGTTACGTGTTGTCCGGATAGACATCCTAGCATCTTGGTCAGACCCATTTGTGCTCAGTTCTTTGACACAGCAGCAATCCCAGTGTCTCCACGCTCAACGTACCCAGCAGGATTGGGTTGGCATGTCTTCTTTCTTTACTTTTCGTAACTTGTATCTGCATGTTTGTCCTCGTTTAATACCCATTTCCAATATGCGCTGATTCTTTTGTCTCAGAGTCTCTAGAACGCAGCGCCTTCAGCATGACTGCCATGTCTGTACTTCTTCCTCCACTAAACATTGCAGTCATGGATAATTTGTAGGCTTTCTCATTTTCTCTCACCCTGGGATGTCCCTGGTGTGTACAGTCAGGATAGTTTCCTGGGGCGAGACTTTTGCATGCTATCAACCAATTCTAGCATGCTCATTGAGTCTGTCACTTCCAGTGCATGGGTTGTTTTCTTTTCCGCCAGCCATACATGTTCCCTGTGACATGTCGTCATCATTATGCTAGAAGTAGCAAGCCTGACTTTACGCTTTTAGTGTTTTCACATTCACCTGTCCTGTGAATGCTCACCCAAACTGCACCTCAAAACCACTGTGCCTTATGTATATATTTTGACGTCACCTGGCCCAGTGTGCTGGTGAATGGCACACCATCGGTTGTTATTTGGCTTCCTTCTCTGCGAACCTGTCCAGTGTTATTATTACCTCGATGTGCTCCTGCAACTGAGCGGATGTCATGATCCATTCAGCGCCGAGCCTGAAATGTCCCAATGGGCATTTCTGGCTAATGGTATACTCTTGCTTTCGCCGTCCAGGACCGCGCCCATCTTAGGGTCTGGCGTTTGTTTACCTGGGGCAGCTGTGCAAAAGGTGTTATATGTCATTAATCGAGTAACAGAAAAAGTATTGATCGGCACTCATAGAAAGAAGCAGAAAGATAGAAGAACACACTAGACAACATAAAAATCGAAAGCTATAGTTACCGTGCCGGGAATTGAACCTGTCACCTCCAAACGGCTTCTGCGCCTCGCCATGAATACAAGTGCACTAAGAACATGGTCAACTAGGGGGGGGGGGGGGGGTGTGCCAATTTAGTATTCTATAATGAACTGTATGACTGGTTTCAATCCTAGTCCACATTCCATTTCTAATTTCATCTATTATTGTTACTCTGGTGGCTCTACTAATGATCAGATTCCAGTTGTTATGATTTTGCTCTCATCGTTTGAAGTAACTGTCCCCGTTCGACACTGGCAACTCAAAAGGTGGCCCAAACAATTCTTGACAGACCTGTTTTAGCAGCAGTGCTATATCCTTTTATGTGTCAAATTGTATGCTGGTTTCTCTAACCGCTCTTCCAGGAATGATACCTTCCTTAACGCAAAATCACAACATGTAAGATGAGATGTATTAGAAATGCGGCGGCAAAATCACAACATGTAAGATGAGATGTATTAGAAATGCGGCGGCAAAATCACAACATGTAAGATGAGATGTATTAGAAATGCGGCGGCAAAATCACAACATGTAAGATGAGATGTATTAGAAATGCGGCGGCAAAATCACAACATGTAAGATGAGATGTATTAGAAATGCGGCGGCAAAATCACAACATGTAAGATGAGATGTATTAGAAATGCGGCGGCAAAATCACAACATGTAAGATGAGATGTATTAGAAATGCGGCGGCAAAATCACAACATGTAAGATGAGATGTATTAGAAATGCGGCGGCAAAATCACAACATGTAAGATGAGATGTATTAGAAATGCGGCGGCAAAATCACAACATGTAAGATGAGATGTATTAGAAATGCGGCGGCAAAATCACAACATGTAAGATGAGATGTATTAGAAATGCGGCGGCAAAATCACAACATGTAAGATGAGATGTATTAGAAATGCGGCGGCAAAAACAAGAAGAGACAGGGCCGCTAATGAAGAGCTAATACAAATGGTAGACACAGTACCGATAAGAAACTGCATAGTACATGGAAGAATAAAATGGTTCGGTCATCTGGTGAGAATGAACAAAATCAGCCAGCCGCTAGAGCGTATTACGTGAGGACAGCAGATTACAAGTCAACAGGCCGACCAAGGTAGGTATGACTAGAAAAAGTAAAAGACACGAAAGAAACGTAATTTGGCATTAACACAAGCTATGTAACAAGCAAAATAAGGAAAATACATGTAACATAAGACCGTCTTCAGCTGACTGGCCATGCTGCTGACATCACATAACCGGGCTAACGATAATTTAAAGCCTGTCTTGATGTAACGCTTTGGGGCATAAGCGGTAGGACAAAAGAAGAAGAAGCAGAAGAAGACTACTAAATTATTTTTTAAACTGCAGTGGCCTTGAATTAACAGCAAACATGATAAGCGAATAAATTCGAACATGAGAAAAGAAAGACGCACATCGAAGATGAACGCACGACGTGAGACATAAAAGCTTGGCCAGTTCAGCAGGGAGTAAAGTATGCAAAGAAAAGCACCCCGTCCCATGCATTCCGGCGTATTAGGCATATATGGCTTGGCATATTATTAAAGTCCGATTGGCACTCGGTGGATGATGTGGTCAGCATCACACCGACCGCCTTTACTTCCCATGACTTTATCTCGTACTTATTCAAGGCTGGGTCAACCCGGAAGCCAAGGTTTAAAAAAAAATCAGACTCTCTCAGCACCTAAACCCATGAACTTCCTATCGACAGGCGAGCGTCTTCATCAGGGAGATAGATCTTCCTTTAATGGAATGTTGAGGGGAGGGTAAAGAAACAAAGGTTACACGTGGATGGACTAAAGCTAGAGCAACGGTGAAAAGACAGCAAATGCAATGGCGCGAACAATGGTGCGAACAATGGTGCGAGCAATGGTGTAGCAATGATGTAACAAGATGTACTTCTTCTTAAAGTCCATGCTGTGTGGCGTTGGCAGTCACGTCTATCCCTTCTGTCTCGTGTACTATCAATCAATTCTGAGACAAATGACCTTCCATGCCATGATTTCAAACTCTCCAGCATCTGTTCTCTCAGGCTTCCTCTGCCTCACCCCTCCCCCCTCCCCCCTTTTTTTTCGAACTTTCCTACCGTCACGATGTACTCCAGTTTTATCCTTCTCATCACATGATCAAAGGATGTAAATTGTCTCTTTCTGATGTGGCCAATCAGTTCTCTTTGTAAGACAGTTTCTTTCAAAACGTCCCTAATAATCTTTTTATCTGTCAAGGATATTCTCATCATTCGTCTATAAAACCACACTCCACAGCTTGCAAATAAGTTTTCACTAATTTACTAACAGTCCTGGGTTCACTTTCGTACAGGCGCACTCCAAGAAAACCACATTTTACAGGGCCAACACCAAGTTCATTGCAACTTAATGAGAGAGGTGGAGGAACTGGTTTTATAGCCAACAGTAACAGGTGAGCCAACGGCACGCTGTATTGTGGGAATATGATGACGACGGTGATGGATAGAAGAATAACTTTGTGCAGTACGTGACTAGAGAAGAACACAACTTCTAATAACAATCATTACAATAGAAAGTAAAAAGAAAAAAAAACATTGCCAAAATACGTGAAAGCTAAGAGAAGGGGCAAAGAATCCTGGAGTCAAATATTTGATTAAACCGGACAATTCGTTAGTCGGTTCAAAGTAGATACACTAAAGCTAGCCCGATCAATATTCTCTCTCTCTCTCTCTCTCTCTCTCTCTCTCTCTCTCTCTCTCTATCTCTCTCTCTCTCTCCCCCCTCCCCCTCTCTCGCTCTCTTTCTCTTTCAGACAGATGTCCCATAACTTCGAAGGAAATTCCCATACTAGGTACAGGCAAATTTAGACGATGCAAAATACGGGCAAAAAATTTGAAATATAAACAAACATGTAATGAAAAACGATATGATGCAATTTGATTTTATAGAGGGTTAATTGTGATACACACAGGTTTGAGGTTTGAGGTTTGAACCACGGATCAACATCATGGCACAAGAGAAGTGACCCATAAGTGCTCCGTTCTACTGCTAACTCAAGTCTGAGTCCGAAGTAGGTCAGCGCAGTGCACAGGCTATATAGCACCCGCAAGGATCCTGAAATATTTTGGGTTGATTTTTAACCCCAAATTTTTCCCGGGCATCGCCGTTATGTTACTCTTTTTCGATTTCCAACTGTCAAGGGATTTTTTTACAACAATGCACAAGGACCTCCGATCTTACTACCCATAGACCAGGTGAAACTACTAGAGGTCCACTTGAAGAAATCCGAGCCTTCACCGGGGCTTGTACCCGGTATCTCTAGCACTCAAGGTGGACATCATGCCTCTAGACCACGGAGTCCCCCTGTGATACCCAATCCTGCCTTATTTTCTTTGCTCGGTTTGATCAGTTATATTAAAATGTGCATGACGGAAAGCGATAAAAACAATATTGAATGAAAGGCTATGCCAGTAATTCCCAAACTGTGTGCAGCGGCGCCCTGGGGAGCCGCGACCTCTTCACAGGGGCACAGCGAAATATTCGAAGATATAATCTTTTTAATCTCTTACATGCGAATAGTCCTACTTTTCCTTAGGTTAGGGCGCCGTGGAAGAATGTTAACTGAAAAAATGGGGCCGTGACTAAGAAAGGTTTGGGAAACATTGGGCTATGTAGATGTTCCGACTACATTTTTTAGGGAGATTACATTTAGACGTATTGGATACTCGGGAATATAAATTAATCATCATTATCGTTTGCTGTGCCAGTGAGCATAGGCTGACATGTTTTGCCATATCACACGATCCCCAGAATCACGGATCAGTTCAAAGTTTGTGTTTCGCCCCATCCACTTGGTTAAGTCTTCCAAGCATTCATCTCTTTGCCTTCGACTTGCACTTTTTCTATCAATCTTGTTAGTTGTTACAAAGTTTTCGAGTACATTCCTTCTCATAATACTATCTACGTCTAATTGTTCTTTAAGTTCACGACTTGCATCTGTCTCGGTGAGGACTACCTCGTTTGTTCTCTCCTTCCGTGATATTCTGTGCACTTTCATCTGTCTCGGTGAGGACTACCTCGTTTGTTCTCTCCTTCCGTGATATTCTGTGGACTTTTATCTGTCTCGGTGAGGACTACCTCGTTTGTTCTCTCCTTCCGTGATATTCTGTGCACTTTCATCTGTCTCGGTGAGGACTACCTCGTTTGTTCTCTCCTTCCGTGATATTCTGTGGACTTTCATCTGTCTCGGTGAGGACTATCTCGTTTGTTCTCTCCTTCCGTGATATTCTGTGGACTTTCATCTGTCTCGGTGAGGACTACCTCGTTTGTTCTATCCTTCCGTGATATTCTGTGGACTTTCATCTGTCTCGGTGAGGACTACCTCGTTTGTTCTCTCCTTCCGTGATATTCTGTGGACTTTTATCTGTCTCGGTGAGGACTACCTCGTTTGTTCTCTCCTTCCGTGATATTCTGTGCACTTTCATCTGTCTCGGTGAGGACTACCTCGTTTGTTCTATCCCTCCCTGATATTCTGTGGACTTTCATCTGTCTCGGTGAGGACTACCTCGTTTGTTCTATCCTTCCCTGATATTCTGTGGACTTTCATCTGTCTCGGTGAGGACTACCTCGTTTGTTCTATCCTTCCCTGATATTCTGTGGACTTTCATCTGTCTCGGTGAGGACTACCTCTTTTGTTCTATCCTCCCGTGATATTCTGTGGATTCTTCTCAGAAACCACATCTCTGCCGCGAGTAAATGTTTTTCAGCTTGTCTGCATATTGTCCCTGTTTCACACGCATACAACAACACAGGTAACCATGGCACTTCCAAACTCTTTAAATTAACTGAATCTTTAAAACAACGTTTTCAGGTAGTGAATTTAAGTAATGCGGACAAACAATGTCTTACATATGCTATTGTTAGGCAAACATTGTAGAATCATGCTAAAATGTATATTAGACAGAAACTTAAATGTAATTTAAAAAGCAAACGTTTAAAAAAAATGAAAACAACAATAAATGGAGGATGAAACAATAAACCCGTGGAAAATAAATATTATCATGATCATCAGGTGCCATGTCGACTGTCCTGGGCGATCATGCCCTTCCACAATCTGCGATCTCCTGCAGCATGTATCAGTTCATGTGCTGACACACCTCCATGCCATGCAACAAGACTGTCAAGAATGTTCTCTTGTTGTCTTCCTCTAACCCTCCTCCCACAGATCTTTCCAGAAAACAAACACAAAAAAGAAAACGTCAAAATAAAGAATTGAAGAAAACGGCAAAATAAAGAAGACAATCAGTGTGACGAACAAAACAGCAAAATAATGATGAAGGCTGCAATATTTCGAGGAATACACAAATATATGTTTAGAAAAGCGAAAAAAAAAAAAAAAGAAAGAATGAAAACAAACGTTCAGAGGAAAGCAGCACTGCCGTACAGATATACGTCAGTTGGTAATCATAAGCCTGTGTAATTCTTTCGTTGTTGTGGATTAAATCTAGTCCAGAACTTGCTGCCTCTCTAGACACATTTCGTCTTTTGTTTAAATTTGTTTCTTTCCTCGGACCATTTCTTTCCCATTTCAGTTAGTAATTATTGATTCTCTGCCTGCTTCTCCTGGTGATGTGCCCAATATACTGAATTTTTCTTTTGACGGTTGATGCAAACGGTTGTCAAGACATTTTTCATATTCTTTGCTTTTTTTACTTCAGAATTTATCCCATTTAATGTTCACTCATTTCCGTATGCATTTGTTTCCGAATACATTTAACGTGCTTTCTATGTCTGTAAGCGATGTAGCGCAATCGTTTTTACAGGGTGAGTTAGCTGGCCCCTCTTCCAACCCTTTTCCTTTCTCATTCGGGCTTTGAACCAGCAAGTAAAAGGACCCTTTTCCTTTCATTCAGGCTTATTGTATATACAGGACTAGACCTATATTTCATAAACCAATCGTCACTTGGTTGGTGATGTGGTCAACATTACGCCACCGCCTTTACTTTCCGGGACTGAACGTGGTACCTACCCAATGCTGGTTCAACCCAGGAGCCAAAGTCATTTTTAAAGAAAGCCATGTCCCTTGAGGACAAAAAACCTACAACCTTTCGATCCGCAGGCAAGCGTCTATCGGTTACGTTGCTCCCATTACCAACGGTTTAAATTTGCTATACATAATTATTTGTTAACCTTATTTCACTAATATAAGTCCGTGTTTTGTAAGAGATTTAAACATTCACGAACGCGACACGAACTAATCGATGAGATTTACGAATGTATCACTACTTTTAACAACCACAACCAGAGGAAGTAGATTAACCAACTGGGTCAAGAATGTTGACGCAAGCATTTGTGACGTCAACGTCAAAAGTCCGAAAGTGTTTAACAAACGGGAAAGCTTTTAGCTGGGACGGAATATTTCATCAAAGGATCAGGGCAGAGGGCTATTCAACTGAGTTTACTCAGGGGGTCAAAATGTTGAACAAGGGGATCGCCACGGGTCAGGGTCTTTGAGTCCCAGGGGGTTTAGCATCACAGGCCCAGAGGGTAGTCAAAATCGGTGCATCTTGCGTTCATTGGGCTTCTAGGTAGGAACATATGAACGTATGATGCGTATCTTGGGACTCAAAGAGTTAACAAAATACAACTGGCAACGATCCACGGGCCACTTGCTAGGTCCGCGGATCGGCACTTTAATAGCCTTGGCTTGGTGTGCTTTCGTGGCGAAGTGGACAAGCCGTTTGCCTCGCGCTCTGAAAGTCGTGGGTTTTTCTCCCTAAGGCGTCATTCATTTAATGAGTGTAATTTTTACGAAGATCCATCGGGGTCGTCGCTTGAGCTACGGATTTTGTGCTTAATGCCACCGTTTCGGCAGGCGGCTAGCCAGGAGCCAGCTATATGTGACAAAACCCGGTGCAATGAAGTCTATCCTCTTAACTTGATCTTTATATAATAAGGGCACATGGGGTAAGAGGTCATTATAACCACTGGTGTTCGTACACGTGTGTGTGTGTGTGTGTGTGTGTGTGTGTGTGTGTGTGTATGTGTCTGTGTGTGTGTCTATGTGTGTGTGTTTCTCTGTGTGTCTGTGTGTCTGAATATCTGTGTGTGTGTGTCTGTGTGTTTGTGTGTGTTTCAGTGTGTGTCTGTGTGTGTGTATGTATGTGTATGTGTGTGTGGCTAGGACAGAGAAAGAAAAGCCGTCGTGTGTAGCGGCTAGATGCTCGCCCGAGAATCCGAAAATTATTACTTCAAATGCGAACATGGCTAAATATTTTTTAAAAATGACAGTGGCTCACAGGTCGATCCAGCGTTAAATCGGTACCAGGTAAAGCCATGGGAAGTAAAAGCGGCTGACATGACGTGGACAACATCACCCACCAAGTGCTAATTGGTGTATGAAAACATAAATCTAGCATAATTTATCCAAGGCACCTAAAAGCGTGGGAAAAGGTCCTTTAAGTTACGGGAGAGAAAGAACTTCATCCCTGTCCTTAACTGGCCACGATTCCGACGCCTATCGATTGGTACTCATTCTAAGGTGGATCGACCATGGAACCAAAGTCAATTTTAAAAAGAAATCTATTTTCACAAGTACTTGAATGCAATACTTTCGTACTGGCACGACCGCGGCGAACAACTACGCCACCAGCTTCTGTGACTAAGTATAGTGGTAATATAACAGACTCACACATTCGCGTCTTCTGACGTCAGGCTATCCGGCCATTCTCGCAGATTTCTACACCAATTTGTGTTAGTACCGGATACAACAGGTATCTGCGCTGGAACCTGGAGGCTCAATCACCTTGAGGACCCACCCCCGATCCCCGACCCCACACGCAAGCAAATTACGGTGTGGGGATACAGAATCTCCCCTCCCCCGCCCCCCCCCCCCCCCCCAGCCTTCAAAAAAAATTTCAAACAGCAAGAGGCACCCTCCCCACCCCCTCCCCACCATGAATAGGCGCACTCATTTTTTTAAGCATTTACTCACACATTTCATATTGTTTCATATGTTATTATATGAAAATGCCACTCAGCAAACAATAATCATAAAAATTATTATTATTATCGCTGCGCAATTAAACAAGGCTTAAGTTTCTTGGGCTCCCTCCAGAGATTTATAATGGTGGTTAAGCCCGTTTCCACCCAAACCACAGTGATTTCTTCCTGGTGTCGTGCCTGAGGTAGATGATGTTTTTAGGTAATCTGGTAATCTTAATTTCAGCTTCATAGCAAACGGGTCACCCCTTAGTTGCTCTGTCCTGTGCTAATGATAAACACACAAAATGTTTATCACAGCCCCTTGTGGAAAGATCGACAGACTGCTGTCTCAGCATATGCGCTAGTATAAACACGCATTAAAAGCATACTGTAGCCATCTGAAGTGCTAACACAAACAGTCCGACATTAGGGTAGCACTAGTTATTAGCAGAAGTCACCAACAGATCAGCAGTTGCACACGCGATCAATTTTGATCACATAATGGCACCACCAGTATTGCGACAATCGCACACTGGCTGGCCAGTAGACGACTTCGTTGTCGGTCGGGCGAAGTATTTTGGTCTGTCTCCTTTGATCGCATTAACACTGCAGGAGTCCTTGGGCTACTTAGTGGCAAACAATGCTAACCTATTATATATAGCGCTAATACCTAAGTCACAATTATAACCAAAAGCTCCTGTTCGGGTTCAACGTGACCATTTTTTTTTTTGCAAAACAAGGAATGAAGGAAGGGATGGAAAAAATATTTTCAACAAAATGCGAATATTAATAACATTTGTGGACATTCGCCACATATAATTGGGAAATGGTTTGTGTTACTCATCAATCAGAAAGTTTTTTACGGAACGTCGCTCTCTTCATAGCACTCCTGAAAGTATCCCTTTCTCAAGCCAGCTCTCCGGCTCCATGTGCTACATGTGTTACCAAGCTTAAGATAAAGAGTAGAAACCTCAACAATGAAGAAGCAATTAGCTAATCGAACTGAGGCCTTGGCGATGTGTTTATACAGAAAACTGATCTTAGTATTGCCTGCCCCCCCCCCCCCCCCCCCCCCCCATTCCACCCCCTACCCCCACCCTCCCCCTAAACAGTGGCTCTGAAGAGACAAGGAATGAAAAGAGAATTGCTGAAATAAATAAAAAAAAGACAAATGAGACATTTCAGTTACATTAAAAGTTGCGTTACATTACATTAGTTAGTTGCATGTCTTTTGCGTGCCGTTGCAGAACCAACCCCAGCATTTTTTTTTTTTTTTTTGGTGGTCGTTGAGGAGGGGGTGGGAATGTAATGAAATATAGGCAGAAAGGGGTTAAATGAACAAGCATACATTTCAGACCACCACACGGCGTACTAATCCATCACTGTGTGAAATGACAGAAATAGGTGATTAGAAAGCCATGGCCTAGCCAGCTATGCAGAACACACCGCCATGACATCTGACAGTGAGGGATGAAACATTCGACGAGTGCCCGTGAACTGTGACCAGCGGATGAGATACGTTCATCCAGACGTGACCACCAAAGACAGGTGACAGAGAAGTGATGGAGAAGGTACGCCAGGAGGAGCGGGAAAGCGGGAATAAAGTCAGAGCCAGGGGCTTGAGAAGTTAGTTAGCCCCGGGACCGCTTGAGAGGTTAGTTAGTCCCGGAACCGCTGGAGAAGACAGTTAGCCACGGAACCGCTTGATAGGACAGGTTAGGAGAAAACTAGTGATTTACTTCGTTTAGAAGGTATATGTTAAACTTGGAGTTTAGCTAGAACAGTGGTTAAGGAACTCGTAGAGAGTCATACGAATAGCCTGTATCCAGATAATACAGTGTTCATATACTATTGAATTTATGAAGCCTCTATGACTGGAATATTGTAAATAAACAGCTCTTGTGTAATTGTTACATCACTGGCCTTGTTCTTGAGTACGATTGAAGAGAGATACGAACTATATTCATTCACTTGGCCGACTTAGGCACATCTATTTCTTGGGGGATGTATAGGCACGACTGTGCCACAAGTGATGAGGATATTTGGAGCCGTGACCAACGATCAGTCTTGTGTACTCGACATCTTAAAAAAAACAAGACTGCTGTTACAACATAACAAATAAGCAACTGCTATAAAAAGGTGAACTAAAAGCAAGTTTACGATTGTACCTGCTGAGTAAAACAAAAAAGTCGATAAACCCGTCATCAGATTGGAGAGACGTAAACCAGACCAACAGCCTGCACCACCTTTTGGAGCCAACCGTCTACACTAGAATCAGGGGGACACGCCCGTTCTAGCCTGGAGTAAACCGTCTACACTAGAATCAGGGGGACACGCCCGTTCTAGCCCGGAGCAAACCGTCTACACTAGAATCAGGGGGACACGCCCGTTCTAGCCCGGAGCAAACCGTCTACACTAGAATCAGGGGGACGCGCCCGTTCTAGTCTGGAGCCATAATATAAACTTTTCCTAACTTTACACACTCGGAAGATTATAGGAAAGTCAAGAACTGTGAGCTGTCCGATTTTACAAATAGGAACTGCAAAATAAGCGCGATTTTAAAGAACCTTGAACATTAACATTAATTAGTTTAAATATATTGTGATTTTCAATTTACAGTGGTGTAGGGAAAACCTTTTCTTATCTTTCCCTACCTTTCCTATTAACTTAGAAAATAATTCCAGGACAGTGCCGATTTTTAATTACAGTGTGTTGTGAAAAGAGAATTTTTTTTTTTCAGACCGCACTCAACAAGGTAATTTGACATTTTCTGTTTTTTTCAATTTTAATTTACTTGCATTAGATTAATTTCCCAGATTTTTTAAAAATGGCAGAACAGGGAACAGTAGAAGCCCAGTTCAGCAGAGTTTTAGGAGAAGTCAGCAAGGCTGTCTCCAGATTAGATTGTAGCGTTCGGAGACAGGGAATAACAGGGGGTTATTGAACCTTTCAGAGGAGACACAAAAAAGTTTAAAAAGTGGGTAAACGAGATAGAAAAGTATGCTTTCCTTTCAGGTGCGACAAGTTTCGACATCAAACGTTTAGCATACCAGATGAGTTCTTCCCCGGTTTCAGAACACATAAGAAGAAGATTAGAGCAGAATGAAGAAGAAACATGGGAAGAACTGAAAAGAGACTTAGCACAAAATTTCAGCGATGTCACAGACAGACAGATGGCCTTTTCCCTCTTACGACAGATCAAACAGGGCAAAGATGAGAGCGTACAGAATTATTCGCAGAGAATACAGAGTCTCGCGCAAGATGCATTTCTTAAAGAAGAGATACAATCACAACAAACTCAGCTTATTTTAGTTTCAGTCTTCAGTGACAGTTTAAGGGACTGTTCACAAAAACTTCGTTTATTGCGTTCTGGGCCAACAACTCTAGAACAGGCAGTAGCCATAACTCTTAAAGAAGAGAGTTTAAGACGAAAAGTGTTCCTTCAAACTGGACGAAGAACAGAAGAAGAAGAAGATATTAGGTTGACGGAACCCATGGACATATCACATTTTAGACCACACAGAGAAAGACACACAAATGAGAGACACAGACACTCTAACATACAGGCAGTGCAACACACTTTAACGTGTTATAACTGTTCAGGTCCCCATAAAGTCCGATTTTGCCCGGCAGGTAACCGACCCACAACACAGCCGATAAACCGACCGCTCGTTAACACAGATTTCAGAGGTGAAAGGTCGTGGCAGGTCAGTCGCAGAAGTCAGGGACTTAACACACAAAATAACGGCGGCTGGAGAAACCATTATTCGGGAAACGCGCAATCCGCTCGCTGGCCGGGGCACAGCTGAGCGACGGACGAGACATAGCCTCTAAAAGTTCAGTAAGACACAAGAGAGATAACGAAATAAATAGGCAGAAGAGAGTTACAAACCATAGACAGATTAATGCATCAGGCAGCCCGTGTTGCTGTTTAATAGAAATCAACAATAATAAGTTTAATAGTCTGGTGGATTCAGGAGCAGATTTGTCACTTCTAAATTACTCGGTATTTAAGAGGATTAGAGGTAGTATAGAGTTACATCACACAAAAGAGAACTTACAGTCTGTCACCGGAGCCAGCCTATCAGTTTTAGGTAAAGCCATGATTCCGTTTTCCATCGGTGGTATACATATGACACATCCTTTTATCATAGTAAAAACAATGAACCGTCATTTAATTATAGGACGGGACATATTAGTTAAACATGGCATAAGGCTATATTTTGACCTTAAAAAGCTTAGAATTAGAGATAGGTACGTAGATCTTAGAGATGACATTCACGTTGCTTCGGTGGTACGTGCTAAACAAACAGTCATCCTAAAACCTAATTCAATCAACGTAGTGATGTCGGGTTTAAAAAGAAACCCATATTTCCTGCCAGGTCAAACTATTCGAACAACAGCGCTTCAGGAAGCACTGTTAAACGAACCGTGCTTATCAACTACAGATGGCATTGTAACGTTAGGTAAAAGACTTTGTTTTCCGGTCCTTATCACAAACGCGACAGGGAAAACCGTAAAATTGAAGAAAGGAAATATTGTAGCTAACGTAGATAGAGATATTCTAGAGGTAAATAGTTCAACGGGAGAGGCACCGAGAGGAAGGAATAGCTATAAAATAGCAACTGTTACTACACATAAAGTCGATGCTAATCGATTTACCGGTTTCTCCGGTAGGCGAAGATATGATAACGAGAGAGCAGACTACAATATAGATAAGCAGAGTTTCAGACCACAGAGACCGAATCCATACCATGACATTCAGGGTCAACTGAGGTCATGTGTACAAAACGGAAGTGGGCAAATAATTAACTTTAACAGAGCTGAGCGTTTACAAAAATTAGAAAATAACAGAAATATCAGAGCACAGGAGCAGTGGCGTAATTTTGGTAGCAGATATCAGAACATAAATAGAGTAGGAAATATCCATGATAATAACCGAAGTCGAGTTAGGTCATGTAATTCAGATACCAGATTCCGCATGATGAGCACTAATCAAGCCAACAAATTCAAAAGAGACAGGTTAAGAAAATTAGGCTACAATAAGAATATAAGATTGCAAAACTTAGGAAATAATCGCGAGGTCAGTAACTATAACGGATTATGGCAGACAGGTAATAAAAGCACGTGCACTGCTGATGATGAGACAAACAGATTAGAAGTAAGAGGGTTAAAAGAGAGGAATCCCATGAAACGGTTTAATAAAAGCTACATTAACGAAGTAAATGCGGTTACTGTAAACGGGACACGCGGTCAATTTTTTAAAGAAGAAGGGAACATAGAGACACATAAGGAGTTAACACCGACTAAAGTTAAGTCGGAACAAGAAGAAGATAAAGAGGGTTGTTTAGCAATAGAATGGTTATGGGAAGTAAACGCGGTAGGAGTAAAAAGGCTAGATAGCAATAGCACACA
The DNA here is from genome assembly GCA_905116865.2 of Candidula unifasciata. NCBI lineage: Eukaryota > Metazoa > Mollusca > Gastropoda > Stylommatophora > Geomitridae > Candidula > Candidula unifasciata. Next base: position 68,878 of record CAJHNH020002066.1, read on the forward strand.
TAGGAAAGTAGAGAGGGTAGGGACAATTAAAGAAATAAATCAGCAGGGTTTGTCTTATGCACAGGTGACGCCTACAGAAGAAGAAGGTGAAGGAATAAATACATTACCGTTTGTAGTTAGTAACATAAAGGTAGATCTATTCTCAGAAAACTACGACGCAGATAGTGAAATTGGGATCACAAACAAAACGGGTCGTAGAATTTTAGTCGCGGTTAGAACCAGGACTAATACTCCGTCTAGTGTGAAAGAATTAAAACCGTCAGAAGTACCAGTTAAAGGTACATGTAATAGTAGAAGAGAAGAAGAAGAAACAGTAGAAACTTCGCCTAACAAAAGAGCAAAACAGGAGACAAGAATGTCGGGCATTAAAAATTCGCACACAGATTTAAACGAGCGGCATGGTTTACAGGAAAATAAAGATGCGAGAAACTCAAATGTATTAGATGGAAATTTACACGGAAATAAAAGTAGCCAGAAGTGTCGTAATGAAGTGGCATCTACCGAATATAGCAAAATTAATAAGTTGTTCCACTTTATTTCAGAGCTCTGGAGCGTCTAATAAATGGCATACACGACACCTTTTAGTATAATTAAGGCGAACACATGTGTACGATGCATAACTTGATTTACAAGAAAATTCGTTAAATACACACAGAAACAGGATCATACTGATATCTGGTTTATATGCAAATTGATGGGACTTATGACTTTTCTTTATTTGCGACGGAAAGGCTTTAAATGTACAAAAGTAACTAATCATTTAACAAAAGAAAAAAAAACACAGATCACTAATAAGACAGAAGAAGAAATAGAACTAGAACAACTAGCATCCACTACAGTTAGTAGGCCAGAATCATCAGGGGTAGACTGAATTTATACCCTGAGTAAACCATACATTAATTACAGCTTCCCTACCCCCCCCCCCCCACCCCCACCCTTTCTTCCCCCATGACTGATTGAAATGGGATCGTTCGTAAAATGGTTCAATAAATGTGGGATTGTAGGGTGTATAACAAGTAATTAGTTTCATTAATTACAATTTACGTACGCTATATTGCTGTGTACAGAGGTACCGCGCTCGCTACACATATTCTGTTGTTGTGTCTACATGTCATTTGTCCGACAATATTAAATATATATCGTTGTTTTGTCCCTACCATTTAATATTTACATTTGGTTTTGCACTATGAACGTTTTTTTTTTATCGTGTTGTACTCTCCCGGACAAGTGAAAATCCACACGTTCGGTTGTGGGTGAAGATTACAATACCTACATGGTTTATGTTCGCTAAGAGAGTTACTGGCCACAAAACCTCTCTTATACATTCTATCAGAATGATGACTGATTTGAGTTTCACCAGACTTTACGGAGGTACACAGTTAGAAACGTACTTGGCGATAAGCCAGTCCAAAGCATGACATGATTGGTAACTGAATATAGGCCGGCTATTTCTTTACAGAAGATGCGATATGCATTAAACAGAGGAAGCAACCTCTTAGGGAAGCAACAATAAACGCTGTGGACTATCACAGTAGATAAATGCCTGTAAATACAGGTGGTGGCATTGTACATTCGACTTGAGGAAATGCTACGATTGTTTCTGAGAAATTTCTCTCCAATTAATATACCTAACGGTATAAGAATTAATTATACTCTGTAAAGGGTATACCTTATCGTTCAGTCTATGTTGACTTTCTCAGAGATTCTATTTTCATCCTTTCTTGGGGAGATGACATTTTCGAGTTTTATTTTATTGAAAACTGGGGATACATGGCATGTCATTTCTTGTATACAATGTTTTCAGTTTTGAGTTTATAAAGGAGGAATACAGATACTATTCCTTTATACTTCAGACAACTCCGCACATTCATTAGGGATACCAGTGAATAAGAGGTTGTTATGCTAATACAACGAGGGAGTTGTATCGTTTTTTTTTTTTTTATGTCTTTAGAATTATTGACTATTAGTTATTGTATGCATGTCACGTTTTCATTATTCTGCATGAATTTTATGATGTTACTGTTATGTTGTATGCTTTCATTACGTGGCTAGATGTTCACATAAGGTTTAGTTAGGTAGCGGGTATAATTAGAGTAGTTTTTATAAAATTGAAGATAGGAAACAATTTTGTTAAAAAGTGTGAAGGGCGAATGTAATGAAATATAGGCAGAAAGGGGTTAAATGAACAAGCATACATTTCAGACCACCACACGGCGTACTAATCCATCACTGTGTGAAATGACAGAAATAGGTGATTAGAAAGCCATGGCCTAGCCAGCTATGCAGAACACACCGCCATGACATCTGACAGTGAGGGATGAAACATTCGACGAGTGCCCGTGAACTGTGACCAGCGGATGAGATACGTTCATCCAGACGTGACCACCAAAGACAGGTGACAGAGAAGTGATGGAGAAGGTACGCCAGGAGGAGCGGGAAAGCGGGAAAGCGGGAATAAAGTCAGAGCCAGGGGCTTGAGAAGTTAGTTAGCCCCGGGACCGCTTGAGAGGTTAGTTAGTCCCGGAACCGCTGGAGAAGACAGTTAGCCACGGAACCGCTTGATAGGACAGGTTAGGAGAAAACTAGTGATTTACTTCGTTTAGAAGGTATATGTTAAACTTGGAGTTTAGCTAGAACAGTGGTTAAGGAACTCGTAGAGAGTCATACGAATAGCCTGTATCCAGATAATACAGTGTTCATATACTATTGAATTTATGAAGCCTCTATGACTGGAATATTGTAAATAAACAGCTCTTGTGTAATTGTTACATCACTGGCCTTGTTCTTGAGTACGATTGAAGAGAGATACGAACTATATTCATTCACTTGGCCGACTTAGGCACATCTATTTCTTGGGGGATGTATAGGCACGACTGTGCCACAGGAAGAGGGTGGGATATTGTAATTTCACTAGGTAATTTAACGTTCAGTAGTTTGCCACTACACACTGAGAAGCCAGCTCTTCATACCACTGTTTAAACCAATGCAAGGCCCTCTGCTCTCAAATTGCTGGAGGTTGGGATCGAACCCAGCACTATGGAAATACGAAGCCACAGACTCTGACTGTTAAAAGACAATAATTTTACCTATGCAGTAGGGAAAGGCGAGGGCATGGTTGACAGCATTAAAACTGGAAGGATAATATTAGGATACGGACATACAGCAATCTATGGGTAATTTATTTACGGCCGAAATATGAGAGAGAGAGAGGGGAGAGAGGGGAGAGAAAGAGAGAGAGAAGGATAGAGAGAAAGATAAAGAGAGAGAGAGAGAGGAAGAGAGAGAGAGAGAGAGAGAGAGAGAGAGAGAGAGAGAGAGAGAGAGAGAGAGAGAGAGAGAGAGAGAGAGAGAGAGAGTTGTGGATCCTATTGCAGATAACCTTCGTTGTGGAAACAGCACCTAATTGATCGAACAATGAATGAAACTTGTTCAATGTTTTAGTACGCTATAAACGGTACAAATCACGAAAATCATAACATCTCGTTTTGCCCGAGATTTCCTGCCACTCCCATTCATGAAATGGAGATTCCCACGGGCTGTCCTATGTTTTAGGGGTGTCATGATATGCGTTCCTTCGTCTTCGCAGGATAAACACACACCGTGAGGAAAAGTGGCTCCAGTTCGTCAAGACCCGACACGAAAGTGTGAATATCTCATGTGTGGAGGGTACATTGAGCGACTGTTTTGTGCGTTTGTGTGCGTACGCGCTAGCGTACGTGCGAGCCAGTGTTTAACTAATTTTTCTTTTCTCTGTCAACTAGGTCTCTTCTACAACCGTAAACGGTTTGAGAACTGGTGACATTTTGCGGCGGTCCTTGCGTCGACTAAGTAAGGCCGCAGTGACAGCGATGAACAGCGAACGCACAATGCACGTAACACACACAGTGCGCGGAAAACAGAACGTGCTGGCCGCTCACAATGTGGAATATAGAACGCTTATATCGTTAGGGGGGAGGGGGGGGGAATGACGTCTCTAGAACATAGACTGAGAAAAATCTCGCCCCTGACGAGATGGGATGATTTTCGTGATGTGTACCTTATAAAGTGTACACAGGCATCCACGATCATGAATTTATAACGAGAACGCAAAGAGCTCTGGGATGTTTAAATGAATAAATGAAACTAACCGTAATTCATTATTAAAGAGACGCGCGTTCACTAATTGATCAAAAAAGATTTTAAAAACAGAAAAAAAAAACTAGTTGTATCAATTTGTTAGTTTGTGTTTGAATTGACGTAACAAGTGAATGGGAATGATTTTGTTCTTTTCATGTAGGCAAGCACACATTCTAACGAATGGAACGAATTTTGTCTCTACAGGTGAGCAGCTGACGTGGTGTAGCGGCTAGAGGCTCGCCTGTAGATTTTAAGGTCGTGAGTTTATGTCCTGGTGGAGCCGAGTTTAAAAAAAAATAATAAATGGCCTTAGCTCCCAGCTTGATCAAGCCTTAAATGGGTACCAGGTAAATTCATTGGAAGTAAAGACGGTCGGCCTGCGGCTTCCCACATCACCCCTCGTGTGCCGATTGGTCAATAAAATATAGGTCTGGCCTTATATGCCCAATTCGCCAAGAGGTGTGGAAAAAGGGTCATTTTGCTTTACTTACTAGATAGAAAGGTGAATGGACTGAGTTTTCTATAGACAACAACCAACTCTGAGCATAGTAGATAGGTGCTTTATTAGAAACAAAAACATCGTCACGTTTAACCAGCATATCCCAAGGGGGAGCTTTAGGTTATATATGTGACTAGGTTTATGTGCGCCATATAAAATGGCTATTAGTATTGCCCGCCACCAACAGCCCTGAAAAGGACTCCTGCAGTGTCGATGCGAACAAAAGAGACAGGCCCAAATACTGTCCCGATCGTCGACGAATTCGTCTACCGGCTAGCTAATGGGCTACCCGGTCGCCGATGAACTCTGAGCATATCAGCTACCTCACCTATATAGGACTTCTGACTGCCATTGTGCCATTTTAAGGGGCTGGGGGGGGGGGGGGGAGAGAAATGTATGGGATCTTGCAGTAAAAGTTGTATTGTCTATACACTTCACAAAAAAGGTGATAGGGATACGCTCTCCTTCCTGTAGTGGACAGATGAATTCCACGTGTGGGTTCCGGGGCCCTATGGGGGGGGGGGGAGAGAATAGACCCGCTGCCCCCTAACAAGCATTTTATAATAGTAAACTAATTAGGGATGTATCCTTCGAAATCGAAGAGCATCTGCCTGACAGGCGAGGAACTAACAGTCTGCATAATATGAGCCAGAACTGTAAATCAAATATGCACTCAACTCAAGTTCTGGAACAAGACCGAAGTCCACAAACTGGACGAACAACCTAGAGCTTGTCTACCAGAGTTCACAGTCAGTGAAACGTAAAGAAGACAACTGCATTATTCTAAATACCCGTTGAGAGGACACAAAAAGGTCGCGAACAGTGCATTCCCTGACGTTGATGTAACATCGTCCTGGTATCTCAGAGGTACATGACCTCCTATGAGGATAGAGTCACACAACAGATACCAACGTTTGGAGTGGGTAATAACATCTCTGCGCACACACTGCGTCCTGCTCCCTGAGTTGGCCTGATCAAAGTCTCTAGAGAATCATCGGGTATCCTGTTGCAAGACTGGGTCCACCTCGAGTAGGTAATATTATAGGATCAAAATCTCTTTCCAGCTGGAGTGTGAATTTAGACGGAACAGCTATAAAACCTGGTGCTTTACAGGGAACTTACTTTTGCTACTTTTATTTTCTTTTGCTTTGAGTGAAATACTCTGGATTTATTACATAAGGTTATCTTATATCAACGGGTGATACCCGACCGTCATCCAGCTACTGTAGAAAAAGTAAATCATAGAAACATCATAAATATTGGTACATGGAATGTCAGAACACTCGTACAAAACGGAAAGTTGGAAAACATCAAGATGGAAATGAAAAGAATGAACATCAACATATTAGGAATTAGTGAAATGCGATGGCCAGGAACAGGTGAAAAGTATTCAGATCAGTATAGAATTATTTACTCGGGTGGGAAGGAATATAGTAAAGGAGTTGATATTATTTTGGATCAAAAGAACTCAAAAACTGTGACAGGATTTAGGACAATAACAGATAGAGTACTATTAGTACAACTTCGCGGCAGACCGTTTGACATCAACTTAGTACAGATTTATGCCCCAACAGCAGATAGTTCAGAGGAAGATATTGACGCATTTTATGACGAGTTAGACATGGCTGTTGATCATTGCAAAAATTGTGAAGTAGCAATGGTACTTGGAGATTTCAACGCGAAAAAAGGAAGTGAAAAAGTGTACGGAATAACGGGTGGCTATGGCCTAGGAGAAAAGAATGTGAGAGGTGACAGATTAATAGCATGGGCTGAGTCACGCAGCATGATAATAGGTAACACCTGGTTTAAACACCATCCTCGAAGATTGTGGACTTAAGTCCTGGTGATAATGTCCGCAATCAGATTGATTATATTTTGATTTCAAGAAGATTCAGGAGCAGCTTAGTTGGAGCAAAAACCAGACCTGAAGCAGACTGCTTTAGTGACCATGTTCCAGTTGTAGGAAAAATTAGAATAAAACTAAAGAACATCAGAAAAACACCACAGAACATCAAGTTAAATTTAGGAATTCTTAGAACGGATAAAGAAATTAAGGACCAGTACAATGTCACTGTACAAAACCGGTATAATGCAATGGAAATTATACAGACTATTGATGAACAATGGGATATGTTGCGTGAGTCAATTCAGCAGACATCTAAAGAGACGATTCCACCAACCCATAGAGTTGCAAAAAAGAAATGTATGTCAACCGAAATTCTGCAGTTGATGGATGAAAGAAGGAAGAAAAAGAATGATAAAGAAGAATACTCTAGAATACAAAAAGAAATAATGAACAAATGCAAAGTGGCTAAAGAAGCCTGGCTGAATCAAATGTGTACAGAGATTGGGGAAAACAACAGGATTGACTCACATTCCATGTACCAAAAGATAAATATGTTAACAGGAAAGATGACACGTAACAGCACTAGATGTTTGAAATCAAAAGATGGTTACTTATTAATGGGACATAGTAATATAATTAACAGATGGACAGAGTATATAGGGGAATTGTATAATGATAATAGACCAGATGTAGAACTGCAGACCAACAATGATGGTCCACCAATAATGACTCCAGAAGTTGAGGATGCAATACATCATATGAAGAAAGGAAAAGCACCCGGACCAGACAACATCTCACTGGAAGAAATCGAAGCACTTGGAGATTTTGGAATTGAAATAATAACTTAACTTTTAAATGGTATTTATAATAGTGGCTATATTCCAAATGACCTTTTAAAATCCATATTTATAGCTCTGCCTAAGAAACCAGGCACTATAAAATGTGAAGACCATCGCACAATAGGTCTTATGAGTCACATGACTAAGATTTTGCTGAGAATAATTATGAGAAAAATAAGAAACAAAATTAAACCAGAAATCAGCGATGAACAATGTGGATTTTTAGAAGGAAAAGGTACAAACAATGCTGTCGCGCGCCCACGTGGGTAAATACACTGAAATAGTGAGGGTGTGGGTTTGAACCTTAACAATGCCCACCCACGTGAGAAACTGGACTATTATCTAAGCTATGTTGATCCTAGACAGTCCTGGATAGCCAAGAAAACAGCGAGTGGCTCGTTCCATGAAATGAAAGTTGCTGTACTTGTATCCACAGGAGTAGGAGAAGGGATAGATAGATTTCTGGATACCCCCACTATGAAATAATCCAGGTGCTCATTTAACCCCTGCGACTGGTCTCCTCTCCTGGCATTACTTAAAAGCCCCCATCAAGTGATTTAAATATTTGTTAGCTGAAGTAAACTAATATGCACAAAGACACTTGAACCTAAGTACACAATTTACTCAAGTAATGTTGTTACGACATCAAAAAGATTTATTTAATAAATCGAAATTAAAATACAATGAACTTGTTTAGGCTAGTAGAGTTGGAATGATGTTATAGATGACATTAAAGTTGTACATAACTTAGCTCATCAGGACAGTTCTCGGCTTAAGACCCTGCCTATCTTTTCCAGTTTGTCGTCCTCACTGCTTTCTGCAGGTCGTTACACTCGACGGTCGGCAAATAATGGATGCCTACTAGTCCCTGCCCAATGTGGGAACTGGAGAATGAAGAAACAAGCGCATATTTGTAGTATCTGCTCTAGATTACACTAAGCATGTATATTATACTAACATCAAGCATGTTTATTTAAATAAAACATTTCATCTCTCCCTCATGCTCACATTCACTCCTGTCCAATTTGGAAGGGCTTATGTCTCACATTCCAACTGTTACATCTTCTGCCTTCCTCTACACGTCCTGTAATGATAGTCAAGTCTTCTACGTCAGGTGCCAGCTCTCGTACAGACTCAAAATGACAATCAGTCAGACAGAACCAGTTCTGGAATCTATGCTTGGAACAATCGACGCGCCCAGAAAGCTAACAATAGTTCTGGGGCGAATCAAATAACAAATCTCGTGGATTTACTCTCCGGGATCAATCTCCGCATTAGCCTCCCGAGAGTTAAACACATTTCAGTGTGTTAGCTGTATGCAATACAGATTCACATTAACCACACGTGAAAAGATTGCCAAAGTTATCTTCACGCTTGTGATTTCAAAAACATGATAGTTCATTAAATTTCAATGGCAACAACATTTAGGTTTTACAACATTGAAACACATGTGCACGAAAAACATTCATGACACTATAAAATAGGAAATAAAGCAATGTGACAGTGCCCTACGAGAATGAAGAAATGTCCGCCTAGGAGTACTACAAAGTGATGAAGACACACACTTGAGTAAAAAGACAGTTAGATCTCTATCATAAAATATAGATTTAACCTAATGTCGATCTTACCTGGAAAAATGAAACCACGATGCCAAAAGTTCTGTCTCAAGCTTAGGTTAAGCCCAACAGATGGCATGTGCTCGACAGGATCTCATTTACCAGACCTATAGTTCACCCCTTTATAACTTTTATCAAGCTCCTCCTACATTACGCCTAAAATCATTCTCATTCAGGGATATATCACAGCTCCTCCCTGTGGGTGTATATTCACTGTCAGTCCGTGACTGTACAACAATTGTTTGAATTCCCACGCTCACATTCTACAGGTTCAATTAAGCTGGTCCCAGCTAATAGGCCTAGTCACACCTCCAGCCTACTTCACCTGTCATCACAATAAAATCCGACTTCGTCAATTCTTCTGCCAACACTTTCCGCTCACTGTGTCAATAGTGACCGTCGGACCTGCCGTCGAGTTAGGTAACCTCAGGGGGAATTAATCACAATTAGCCGGAGTTAGCTGCTCCTAAAAGTCTGGCTACGAGATAAAATATCTGACCCCAACAGATGGTGTGCAAATCTCCAGTCAGTAAGTCTGCTTGGTCAGTCTTATCTCTGTACCTCAACACTTAACAACTGGGAAAAAGTTTTAGTGTGTGATATCGCCAACATCCCAGGAGAATTAAATGCTTGTTTATTTCGCCTACTTAGATTAAGGATGTATCCAAATCCCTATTTTCCTGTATACTTTCAAAATACGAAGAAATAAAAGTAGGTTGAGGAAAGACATTCTGAAGTCACCGCGCGTATTGTCACAGAGCCTCTCCCTTAAGTTCGGTCACCCTGACCGCACATCAGCACGCTCTGTGGCTTCCAAGAATTTCAAGTCCTCCTTAGCATAACTGCCCATAAGTTTTCTGTTTCCAGTATTCTTTATGGCAGTGGGAATTCCTGCACTCGTCTGCAGATATCCCATGTCCTTTCATCCAGGATAATTCAATACTGTCATTGATCCTGGTAATGAGCGGGTATTCCAAGCAGTCGCTCGGTAATGTCCCTTTGTCCGGAGGTTCCTCCTTCCATCGGATAATCAAAGATCCATGCTTTGTCAACGGGACTCCTCTGCGCCGTTGACTGACAACCTCTGTGCGTTTCCTCACTTCGCCGCGCCCTATCTGCCTAGGGAGAGCCTGAAGTGTTCTACTAAAAGGATTAGTTGCAGTCAGGTTGGATCCTCTTTTCTTCCGTCTACAGATCCTTGAAAAAATCTGTTACAAATCTCCTCTTAAAACGAGGGATATCTTCACTCATCGTGATCCCACGAAGTGAGTGCCACTTACCACTAACAATTTCTCTGAAGAGTGTCCATTTGTTGCCTCTTCGGTGCATTCTGTCTTTACCTAGCCAAATTGTCAGGGTGGAATTGTCTTTAACAAAGATCAGTCCAGAGTCAGAGCACGAAATTAAGTCAGGGTATACAGTCAAATCAGTAAAAAACTCAGGGTTTCCTGTAGACTGTAAAGTGGGATTTCTTCGCAATGAAGTTTCCACCATCAGCTGAGATACTCCTGTCACTTCCTTCGAAGCAAAGAGTACTTCAAGACCAGAATGTTGGGGTTCCCTACTATTCATGGCTTGTTCTGCTTCAGGGTCCTTCATCAGAAGTATCCCTGTCGCCCCAGCTGTACAAGGCAGCAGAGACAAGTTGTCTCCCTGCTCACGAAAAGTATTTTCTTCTTCGATAATGGCAAACACTTCTGTCTGTCCATTATCGACGTGCACAGGCCTAGCAGAATTGTCCTGTTTATGTCGAGTCTCTAAGATCGTCAAGACGTCCAGGGAACTCTCCTCCTCATCTGCTATATTCACATTGGTCTGGCTTTCATATGCCAAGTCCAGTGAAAGCAAATCAGGAGGTGTGTTGCCGCCATCGCAGTCAACTCCTTCGGGTGCAAAGTCAGAACTAACACATTCCATTAGGCATGCGGCCGCATCCAAGGAAATAGGGGACACAGGTTCAGCGTTATTCCCTACATCAGTCTGCTTTAATTCCTCTTCTTGCATGAAGGGACCAAAGGGGATATGGGAGTTGGGTAAGTCTTTGCCCTCGTCCTCATTAATGTCTGGTGTGTCAGTCGAACCGCTATGTCTACGGTTACAACCGTTATCACGCTTGTCACTACTGTCAGGTTCGCTCTCATTTATCTCGTCTGAGGTAATGGGAGTAAGGGGTTCCAGCAATGTAGATCTGGTCCCTTTAGAAGATTTCTGCTTCTTGTTCCATCTTTTCCTTTTAGGCTTAAGAATGGAAGTAAGGGGTCCAGCAATGTAGATCTGGTTATCCCTAAAGAAGAGTTCTCCTTGTTGCCTCTTTTCTCTGTAGGAATAAGAGGTGTGAGATACTGTCCTCCGTTTTTATGTTTTCTTCCTTAGCTGTTGAAGTTGGCCAAGGAGTGCACACCTCAATGGTTAGATAGTGGGCCCCCACCATATCTGTTTGAGTTTCAGCCTGAGGTAATGGTTTTTCCTCGCATATACTCGCAGTTTCCTCAACGCTAATGTTTTCTGCTTGCTGTTTTATCCTATCTTTTTCTGCCCTCTCAAGTAGCAGTTTTCGATGAATTTCTTCACTCTTACGCCGCATCCTTTCAGCAAATCCTTCCTGAATACACTCTATCTCTCTTTCTAATTCTTCTCTTATAAGCTGTATGTCTCTTTCATACTCTACTTTCCTTAGCTGTTCCTCTCTTTCATACTCTTCTTTCCTAAGCTGTTCCTGCCTATTATATTCTTCTAGCTCCAACTGGCGCTTTTTCTCTGCAGCATTACGGGCAACCATATAATCAAAAGTATCCATCTGGCATTTAATATATGTTTCTAACTGTGCCCCTACTCTACCCTCAGCTATCCCGAATTTCCTTACATCTTTTTGGTACTCGGTACGTAAGTCCATTCTCTATCTATCAGGTCTATCCAGAGATAAATATGATACTTCCTCGAGTCAGGATAAGAAGGATATGTCAGAGCAAAGTACAGTGAACTGGGCACCAGAGTAGACTATGACAGCCGCACAAAGATGTATATGATGCAAAGCAGCCTACCAGAATAACAGCCTATAGAATACTATAGCAGCAAAAAGACAAGCCTATCAATGATCAAAGCGATGTTACACTCAGTCACTAATTATTAATCTCAATGATATGATGTCAGCATGTAATATGTTCTACAATCTATATCAAATGAAATATGCAAGCAAAAAAAAATCATCAATTCATCAACTCTAACTAAGCACTATAGATTACACATTGATCAATGTTCATGAAATGTTCAATGATAGACAGTTAACTCATATGATTTCATCAATTAATTACTTTTACAGTTATTATAATTTTAATCTTCCCAGTTACCAATTACTAAGTATGATTTTAGTCTAAGAACTGGGTGAAGAGTTAAAATGAAATCTATGAAATTAAACTTTTATTCGTTAGTCTAGGGTCTGCCGGGTTTGATCGCTGGCGGGACGCCACTTGTGTCAGGTTTTAATTCTAGAGAGCGACACAATTGTTACGTGATGTTATAAACCCCGAGACGAGATACCCAATTGTCGCTCGATGTTATATGCCGGGAAGATTCCCAGACGAGATAAAATCCCGGACGAGCCCCCAATTGTCGCGCGCCCACGTGGGTAAATACACTGATATAGTGAGGGTGTGGGTTTGAACCTTAACAATGCCCACCCACGTGAGAAACTGGACTATTATCTAAGCTATGTTGATCCTAGACAGTCCTGGATAGCCAAGAAAACAGCGAGTGGCTCGTTCCATGAAATGAAAGTTGCTGTACTTGTATCCACAGGAGAAGGAGAAGGGATAGATAGATATCTGGATACACCCACTGTGATATAATCCAGGTGCTCATTTAACCCCTGCGACTGGTCTCCTCTCCTGGCATTACTTAAAAGCCCCCATCAAGTGATTTAAATATTTGTTAGCTGAAGTAAACTAATATGCACAAAGACACTTGAACCTAAGTACACAATTTACTCAACTCTGTGTTACAACATCAAAAAGATTTATTTAATAAATCGAAATTAAAATAAAATGAACTTGTTTAGGCTAGTAGAGTTGGGATGATGTTATAGATGACATTAAAGTTGTACATAACTTAGCTCATCAGGACAGTTCTCGGCTTGAGACCCTGCCTATCTTTTCCAGTTTGTCGTCCTCACTGCTTTCTGCAGGTCGTTACACTCGACGGTCGGCAAATAATGGATGCCTACTAGTCCCTGCCCAATGTGGGAACTGGAGAATGAAGAAACAAGCGCATATTTGTAGTATCTGCTCTAGATGTACACTAAGCATGTATATTATACTAACATCAAGCATGTTTATTTAAATAAAACATTTCATCTCTCCCTCATGCTCACATTCACTCCTGTCCAATTTGGAAGGGCTTATGTCTCACATTCCAACTGTTACATCTTCTGCCTTCCTCTACACGTCCTGTAATGATAGTCAAGTCTTCTACGTCAGGTGCCAGCTCTCGTACAGACTCAAAATGACAATCAGTCAGACAGAACCAGTTCTGGAATCTATGCTTGGAACAATCGACGCGCCCAGAATGCTAACAATAGTTCTGGGGCGAATCAAATAACAAATCTCGTGGATTTACTCTCCGGGATCAATCTCCGCATTAGCCTCCCGAGAGTTAAACACATTTCAGTGTGTTAGCTGTATGTAATACAGATTCACATTAACCACCCGTGAAAAGATTGCCAAAGTTACCTTCACGCTTGTGATTTCAAAAACATGATAGTTCATTAAATTTCAATGGCAACAACAACATTTAGGTTTTACAACATTGAAACACATGTGCACGAAAAACATTCATGACACTATCAAATAGGAAATAAAGCAATGTGACAGTGCCCTACGAGAATAAAGAAATGTCCGCCTAGGAGTACTACAAAGTGATGAAGACACACACTTGAGTAAAAAGACAGTTAGATCTCTATCATAAAATATAGATTGGAACCTAATTTAGATCTTACCTGGAAAAATGAAACCACGATGCCAAAAGTTCTGTCTCAAGCTTAGGTTAAGCCCAACAGATGGCATGTGCTCGACAGGATCTCATTTACCAGACCTATAGTTCACCCCTTTATAACTTTTATCAAGCTCCTCCTACATTACGCCTAAAATCATTCTCATTAAGGTATATTACAGCTCCTCCCTGTGGGTGTATATTCACTGTCAGTCCGTGACTGTACAACAATTGTTTGAATTCCCACGCTCACATTCTACAGGTTCAATTAAGCTGGTCCCAGCTAATAGGCCTAGTCACACCTCCAGCCTACTTCACCTGTCATCACAATAAAATCCGACTTTGTCAATTCTTCTGCCAACACTTTCCGCTCACTGTGTCAATAGTGACCGTCGGACCTGCACGTCGAGTTTAGGTAACCTCAGGGGGAGATAATCACAATTAGCCGGAGTTAGCTGCTCCTAAAAGTCTGGCTAGGGGATAAAATATCTGACACCAACAGATGGTGTGCAAATCTCCAGTCAGTAAGTCTGCTTGGTCAGTCTTATCTCTGTACCTTAACACTTAACATCTGGGAAAAAGTTTTAGTGTGTGATATCGCCAACATCCCAGGAGAATTAAATGCTTGTTTATTTCGCCTACTTAGATTAAGGATGTATCCAAATCCCTATTTTCCTGTATACTTTCAAAATACAAAGAAATAAAAGTCGGTTGAGGAAAGACATTCTGAAGTCTCTGAAATGGCTAACATTTCAGAAAAGAATTACAGGAAATGATAGACATTGTGGTCTTGTTAGAAAGTGGAAGAATGGGCCTCAGTTTGAATAATGGGAAGACAAAAGTAATGGTGGTATCAAAGAAAACGAATTATTCCTAAGTGTGTAATAAAGTTGATGTGTTATTTTAGGACAAGTACAGAAATTTAGTATCTGGGCACCATGGATAACATCAGATGGAAGATGCTATAACTGAGATAAGAAAAACAGAATAGGACAGGCAAAAAACTGCATTTTATAAAATTAAAAACATCTTGTGCAATATATCCTTGTCATTGAGAGTTAGAAAAGAATTCTTGCTTGCTACATACATCCCGTTTTAACATCTATGGCTGTGAAATCCTGTGACAATCGGTAGGAAGGCCAAACAATTTCTGGAGGCCTCGGAGATGTGGTTATACAAAAGAATGCTTAGAATACTTGGACAGCCAAAAAGAGCAACCAAGAGGTTTTTTTGAAAGAGGCGGGAGCCCGAAGACAACTTACCACAGACATCAGAAGGAGACAGTCATCATTTTCGGCCATGTTATGAGAAGAGGGAAAATAAGAACATGTTGTGACCATGGAAAGATATGTGGAAGGAGAGATAGAGGAAGACAACGCGAGAAGACTGCTCTGAACAGTCTTGTTGCATGGCAAGGAGGTGTGTCGGCACACGAACTGACACATGCGCAGCAGATCGCAGATTATGGAGAGTTGCATGATCGCCCACGCCAGTCGAGAAGGCACTGAATGATGATGATGATCTTATATCAAAAACTATTACCATTTCTTGTCTAACTTTAGCTGACGATGAAAAAAAATTATCATTCTTCTTCTTCTTTTTTCTACTTCTTTTCTTCTTTTCTACTATTACCTCAGCGAGATGTTGAGGGGAGATGCTATTTCCAATGCATTATACACAGTTTGGTGTTAATTTCTGTTAAGTTGCTCCTAATGGACGTCGCCCCATATCGTGCGTGTGTCTTTCCCATTGCTCTGTGTTCAATCAGCGCGTAGCTCTTTTTGGCAGTTGGTACCAAGGCATTCTCGTCAGGTGGCCAAACCATCTCATTTGTGTCGTTCCTTCATGAACGATATCGACTGGTTTCAGTCCTTGATTTATTCTTTTCTTGTCACGCGGACAGCGCTCCGTAAAAAATTACGTTTCATTCTGATTATTGGCTGGTTAAAATTTTAAATAGCTGATTTGATAACATAGCCGTCCTCTTCAGGCATAAAATAATCCGGCAAGATTAGCACTGGAGGTCTTTGTCACACAGATAGATAAACTACAAGCACTATCTACTGGCGGTATATTATGTAACTAAATTTGTATTATGCTTACCTGTGGTCTGTAATCCAGGGACAATTTAAGTATAATCTACTCATGGTCTATGACACAACCAAATTATTATTATGTTTACTTGCTGTCTATGACGTGAAGGCAACTTTGAAGTATCATCTATTTGTAGTTGATGACGTGCATGCAACTTTGAGTTACCATCTACTTGAGGTCTATGACGTGGAGGCAACTTAAAGTATCGTCTACGTGTACTCTATGACGTGGAGGCAACTTTAAGTATCATTTACATTTAGTCGATGACGCGGAGCCAAATTTAAGTATCATCTACTTGTAGTCTATTTCACAATGTAATTATATTTACTAACGATGATATGACCACATTTAAGTATCATCTACTAGTGGGGTCGTCTATGACGCAATGTAATTATATTTACTATCTATTTAATAACTAAATTATAATTATCATCTATTTATGGTATATGATACTACTATAGTCGCCGGAATCTCAGGGCTAAATCATCTTGAGCCGCTTTCCCCCACCCCCCCCCCCCCCCACCCCCACCCCCGCCATATCAAAAGTGTATATTCTCTTTTTAAAGCATTTGTTTATATATTTTATATTATTTCAAATATATTATCAGATTCATTTAACAAAATCACACAATTATTCCGCTTAATCTTATTATTATTATTATAAATATTATTATTATTATTATTATTATTATTATTATTATTATTAATATCAGTTGTCATTCGGCACAGTAACAATAATAGCAATATAAATAACAAAAATGACAATTATTAATATAATTATTGCGCTATTAAACACGGCCTAAACTTCTTAACCGTAGCACCCCGGAAATTTCAAAAAGAGTGCCAGCATGTGAGTGAGTTTCTACCCCACTAGGACATCACACAAGCGATAAACACCCGATGACACAACGTGCCACCATGTGGATGAGGATCACCGTGGAGAGGTCCCAGAAACCGCGTTCAGACATTTGGCCATTTTTATGGCCTGCCTATATTGCGGCCCCTGGCAAAAGCCAGAGTGGGGCTTCAAATAAGAAAAAAATTACGTCCTGAAAAGGACGTAAGGATCTTTATGGATTATATTGTGCCAGCATGTCTGGTGACAAGGTATTTATAGGTACTAGCCATCTAAGACACAATGCTCCCCTGCCGACCCAAAATTTGTGGGTTCAAACCCGAATTGAGTCGCACTGTTTTCAAAAATAAACTTGACTGCCAGGTCTACCCGGTCTTAAATGGGAGCCAGATAAAGTCTTCGCAAGTGCTGGCAACCAGCGTGATGTCGATCACATCAGCCACCGAGTGCCGATTTGCCCATAACATATACCTGTGCATTGTAACCAAGAACCTTCAGGCCGACACAGGGACTTCTAGCCACTCCACTACAGCAGTGCCCTAAATTATATGTAGTCTAATAACCGATTGGTCCCTGTAAAAATCATGGTGCTCTCCCATATGTCCCGATGCCCCTAAAAGGCGCGTTAAGGGAGATTCTTTACTTTTACTTTTTACTAATAACATGCAACACAACACCATGGAAAAAGGAACTGAAACTATTAACATAGATTTTTATTCTGGAAACCCCAAAGTGCCGGTTGTATGTGGAACGTTAAATTTAGGACAATCCCATAAGTGCGCAGTCCCCAATCTTTAGCAGCAAGCGGAGAGTTTTTATTATGATGGTACCATTAAACTGTCTGAGTGTATATCCGTCTCATCCCTTCCCCTGAGTGTAAGCAGCGTCGGCCAGACCTCTCGGGAACTCCTCGCTGAGCGCCATTCATACGCGTTTAGAAAAGATGCCCAATATGCGTCGTCGAAGTATTAGAAAAGGGTTCTTTACTTCACTCATAAAGTGTAAATAAAAGAAGGTGCCGATACTCACTATAAAGTGTCTAAGAAAAAGATGCAATGACTCACAACAAAGTGTCTATTATAGTAACGCTGGAAAAAAATAATAATGCCCAAAAAGGTGCTGAACTGCGCACAGTTGCGTCATTAATGTAGCAGGTATTTTGTAGAACGTCGCTCCCATCACCGTCTGCCTGAAAGAAACTCGGTCTCTCGCCAGCTCTCCCGTCTCGTGTACTTTTATATTCAAGAAATCATCTTTACTTCCCGTGCCTATCTTCGTATTGGTTGGTGGTAATACAAACGTTAGTCTGCCAATTTACACAGTGTTACACACAAGCTCACTTCTGATTGGTCGACCTTCAGCCTAACTCCTTTCTGATTGGTCAACTTTGAGCCACGTTTCCTTGCGAGAAGGTTACGGGGGTTTTCACAATGTCGTTGATATCGCATGTTGTATATTTCAGCACGTCACCGCTCTTAACACTTAAAAAATATCGACAAACTGGGTCTAACACAAAACCCCTTTAGCGAGTGATAAAGCCTACGTCACAGACATTCTCTTTCTCGGAATTAAAACGTAAATGCAAGACAACCCAGAAAGCAAACAACAGAGCGGCACACCCGTAACCAGCAGGAAGTTAACCAGCCAAAAAGACTTATGAATGGAACGTGACATGCTCTTTTTGGGGAGACTAACATTTGTATAACCTGGTTGGTCCTTGTCACTCCTTGCTGCTACCAGTTACTGTTGCGCACCGCAAGAAAATATTAAGCAGGTGTCTACTTAATCTGTGTTTGCTCGACATATGACCAAAACAATCACGACGATCAAAATCAATAACACAGAGCACCAGGGTGTTACAGCTTCATTTGGCTGTAACGTTTCATTAACGCTGCCTGTAGCCCTAAAGTTAGATCACAAGCAAGATTATCCAGCTTGTGAGCATTTTCTTTTACACAGAGATGTGGAATATTCTTTCTTGTTTCCTTCTTGTGTGGTTTATTGCATAGCAGGACCTCCGACACAAAGAAAGATTGAAGAGGGGTGTGGTAGAGCGGGGGAGGTGGGGGGGGGGGGGGGCACCCTTACACATTTTTCTCGATAAGGGGCACGCGAGGGACATAAGCGTTGTTTAATGCGAATATCCTTGGCGAAGTGTTCAAACTGTTTGCTTCGGATTCTGAAAGTCGTTGGGTTCGTTTCAGAATTGTGTTGTTCAGTTTATGGGGATAATTTGTGCGGAGATCTTTGGGGGTCGTCGTCGGAGCTACGTTGTCCGTGCTTAGTGCGGCGCTCGCGGTAGGCGGCTGGCCGTTCTACGCAGAGATATCAAGCCATATCGGATAAAACCTGGTGCAGTGAAGCTGATCCTTTCGACTTTAGATTTCACCTGAAGACTCCCATTGATAAGGTAAGTAAAGTAAAGGACCCTTTCAACGCCTTTAGGCGTATAGGGCATATAGGGTTAGACCTATATTTGTATAGACCAATCGGCACAAGACAGGCTTTGTGGTTAGCATCGCGCCGGCCACCTTTACTTCCCGGGACTGCACCCGGTATCCACTCAAGGCTGGGTCGACCAGACGAGGTCATTTTTGAAAAAAAAGCCTGGCTTCTCTAGGGAGCGAACCCACGACATTCCGATCTGCGGCGAGCGTCTAGCCGCTCCGCCACGGCGACTTCTCCCCGTTGATAAAGAGACAACGAAAATATTTTCGACAGGCAATCTCCCCGGAAAACTGATGAGACACTATGGAACTTCCCTGCAAATTAGTCACTTGGTACAGGTAATAAACAACCTTTTGACATGAAATGTCGAGTTCTCGTGAAGTAAGTTAAGTAAAGGACTCTTTCGACGTCTTCAGGCGTATTGGGCACATAGGGCTAGACGTATATTTTATAGACCAATCGGCACTAAGTGGGTGATGTGGTCAGCAGCATACCAGCCACCTTTACTTCCCATGAATTCACCTGGCACCCACTAAAGGGTTGGTGGAACTGGAAGCCTTGTGATCCGCAAGCCAGCATATAGTCCCTCCTGATTTAAGTATAAGAAACCGAACGCAAAGAAGAAGAAGAAGAAGAAGAGACAAAGAAGAAGAAGAAGAAGAAGAAGAAGAAGAAGAAGAAGAAGAAGAAGAAGAAGAAGAAGAAGAAGAAGAATAAGAAGAAGAAGAAGAAAGAAGAAGAAGAAGAAGAATGAAGAAGTAGAAGAAGAAGAAGAAGAAGAAAAAGAAGAAGAAGAAAGAAGAAGAAGAAGAAGAAGAAGAAGAAAAGAAGAAGAAGAAGAAGAAGAAGAAGAAGAAGAAGAAGAAGAAGAAGAAGAAGAAGGAGAAGAAGAAGAAGAATGAGAAGAAGAAGAAGAAGAAAAAAAGAGAAGAAGAAGAAGAAGAAGAAGAAGAAGAAGAAGAAGAAGAGAAGAAGAAAGAAGAAGAAAAAGGAAGAAGAAGAAGAAGAAGAAGAAGAAGAAGATCAGAAGAAGAAGAAAGAAGAAGAAAGAGAAGAAGAAGAAGAAGAAGAAGGAGAAGAGAAGAAGAAGAAGAAGAAGAAGAGAAGAAGAAGAAGAAGAGAAAGAAGAAGAAGAAGAGAAGAAGAAGAAGAAGAAGAAGAGAAGAGAAGAAGAGAAGAGAAGAAGAAGAAGAAGAAAAAGAAGAAGAAGAAGACGAAGAGAAGAAGAAGAAGAAGAAGAAGAGAAGAAGAAGAAGAAAAAGAAAAAAAGAAGAAGAGAAAGAAGAAAAGAAGAAGAAGAAGAAGAAGAAGAAGGAAGAAGAAGAAGAAGAAGAGAAGAAGAAGAAGAAGAAGAAGAAGAAGAAGAGAAGAAGAAGAAGAAGATCATGGGAAGGTCGTTGGTTCGGGTCCTGACAAAAAATGTCCTTGGCTCCCAGGTCGACCAAACCTTTAGTGAGTACCAGGTACAGTCCTGAGAAGTAAAGGCGGCCGGTGTGATGCTGACCACATCACCTACCAAGTGCAGTTTGGTCTATAAAATACAGGTCTATTACTATATACCCAATAGCCTGAAGGCGAAGGAAAAGGTCCTTTACTCTTTTTTTAGTGGATTGATCATGAAGACAGCAAGATAACCACCAAGAATAGCAATTTTACCGAGATCCATAAGGATCGTTACTAGAGCGACGGAAGTCGGGCTCTGTGTGACTCTCTCTGACGCTAGCTGTTCTGCGGAGTGAAACTAACCCATATGGGATAAAACCCAGTGCAATTAAGTGGATCCTCTCACCTTTACCTTGATCTTACTTTATCTATACATATAAATG
>CAJHNH020002066.1:95000-117500 GCA_905116865.2 Candidula unifasciata
ATTTACACTGACTGTCTTCACAAGACAGAAGGAAAATAGTCACGACAGAAATAAAATGTTTACGTACTATGCTAGGTGTGACGAAGTTTGATCCAATTAGGAATGATGATATAAAGACGAGAGCCGGCAGAGGACTAGTACTGAACTTTATATGTAAAGAACACATCTAATGGTTTGGCCACGTAGCAAGATTGCCATCAAACAGGGTACCACAGAGAGCTATGTTATAAAGATACAAGCTAACAGAACCTGAGGTCGACCACGCAGAAGATGGACCGCAGAAATATCAGACACTGAAAAGTACTTTATACCAAAAAGGGCCCGTTCTACACATATCTTCTTGCTCAGACGTCGCCAGGCATTCCAGGCGTAGAGAAATGAAGAAAAAGAAGTTCTCTGTATAGCACACTCGAAAGTCTCTCTTTCTCTAGCCATTCTTTAGCAATGTGTGCTTTCATAGCCACGCATCTTCAGTGTCCTGTATCCACCTTCAAGAACGGCCTCTGCCTTGTTTTCCGGAAACTGTTCCCTCCATCACCGTTCTCTCCAGACCCCCCATAGCGCTTGACATGTCTAAATTACAACAGCTTTCGGTATACAAGTTGTAGGATGCTGTTGACGAGCCGGTTCTCCTTGACGTTAAGGTCATGCAGGATGTCGAGGTTTTTCCTTCTTCTTGATTCACGGCATTCTACGAGCCATTCTATAACATTTCAGTTCAAAAGTTCAGATTTTTCCTCTTCAAATACTTAGTGAATCCACGACACATCGACAAGTTGTCACGCGACAGATACATCAAACATAAACTGTTTTTTCTTTCTTACCAACTTGTTATCTTCCCTATAATTTTCTACCCCTTTAAAAACAAAATTTTCTTTTAGGTTTCCTGTATACAAATTTGTAATATATTGAGGCATGATTTACTAGCGGTGGTTTCCCCTTGCCTTTCGCCATTTTGTATATGTTTTGACTCTAATAGCCTTTGTCTAAAGAGACTTACCCTGCAAGGCAGCAGGGCGAAGAAGTTATGGTGCCTTTACCGCAACGACATGTCTGTAAAGTTTGAAATATTTATAGGAAGCTGTCCACCATCTAACTCGCCTCCCCCAAGAGGAATTTAAAATACCGATCTTTCAGTTATCAGTAGTTTCATGTCCATTGCGATATAAATTTATCATCTGCACCTCACTTGTAAGTTTCAACAGACAGGGCCTCTGATACCACACAGACAAGGCTTTTTTCTAAAAGTTAAAAAAAAATTAAGGGAAGATATTAATGGAGACTGACTATTCTCGCTTTGAAAGATAATGAGCAAGTACTGCTGAACCAGTAGTCCTCTGTTGTGTGTCGTTGACGTTACCTAGGCATCTTATACTGTTCAAAAAGAAGAAGGAGAAGAAAAGTTGATGATAATGATGATAATGATGATGATGATTTTGATGACGACAACGATGATGATGATGATGGCGATGATTATGATGATAACAAAGAAGAAGAAGAAGAAGAAGAAGAAGAAGAAGAAGAAGAAGAAGAAGAAGAAGAAGAAGAAGAAGAAGAAAAAGAAAGAAGAAGAAGAAGAAGAAGAAGAAAAGAAGAAGAAGGAAGAGGAAAAGAAACGCACAGTTATCTGATAGCACTTTTTTATTAGTTGTCTGGAAAGCACTACGCCTAAAAACTATAAATGACCCAGATGCACACCCAAACAAACAAAAACTGTCAATATTATTTATTGGTTAAAACCTAATGCATTCCTATGTGCAATGTGATAATGTAACTAATGAAATTACAAGGATTTAGAATGTTAAAAATACGTTTCTTTCAGTAACAGTGCGTTTGTATAAATCACTTGGCTCACGTTCGGTGCGCTAAACTCAGTAGCTGGGCGACGGAACTGTTTCTTTTTAGTCTACACTTGGAGAAAATACAAGGCTAACTATTGTCATAAGCAAAACGCTTGTCACGACTAAAACAAAAAGCTTGAGTGTCCGCCATGATGACCTGAAGTGACGGCTTTCTTCTTAAAGATCCTGTTCACACATTCAGTTTTAGTACATACATGATAGCCCAGTAATTTTTCATACAAACTAGTGCTGGATAGCTGATGTTGCTTTTGCTTTCCAGAATATTTTCTAGTCCTGATTATTGTACTGATTTGATCTGGAAGCCTGGATCAGGCAATTAAAAGAATTTCACTCGTCTCAGTGAGAATTCAAACGATTCCCTCTACATCAGGCACACCTTTACGTGTTTACATTGCACTCAACACAGCTATGATAATGGAGGGGGAGGCGGTAACTGCAGCTCTCCTGTGGCTAGAGAACAAGATACATACACATTTCGTAATTGTAACAGACTCTGAAAGCGTGCTGAGAAGGTGAAGACAGGGGTGCTTCGAACAGACTGGCAAGCTTCACTGGAAAGGTCACGGGTAGTGAGCATGCTTTGGATCTTTTCTCTAGGCTATACCGGTGTGTTAGGTAATGAACAGGCAGACAGATTTGCTGTATCTGCAACACTGGGTGGTGAATAAATACATGACAAAGAAGATGTGGTCAAGACCCTTTGGGAATAAGCAACCGAATCAGCAAAAAAACAAAATTATTATGGCGTGGAGAGAATGAGGCAACTGGGTGTAACCAGAGGGTCTGGCTGGCTCACTACACACATAGAAAAAGCAAGACAGACATATAACCAGATTGTGACCGGTACCACCAGTACTGGAACTCTGCTCTGCCTGCTGAAGATGAGGACGGAGAATACATGGGAATGCCTCGAGAGCTGTGATTTAATTCTTGACTCAAATCAACACAGCTCAATCATTAGAATTGGGCTCTACATTACTGTGTAACTGTATAATGATCTAAATCATTTAACAAACAACTCCATTAGTTTGCTGTTAACGAGGGATTGATTTTTACAAAATTAATAACAATAATTGCAAGTAAAATCAAAACAACCATGTGTACTTACCATCAAAAGAAACGTTGAGAAGGTATTCCTTAAGCAGTTTCTCGCCGTCAATCTTCTCCATGCTCTGACATATGCCACTCATACCTGGACACAGATCTTTATGCATGTTATCCAAGGCATGGGCGAAAGCATAAACTGCATCATAGATAAACTGAACTTTGCTCTCCTGTGCCGACGGTTTGCGGCTTAGCTTTTCGTCTCCCTGGCAAGGTTTGGAATCCTTGGACACTGGTTCTCCGGCGTAGTCAGTAACTTCGTTCCAAGTACATTTGTGCACTTCTTCCCAGTATTCTATAAACCATGGGTTGCGTTTGTTAGTTCGAGGGTTCAGGTTTAAGAAATAGTCTTCGAATTTAGAAATAAGTGTGGACTGAAGCTCTAAAGTTATTGCTCCTTGCGCTGCAAGAGGGTTATTCTTAACAGGGGTTAATCTGTTGCCCCAAGCATCACTTGCTACCCAGACGAACTTCCCTGTGAGGTTTTTTCTGGATGCAGCGTTTAGTAAGCCTGTAGCATCTTCAATCCGTACGAAAACGATCACAACTGGTGCTTCGGGTTTCTCTTGCAGATCTACTATAACCTGGTCGTAAGTTGCGTTTGTAGCCGTTATAACAATCTTGATGTCCGCAGCGATGCAGATGTTTCTGGATCTGGCCTCGCGTTTAAAGAAATCCGTACCTGACTCGCCATACTCACCTTCGGAATGGACAACAGATACGTATGTCCAGTTGAACTCTTGAACAATGTCCACCAGTGCCTTTGCCTGTAACGTGTCAGGAGGAACAGTTCGAACGAAGTAATCGTACCGAGTCTTATCACTTAAAGCGGCTGAAGTAGAGGCGTAGCTTATCTGAGGAACTTTAAAAAGTCTTAGCAGATTTGCAACCTGAATAGACACGGTGCTGTAAGATCCGCCTACAACTCCCGCAACTGCTGTTGGAAGTTGCTTAGCAGTGGCTTTAGATCCATCACTGCAGTAAAACTCTGTTGAATCCAAGGACGTTATGGAGGCACGAATGAACTCCAAAGACTGTTCCAAGGCGTACGGAGCACGCCCACAGGTATCAAAGGCTGAAGCACCGAGCTTGATACCTGGAAGGATGTCGTAGTTATTGTTGATTTCATCAACGGTAAACAGAAATGCTTCTAAACGTTCAATGCCGCGATCGGCGCTGATTAACCCGCATCCCTTTTCTCCTTTGTCATGAACCGGGAAAAGACCTCCGATGATAATGTTTCCTTCAATAGTCGCCGCGAGCGTTGGAATGCTTGAATTGGTCGTAGGTTCGGGTAGGGCTTGAAAGGCTAAATTAGCCATGGTACAAACGAACGCTAACCACAGAATAAATTGTCCGGAAATGATTCCTATAACATTCACAGTGACGGCCATGATAAAGTGCTAGTAGGTTATCCTATCGACGTTGGTTGATCAGAAGAAGGCAATTAAGCCAATTGAGACAGGGTAATTCCACGAGTCATTTCATGGGACTCAAGGTGATTCCATGGAAATTCTTCTGTAGGGACACCGAACAAACTGAAAGTAAATTTGTGACAAACAAGATCTGGTGATTATCTGGAGTCAGTCAATTAGAATGTGTAACTGCATTTTAGACGTAGTTTAAAATCGATGTAAATTTATGTCCATTTGTCTCTGAAAACGTGTACTTTGATTCTCATACAACGATTGGCTGACATTCTCGTACACTACACTCTAACGTAGTGTGCTTTTTATGCTGATAAACTTTCAAAAATAGAAAATATTCCCCCAGTGCTAGAATAATACAAGAACTTTGATGGTGTTTATGTACGCGCACTCTTAGCTAAGTCTAGTTCACTGACAACAAAACCACTTGATGTTATTTCACAGTTAAGTAAGTATGCATATTCGTTTAAATTCTGTTAGACGGATTTTAAAATACTACCCGGAACAGTAAAAATCAGCCAAGGTGATACTACAGAGTTGGTCTGGTGTGGAAAAAAAATAACTCTGCATGAGATAATACAAATATTTTCCTGACGCTTTGTCGACGATGTTTATGGGCTTTGCCAGATTTTCATGCAAGTAGTTTTACTCTGTATGTCGTCGATAAGTTCGCTGTTCTCTACTTGGTACCTTTTGGAGAAAAGAAAAAATACAAATACATGTCAGTAAAGCAAAGCATATATTTTAGGCCAGTGGCTTATCCGGCATAATGTGACAGTAAAGTACCCGTTTCCACGCCTTTAGGCGTATTGGGCATATAGTGCTAGACCTAAATTGTATAGACTTTTCGGTACTCAGTGGGTAATGTGGTCAACATCGCACCGGCCGCCTTTACTCCCTATGACTTTTCCTGGCAGCCGAATGCTGGCTGGGTCGACCTAGGAGCCGAGTAATTTAAAATAAAAAGGTTCGGTTTCGTTGTGAATGCACAACCTTCTGATCCGCAGGCAAGCACCTAGCTGCTACAATATGGTGGCTTACATGGCATATGATGCTAGATCAATATTTGTTTAAACAAATCAACAATCGATGGACGATGTGATCAAAATCGCACTGGTTGTCTTTGCCTCCCAGGATCTTTCCAGACATTGATGCTAAACTTTTTTGAAGAAAGTCTGGCTTCGTCAGTATCTTAACAGACGACTTTCACAGCCACAGACGATCGTCTAGCCACGACACCACGGCAGTACCAGGTACAGTAAGGCACAGTGACGGGTACAGTCAAGAAACTAGATCTCTAAACTGTCTGCACTTTCTTTTAAAACTGTCGCACTTTCCTCTAAAAACAGATGCTGACACTGAGTGATTGATAGTTCGCGGATTTTACAGCCAGACAAAATAAAGAGGAAATTGATAAATACGATAGACAGGGATAATGTTATGCTGGGATAATGTTATGTTATGTTTTGTTATCAGAAACGACGTCACTACACATTGGGCATTCCCATGCGTGATAAGTCCCACGATGCAGCAGCCACTCCAAAGTACTTCTACTAATTGTTCCCGTGAGAAGCTGGTTATATTGTGTCATATGTCGGGCTCGACGACTGCATAGACTGCATAAACATGCTTTACTTCCATGTCACGCAATCATGTTAGTGTCAGAGATTGCTCATTATTCACTAGCCTACTCCGTACAGCCTTGACGATATCTGCTCTGTCCATGCTTTTTCCCACATGCCTTGGTGCAGTGCTTGCCAGTTAGTCCGCTCGCTCATTACCCGCCCGCACGACCAAATATGTAGATCCAGTGTACAGGGATACAGGACGACACTTCAGGACTACGCAATTCTCAAGCAGAGTGAAGGAGCCTTCTCCACTCTTCATATCTATTGGGCTTGTAGTGCTGAAACCTTCTCCACTCTTCATATCTATTGGGCTTGTAGTGCTGAAACCTTCTCCACTCTTCATATCTATTGGACTTGTAGTGCTGAAACCTTCTCCACTCTTCATATCTATTGGGCTTGTAGTGCGGGAACCTTCTCCACTCTTCATATCTATTGGGCTTGTAGTGCTGAAGCCTTCTCCACTCTTTATATCTATTGGGCATGTAGTGCTGAAGC
The DNA here is from genome assembly GCA_905116865.2 of Candidula unifasciata. Classification (NCBI taxonomy): domain Eukaryota; kingdom Metazoa; phylum Mollusca; class Gastropoda; order Stylommatophora; family Geomitridae; genus Candidula; species Candidula unifasciata. The sequence goes on from CAJHNH020002066.1 coordinate 101,517, forward strand.
CTTCTCCACTCTTTATATCTATTGGGCATGTAGTGCTGAAGCCTTCTCCACTCTTTATATCTATTGGGCTTGTAGTGCTGAAGCCTTCTCCACTCTTTATATCTATTGGGCTTGTAGTGCTGAAACCTTCTCCACTCTTCATATCTATTGGACTTGTAGTGCTGAAACCTTCTCCACTCTTCATATCTATTGGACTTGTAGTGCTGAAACCTTCTCCACTCTTCATATCTATTGGGCTTGTAGTGCTGACCCTTCTCCACTCTTTATATCTAATTAGGCATGTAGTGCTGAAGCCTTCTCCACTCTTTATATCTATTGGGCTTGTAGTGCTGAAATCCTTCTCCACTCTTCATATCTATTGGACTTTTAGTGCTGAAACTCTTCTACACTCTTCATATCTATTGGGCTTGTAGTGCGGGAACCTTCTCCACTCTTCATATCTATTGGGCTTGTAGTGCTGAAGCCTTCTCCACTCTTTAATATCTATGGCATGTAACCTTCTCCACTCTTCATATCTATTGGGCTATTGCTGAAGCCTTCTCCACTCTTCATATCTTATTTGTAGTGCTGAAGCCTTCTCCACTCTTCATATCTATTGGGCTTGTAGTGCTGAAACCTTCTCCACTCTTCATATCTATTGGGCATGTAGTGCTTGTGCCTTCTCCACTCTTCATATCTATTGGGCATGTAGTGCTGAAACCTTCTCCACTCTTCATATCTATTGGACATGTAGTGCTGGAGCTTTCTCCACTCTTCATATCTATTGGGCATGTAGTGCTGAAACCTTCTCCACTCTTCATATCTATTGGGCTTGTGGTGCTGAAACCTTCTCCACTCTTCATATCTATTGGGCTTGTAGTGCTGAAACCTTCTCCACTCTTCATATCTATTGTGCTTGTAGTGCTGAAACCTTCTCCACTCTTCATATCTATTGTGCTTGTAGTGCTGAAACCTTCTCCACTCTTTATATCTATTGTGCTTGTAGTGCTGAAACCTTTTCCACTCATCATATCTACTGGGCTTGTAGTGCTGAAACCTTTTCCACTCTTCATATCTATTGGGTATGTAGTGCTGAAACCTTCTCCACTCTTCATATCTATTGGGTTTGTAGTGCTGGACGTTTTTACATTGGTACTCATTGGATGACATGGTCAACATCTCGACGGTGCCTTTACTTCTCCTGACTTTACCCGGTAGCTATCAGGCTGGGTCGATCTGGAAGCCAAAAGGTTTTTTTTTTTTTTAACGCTGATTGCTCTGTAATTTGAACCCACGAACTTCGGATCCGTAGACAAACGCCAAGCCGCTACACCACGGCGCTCCCGCTAGATTAGTACGCCAAGATAAATCAAGCACAGTGACGGGTACAGTCGAGAAACTAGATCTCTAAACTGCCGGCACTTTCATTTAGAACTGTTCCTCCTTTAACTTCAAATAGATGTTGATACTGAGTGATGAATAGTTCGCGTACTTTGCAACCAGACACGATGAAGAGAAAATCGCTAAATTCGATGGACAGGGATAAATGGGAACGCTTTAGGATTGCGCCAGTCTCGAGTAATAAAGTAAAAGACAATTTTTCACACCACTGGCATATCGAGTATATGACGCTAGACCATTACTTTTATAGTTCAAACGTACTCAATAGGTTAAGGTTATGTGCATCAATCGGCCGGCCCTCGATAGGTGTTGGGGTTAACTTCTGCATCCATTTACAAACTATGACATTTCCAGGCACCAGATGTAGCATCTGCCGAACTGGGAGCCCGGGTCAAATATTAGAATCCGAATCTATTAGGATTCAAAGAACTGGGACGCTCAGAGGACAGTATGAAACCTTAACAGGTCCGACCTATATTAGGGCCCCGGTAGCAGGACGAGGTGAACACCCAACACGGGCATATATGAGGAGGAGATCTCCCGGGCGGAAAACTGGATATAATACCATGAAGGAGAGCTGGGGGAAGGGGGGGGGGGAGACCCATTAGATATAAAGACTGCAGCCACAATTGCACACAGAAGACAGGAAAATAAGAAAACAAAAACGATAGACAAAACATGATTCTTTGCCTCTATGTCTGTCCATCAGTTTATCTGTCTGTCAGTCTGTCTGTATATCTGTCTGTCTAAGTGTCTGTCGATATGTGTGTTTAGCTCTCTTTATAAATTTAAACGTCTACAAATGTCTGTCTATCTATCGATCTGTTTGTCTATTTGTCTGTCTATCCGAATGTCTATTTGCCTGTCTGTCGGTCTGTTTGTCTATCTGTCTCTGTAAGCATACGTTCCTTCTCTTCTTCTTCTGCTGCTTCTTCTTCATCTTCTTCTTTTTCTTCTTTCTTCTTCCTCTTCCTTTCTCCGTTGTCCTTACCAACAGCTTGAGACGCTGTGATGTGATTTTGTTTACAGCTAGGCTATGATATCTGCTACTTTCGAACGAACACATCCCGATTTCAGCAAATCCTTTTTTTTCGTCGCCATCCACGTCATGCCCCCTCCCCTACCCCTTTCCACCAAAAAAAAAAAAAAAGACCAACGAGTCCACAGTAAGAAACACTAATGCTAGACCAACGTTTAGATAACTCGCCTCTCATGTGGCAGACCGGTGTTTGAATCCTCGTTTTGTTGGCAAAGATTGTTCTTTTGTCGGGGGTAGGGATACGGTTGTAGTTGTGTCGGTGTGGCTGTCTTCCTTGCCCAGTCCTGTGGCTGGGCTAGACTCCACTAGCCCACCTAGACGTAAATTCTCAAGCATTCCTTTATCTATTCTATAATACGCACAGAGGGTCCCAGTGTTGGAAGCAATTTTGTTGTTGTTTTAATGCCCACCCCGGCTGTTGCCAGCGGCATAAATACAACCCAACCAATGGTTTCCGGGATCGGTCCTTGGGTGATTCTCATCCGAATGGTGGCACTTTCTGTCACCGGGTGTTTATTGCTCGTTGTGATGTCTTGATGGGATTAAACGTCATCATCATCTATCCGAGCTAAAACTTGGTAAATACGGCAGTTATTTATTGCGCGCGCGCACACACACACACACATTCACAAAACACACATAACGTACACACTCATACACAAACACATGTGACACACAACACAAATTAGCTCCATAATGAATGCAGCCTGCTTGTATGTGGCACTGGCTTTAATAATTGAATGCAAACATGCTTGTTTGTGGAGGAAGGTTTTATATAAACAAAGTGACAGTGACGTTAGATTGTTTACCAGATGACAGCTGTTAACTGGTTTCAAAAGTAAACTATTTTGTGTTAGCTACACAGCGTTGGAGCTAGTAACAGGGCGGAAAGTAGTATGTTTACCCATCGACGGGAAGATATGTACTTGTATACACATCCACGATAGGGTGGACATGGGCTCTATATCGATCCAGCCACTGGTATAAGAAAACTGTATGAGAAGTAAAAGCGTCGACATGGGACGTGGTTGAGCTAGCCCGTTGCCTACTGGCCGGGTGTTAAGGACTTGTGTTTTGTATGACGCTCAGTTTTCCCATCTAGGATTGCAGCCTGTAAGGTTAACATTTCAAGGTTAACAGTTCAAGGGTCACACATCTCAAGGGTAACATCTCAAACAGGTACACATCCTAGAAACCTAATTCAACATAATAACCACATAAGTAAGTACAGTTAGGTAAATAACCCTTTTCACGCCTGCAGGCGTATTAGGCTAGACCTCAATATTCTAGACCAATCTGTACTTGGCGGGTGATGTGCAGCATCACGCTGACCGCCTTTACTTTCCAGAAAATGTACCTGGTACCCACTTACGGCTGAGTCTACCTGAAAGCGAAAGTCATTTCTGAAAAATATTCCACCCCCATCAGGACCCGAACCCACGACTTTCCGATCCACAGGCGCTACACCAAGGTGGCTATCGTATAACCCTACAGCACAGTTATATTAGTTGCGAGTCCGACTCTTAATTGCAATGCACCGCGATAGAAACCCACTCCCGGCTGCATGGATTCTTCTCATAGTATGGGGCATCGCAGGTCGACCAAGCGTTAAATGTCCAGGGTGTATGCCTGGACACATTACCCACCTAGTGCCGATTGGTCTGTAAAAACACGGGTGCTCTTCCCGTATGCTCGCAACGCCCGAAGGCGTGAAAAGGGACCCTAATATTTTACTTACAGATATATTGCGACTCCACAAAAAAGGTTATGAAGTAACTTGTGGTGCACAGAGGCTAAAAATATATGGAGAGAGAGACCGAACCATTTGCAATGAAACATTCTGCAATGAAGCCGATACCCTAGACCAGAGGTCGACAAATCGCGGCTCGCTAGCCGCATGCGGCTCTTTAGCGACCGGAGTGTGGCTCGGCCAGTCGGCCACAAATTAGTTTTGACTCCGAAAAACAACGTTCTTGACGGGTTCTTGAAGAGAAATGTGGCTATCAACACACTTTTAACCGTCCTGCTGCTGATTTTTGGCTCTTTCGACTAAGGAATGTGCCGATCAATGCCCTAGTTTATGAACTTACTGTATTTACCACTCTTTAGCGCCGTGTCGGCATGGGTCTTAAACCTTTCTGTCCCCACCACCGCTGTATGTGCGGTTGGGTATTATTTACCTGTATCAATTAACATGTTATAAAAGCTTTTACATCTGATTTTTTTCCGAGGAACTGAAGAACTTTAAAAACATATGGCTCCGCTGTAAGTTGTATGCTCATGAGTTTAGTAATGGTAATCTCAACTCATCAGTCAAAGCTTCATGGGACTGTAAGAGTTAAGTTTCAAAGTTATGGCAAACTGGCTAGTGCAGTCCTCAGGAACTGTGTAGCTTATAACTATAAGTTTTATCACTAAAAAGGAAAAAAGTGACCATCAAAGGTGGTTCGAGCACAGGTCTTCTGAATAAGAGTCCAGTATTCGTTCCTTCCCACCAGCCACTCTTCATACCCCTTCTCCCCGTGTGGCTTCCGTGGTCTCATTGTGGGGAAAACAAAAATCGATTCACTGCCTTCCCAAACAAGCATGTCACAAGAAGCGACTAATCTGGCACTTTTTTTTCGAAGTTGGAGTGCATCCGCAAAGCACCAACAGTCTGCATACAAATAAGCCAGATCTTTAAAACGGTTGTGCACGCAACACTCGGGTTCTGGAACAAGAATAAAGTCCAGAGGTAAACGAATAACCAGAACTTTTCGTCAGTTTGCAGCTGGTGAACGCAAAGAACAGGAAGAAGATATATCCCAGTCAACGACTTCACTTTTTCGATACCAGACCACAACCACGTAAGCCCTTTATATCATGAGAAATTGTGACCTAAATTAGTCTATTTTTTAGTCTAGGGAGGTTTTCTTATTATTATTGTTATTTGTCTTCTTCTTCTTCTTCTTCTTCTTCTTCTTCTTCTTCTTCTTCTTCTTCTTCTTCTTCTTCTTCTTCTTCTTCTTCTTCTTCTTCTTCTTCTTCTTCTTCTTCTTCCTATTTTTGTTCTTCTAGTTCCTGTTCTTCTAGTTTTTCTTGTTCTTCATCTTCTTCTTCTTCTTCTTCTTCTAGTTTTTTTAAGCGTTCACTGGCTGTAAGATCAGACGGCGAGCCCATCCATTCCTTAACTTTGTTCCTGATACAAAGGTCAAATTTTGCGTGCACCTCCGTTTCACAGTTCTAACTTATTTGTGTGCAGATTTTTAAGGAAACGTCCCCAATTAGTGGCCTCCCACTTGCTTGTTCCCGGGCGTGGTTGTATTCTTTGTTCTTTGACAAGGAGATTTTAAAAACAAACAAAAACATGGTGAGCAGAAGACGTAAAACTAACAAATACAGTTAATGAGTTAACGTGTAATTGTTTGTGATTTAAACAAAGAAATGTCATAAACATGTATTGTCTTTGGACCAACAAACGAATAAACAAGAGGCTCCTTAGTGACGTAATCAAGCAGTTTGCCTCATTCTCTGAACGTCCTGTGTTAAGTTCACGGATCTTGACCGGCTGTACGGTGTTTGTGCTGTGTGGGACACTCTCGACAGGCGGCTAGTTGTTTTGCGGGAAGAGACTGAGACATATAAGACAACACCTAGTGCAATGATGTCGAACCTCTTCACTTTGAAAGTTAGTTTTAGTTTTAATAATGGTCGGTGTCTGAGGCTTAGTCGTTGCTATCGCGCTTCGTAATGACAGAGTGCCGGGTTCGATCCCAGCTGCAGGTGATTTGACAACAGACCGCCTTGTATTAGGTTCAACAGTTGCATCGAGAGTAGACCGTCCAGAAGCAATGGCAAACTAATTCAAGGTAAATTTGCCAAGAAAAACTAAAACAGCCCGGAAAATGCTTGAGCTGATTCTGCAACGTCTTGTAAAGCACAGGTTCTCAAACTTGCTTCACCCCGGCATCCTTGTCATGCAGAAACCTCTACCTTAAAATGGTTGGAATACTTCGGAAAAGAAGAAAAAACACTGCACATTGAATTATTATTTATCTTTTATGCGACGAATGAAACTGTTTTGGATGCATTTTTCATTATTTTATTTATGTATATGGGAAGTTTAGTTAATTGTACTCTTAAGTCATCTGACCTAGAAAGTTTGCTCCTGTATCTGTTTTTTATTTTTATGTAAGCGTACATTAGAATGCAATGCGGCCTTCAGGTTCAACGCAAGCCATCTGTCAAAAATCTTCTGGCTTCCTTCACCAAACTGCTGTCTTCGCTGATCGAAAGACAAATTTTGAAAAAATTGATTTTTGCCATGGCATTCCTGGCAGACGCTCGCGGAAAACCCTGGGTGCCGCGGCACCCAGTTTGAAAACCTCTGCTTGAAAAAGGACCAGCATCTCTAATGAAAGACATGACTTTCATTACCGAAAGAGAAAAATTGACTTCAATGCTCTCTGGCGGGAATTCGTACTAATTCATCTGAAACGCAGACATAATCCTCAACCTCGCGTTACGCCTCAAGTGAATGTCAGAAGAGTTCTTTATCGCCCTACATTCACTGTCAACATCGATTTTCCTTCCAGATCACTATGCTGTCACACCAGCTTAAGGCTCTTCAATTCTGACTGTGTATCCCAGTGTCTCTGCATTGTAGGTCGGCAGTAAGGGATAGCCATTTCTTCCGTACATCACACATCAATCGATAATTCGCATTTCTGCAGCTATTGAATGTGTTTTTCTGTTTTAAACTGCTGTCTTCGCTGATCTCAAGCAAATTTTGAAAAATTATTGATTTTTGCCATGGCATTCCTGGCATACGCTCGCGGAACCCCTGGGTGCCGCGGCACCCAGTTTGAAAACCTCTGCTCTAAAGGACACGCATCTAACTAATGAAAGACTGATGACTTTCATAGTACCGAAAGAGTTTTTAAAAAAATTGACTTCATCATGCTCTGAGATTCCCTGGCTGGGGAATTCGTTGGTCTAATTCAGTTCTGCCCGGGGGTCGTTCCTGAAACGCAGACATATCCTCAACCTGACGATACGCCTGAAGTGAATGTCAGAAGAGTTCTTTATCGCCCCTACATTCACAACAACATCGATTTTCCTTCCAGATCCCTATGCTGTCACACCAGCTCCATTCTGTCCTCTCCGTTAGCTCTTCTGACTTGATGAAGTCAAAGCCTGACTTGATGGCGAAAGACGGCGTTGCGATTCTCCTAATCATCATCATGTGTCGTTTCTGCATTGTAGGTCGGCAGTAAGGACTAGCCATTTCTTCCGAATTCTTTCAGTTTTAAGCAGCATTTCACACATCTATTTGCTTGCTTCAAGAAAGTGAACACTTCTGACTCATTTTGATAAGCTTTTATTAAGTTTGATTTTGTTTATTTGTTTCAGAAAACAATTTTGCTTTGAATCTGTATTATCATAAACTGCTGTTACTTTAACTTATTTATCCGAATTGCTAGTATAACTCAATGTGCTGGTAATGTTACTTATTAAACTTCGTTACACACAAATCGTGTATACTTTTGAATAAAATTACCCCGCAGTTAAAAACAAATTGGGTATTTCAGAATTATGAAGGACGTTTACAACTCTTAAGCCGTAGACGTCGACTTCCAACTCTATATGTTGCGCATATACACATACACACACACATGCACACACACACACAAACACAGATATAAACTCATAAATACACCTATTCATGCATGCTTGATGTCTGTCTGTCTGGTCTACTGTCGCTTGTAGCTCCCGGGCTGTTTGTTCCCTCTCTTCCCCCTGCCTTTCCTCCGAGTGTCCAAAATCGTCCAGAACCCCTAGTCACTCACCGCTGCATCAGTTTCACCAGACTGCAGTGATCCATTTACTGCTCTAAATTATATTCGCTCTCAACACGGCCCTAACCACGTCTGCTTTATCATGCATCAGTATTTCACCAAGTTGTGCAGAGCCAGCCAGTTTGTCCAACTCTTCGTTTCCTAATACACCAGGCGTCTCCCGGAGAAAAGATCTATACAATACTCCTCACCCGTGACCTACGCAGCAAAACATGCCACTCTGCACGAAGCATGTCTGTTTTGATCTCCCTCAGCATGCTTTCTGAGTCTGTTACAATCACGATGTGGTGTTGTGTTTTCTAACCAGCGGAAAACTGCAGTGACCTTCTCCACCTCCATTCTAAAGCTGGATGTCGCGGTATGATATGCAGGGCTTTCCTGCATTAAACGTAGACCATTAACCATTTTTTTTGTTTTTAAGGAAACCGCAAGCACTTCTTTTGGCACTTGACTTGAACCGTCTGTAAAGTAACAACCATCCATCCATCCGTCCACCCATCCACCGACCCATCCATCCACGATGTGGTGTCCACCCCACGCAGAGACCGCCCCCCCTCACAACACACACTTTCCTACTCACACGTAGACCACTCACTCACTCACTCACTCACTCACTCACTCACTCACTCACTCACTCACTCACTCACTCACTCACTCACTCACTCACACACACACACGCACGCTCTAACGCACGCACGCAGGCCCGCCCGCGCGCGCGCACACACACACACACATGTCAGTAACTTATATATGTATATAAACCTAGCCAGAATAAATGAAAAAGACAGAGAAACGTCTACTCGAACTAAAAACATTTTTAAAGAACTTACGTAACTGATTTATGATTATGTTTCCAGCTAGAAAGTTTAGATTATTAAAGAGAATGATCCATCTTGAATTGTTTTTTTTTTTAAATTGCTTCTCTCGCGTTCCCCGAATTCTTGTTTTCATCTTATATTGCTTCATCATCTTCTTCTTTTTGTTTCTTCTTCTCCTCTTCTTCTTCTTCTTCTTCTTCTTCTTCTTCTTCTTCTTCTTCTTCTTCTTCTTCTTCTTCTTCTTCTTCTTCTTCTTCTTCTTCTTCTTCCTCTTCTAATTCTTCTTCTTCTTCTAATTATTATTATTATTACTATTATTATTATTATTAATGTCAGCTGTTGTCGCATTGGCGGCTAGACACCTGCCTGCGGATCGGAAAGTCGCGGGTTCGCACCCTGGTGGAGCCAGACATTTTTCAAAATGACCTTGACTCTCAAGTCGACCCAGCCTTGAGTGGGTACCAGGTAAGTCCTGGAAAGTAAAGGCGGACGGCATAATACTGACCACATCACCCACCAAGTGTCGAATGGTCTATAAAAATATAGGTCTAGCCCTATAGGCCCAATCCGCCTAAAAACGTGGAAATTAGTTATTTACTTGACTTCTCCGTGTGGGTTCTAGGACCCTGTTATAGGCAAAACAAGAACAGACCAACAGCCTACCCAAAGAGTTGACTAATTGGGAGCTTCCTTCACAGTCGGTGCATCTGCCTGAGAGGCAAGGAACCAACAGTCTGCATACAAATTAGTCAGATCTATCAAACGGATGCACACGAAAGACTAAAGTTCTGGAACAGGACTAAAGTCCAAAAGTGGACGAACAACCAGAACTTTCCGCCAGTTTACAGCTGGTGAACGCGAAGAAGAAGAAGAATTTACTTTTATTGTTATTATTTTTTATTATTATTATTATTATTATTATTATTATTATTATTATTATTATTATTATTATTATTATTATTATTATTATTATGCGTTCTACCTCGAATATGCTAAATATTTAACCCTGTCTGCCACAGGTACCTCACAACAGAAGTGGTGAACTGTGCAATAATATGGGATTTTTTTAAAGCCCCACTTCGGTTGTCGTAGTGGGTTCAATATAAACTAACAGTAGAACGGGCTTTCTGTATTGCGCCCGGATGATTCTCATCTGATTGGTGGCACTTTGAGTCACATGTTGTTTATCGCTCATTGCGTGGTCCTGTTGATGATCTCCTCTTTCTCTTTTTGTTCACCGGCTGTAAGCTCCAGCGGAAAGTCCTGGTTGTTCGTCCATTTTGAATTTGGCTTTGTGTCAGCGCCTGAGTTTTGCGTGTTCATCCGTTTTACTAGCTTTTTTGTGTGCAGATATTTGTTCCTTGCCGCTCGGGCAGATGCACTCCAACTTCGAAGTTAGTCCACCTCCCCCCCCCCCCCCCCTTTTTCAGTTGGCTGACTCCCACGACATGCTTGTTGGGGAGGCACAGGGTCCATTCCTATTCTCCCCATAATAGGGCCCCAGAGAACTCACACTAGAATAACTCCGTCCCAATATGGAAGGCATTTTTTTTTTTTTTTTAAATTTGAAACCCCCACCCTGGCTACCGTCGAGGACCCTAATATAACCTCAGGTTAAACGGGGTATTTGGGACATGGGCATGGGGGAAGGGGATTCTTGTCGGAATGGTCATCTATTCCGTCACAATAAATACTTTTCGAAGAGTTCCTATTGCGTTATCTTTGTTTGTGGTTCTAGCAAGAATTGTCAACCATTTATCTGAGAATCAAACACCACTAACTGTACTGTTACATACAGAACGGAACTCTCTTGATATCCCAGCCAACCAACATTCTTTGAAGCTAGAATGAAGTATGTTCTACGATGCCCCACACATTTCTCGAGGCCAGCTCTCTGATAGGCCACGGTGATCCCGTGATCTGATCCCTGACGAGTTAGTTCTTTATCTTGTTGTAACTGCCGGCCTGATCGGAGATTCAGATCTAATTAATCACCTCAAGATATTTGATCCACCTTGGACTTTGGTACTAGAACAATGAAATGTTAGCTGGTTGTCTATGAATCAGCCTTATCACCTTTCCAGTGTCACGTAAATTTTTAATTTTTAATTTGTAGCGTATTTGTGACAACAACTGATATTCTTTGCGATCAGAACAATGAGGGAGTCTGTCTCACTGCTAGTATTGTTTCGCGTAAACGTCTTCTTCTTCTTCTTGTTCTTCTTGTTCTTGTTCTTGTTCTTGTTCTTGTTCTTCTTCTTGTTCTTCTTCTTCTTCTTCTTCTTCTTCTTCTTCTTCTTCTCCTCCTCCTTCTTCTTCTTCTTCGTCTTCTGTTTCGCGTTCACTAGCTTTAAATTCTGGCGGAAAGTTCTGGTTGTTCATTCACTGTTGGACTGCAGTCCTGTTCAAGAACTTGTCTGTTGCGTGTCCAGCCGTATATTTTCAGATCTCATTTGTATGCAGACTGCTGGTTCATTGCCTCTCAGGCAGATGCACTCCGACTTCGAAAAAAGCTCCCAATTAGTCGACTCATACGACATGCTTTTGGATAGGCAGTGGGTCTATTCTTGTTTTCTTTCAATAGGGCCCCCGAACTCACACAGGGATTTCGCGTAAACTATAAAAAAAAAAAACTTTGACCATTTTAAACGTCATGAAGGTTTGGACAAAAGGGCAATGGAAAAGTAGTTTCTTGGAAAAGAAGGCAGGAATCGACCAGTATGGCTGTAGAAATTAGGCATATCAGGCATACACTTCGAATGAAAGTTCACTAGACGGGCAAAGTGACGGCGAAATTGCGGGAATACGTAATGAGAAGTCGGCTCTGTGGCTTAGTCGATGCGAACGCTTCGTAATGCCGGGTGCCGGGTTCGATCCCAGCTGCGTGCCATGCGCTTTGCGTTGGTTTCCACAGTGGTATCAGGGGACCGACTGTCCAGAAGCAATGGCAAACTACTGGACGTAAATTTGCCTAGAGAAACCACACAACAGCCAGGGACTGCTGGGGTTGGTACTGCAACGTCCTGTAAAGGATACGCAACTAACCTAACATAATGAGATCGACGTTCTGGATTTAATTTGATTTTATTCAAGAACCGACATCACAGCCCTCGGGGCATTCCCATAAGCGCTCTGTCGTCATCTTCCACAGCCAGCGAAGAGTTCAGATACTAATGGTGCCAGTAGGATTCTTATTTAAACGTCCGTCTTGCCTTTCCTCTGAGCCTCGAGCATCTGCCAGAACCCGCTGCATCAATCCCACCAGACTGTGGTGATCCATCTGCTCCTCCGAACTGTACACGCTCTGCCACAAGGCACTAACCACGTCTGCCTTATCATGTATCGGTTTTCCACCAAGTTGTGCATAGCCAGCCAGTCTGTCCGTGAAAAAATCCAGACAGTACTCCTCACCTGTTTCCAACGCATGGAAGCATGCCACTCCGCACAAAGCAAGCCTGTCACGATCTTCCTCAGCATGCTTTCTGAGTCAGTTACAATCACGATGTGTATGTGTGTGTCGTGTTCTCTAACCAGCGGAAAGCTGCAGTGACTGCCTCCACCTTCATTCTTAAGCTGGATGTTGTAGTATCATATGCTAGGCTCTCCTGCACCAAAAGTCGACCAGTACCTTTTGCTAAGAAACCCCAAGCACTTCTTTTGCCTCTTGACACTGAACCGTCTGCGTAAATTATCAAATCCTCTGAGCGAGCATTATCTCGAATTAATTGCTGAATTTCCATCACCGTGGCACCTGCTGGCCTGTCTCTGCATTCCCGGCTCTGTGTGATTATGACCCTACACAAGTGTGACTGTTCAGGTGGCACTTTGACCCACTCCTCTCCTCGCCTAATGTTCTCAAGGATACAAACTTGTCTGATTGTGTCTTCTGCCTGAGCCATCCATGACATCCCTCTAATCAGCTTCGTGCAAAGGGTGGTCTGTATCTGCAGCTACCCTGAGATATGACTTCGCCTGCTGCCCCTTGTGCCTACCTGCAACAGTCGGCAAACCAAGGATGTATCACATACACAGCATTGGGGTGTCTCTGGTAAGTAGATAAATGCCTACGAGTAGAACAAGCAGGATTCAGAAAGGGCAGAGAAACAACTGAACACATCTTCGCCATACGCAACATCTTAGAACAATGCAATGAATGGCAGAGTAGTATATATATTAATTTTGTGGACTTTGAGAAAGCTTTTGACAGCGTCCATAGAGACAGTCTATGGTAAATTTTACGACATTATGGAATTCCAGAAAAAATAGTCAACATATTTGCTCTCTTCTATAAAGACTTTTCCTGCGGTATAAAAAATTACAATACATCTTTCCCAGTAAAGACAGGTGTAAGACAGGGATGTGTTGTGTCATCTCTCCTCTTCAACCTTGTGATTGATTGGATACTAAAGAACACAGTAGACAGAACATTGAGAGGCACACGATGGACTCCACTCACCATGCTTGAGGACCTTGATTTTGCAGATGATATTGCACTCCTATCACTTAAACATGAATATATACAAGAAAAAAAGTAACAGACTACATAGAACAGCAGAAATGGTGGGACTGAGAATAAATACAAAGAAAACTAAAATCATGATAAGCAGTTCAAACCAACAACCAGTGACCATAAATAACCAAACTCTTGAAAATGTAGAACATTTCACATATCTTGGCAGTGTGGTGTCCCTGCCGGGAGGGACCGAAGAGGACATACAGTCACGTCTGAGCAAAGCTAGAGCTGCTTTTGGAAGGATGAGGCAAATCTGGAAATCCAACAATTACTGCAGAGGGACGAAACTCCGACTCTACAAGAGCATCATTTTGCCAGTTCTTCTTTATGGAGCGGAATGCTGGAGAATGAACAAAAAGGATGCACAAAAGCTGTCTACCTTCCACCACACATGTCTACGTAGAATTATCAAAATTTTCTGGCCAGATACAATCTCAAACACTAAACTACTTCAAGTCACAAACCAAGAAACTTTAGACAATATGATAACCAAGAGAAGATGAAAATGGCTTGGCCACGTTATGAGAATGAAGCCTGATATACCTGCCAAAACAGCTCTCACATGGACACCAGAGGGAAAGAGAAAACAGGGGTGCCCAAAAACAACATGGAGAAGAACGATGGAAAGTGACCTGAGTGCGGCATCTTTGACATGGAAAACTGCACTGAAGATTGCACAGGACAGGAAAGCATGGAAAGTCCTCCCTGAAGCCTCATGTGCCACTAGGCACAACGAGAATTGATGATGATGGTGCAACCCAGAATTACACGCATAGCTGCGTTCTGTATGCGCTCTAGTTTGTCCGTCTGACTCTTTGAGACGGTAAGCAGTCTCAGGCCATAATCAACCACTGACAGGATCAGGTACTGATATAGTGTGAAAGGCATTCTCTGCTCTATGTCAGTTGCAGTCATAATCTTAAGTGCACTAGGTCCTTTTTGGCATCTTGTCACAATACTCTCCAGATGGTCCTAAAAGGACAGGCTCCTGTCAAATGTAATTCCCAGATACTTCAGTTTGCTCTCTCTGTTGGCGTTTCTACCATCTATCGTGAGACTTGGAACATTTGCTTTAACGACTCTGTTGTCCAGAGATTACGTTAAAACATACGCCTTTTCCGGGTGGACGACAGTCCTCATTTCTGTACACCACTCAGTCACTTTGTCTACTGTCGCTTGTAACTCCCGGGCTGTTTGTTCCCTCTCTTCCCCCTGCCTATATGCAAGTATATCATCCGCGAAAGTCAGTATCCTTCCAACTCCTGGTGCTTCTAGGCTTGCAATCTTGCTCGTATACAAAGAGCGCAGGCGAGATGGTGGATCCCTGTGGCAGTCCTGGGGCCAAACTTCATGGTTCTGAGGTTTATGAGCCCAGTCGGAGAGCAACCCGACGTGAATACAGGACAGCTGAAACCCAATTCACCAGCCATGGATTGATCTCCTTCTCCTCCAGTGCAGTCATCAAAATGTCGTATCTTACTCTGTTATAAGCATCCTCGAGATCCAGTGCTACCGCCATAGTTTTCTGTCTGTTCTGGAACCCTTCATAGACTTCAAAAGCAAAAGTAGCCGCATTTGCCCAAATGTTCTTTCCTGGCCATCTCTGCCAGGTCTACATCGCTCAAAGCCAAAACAAATTCATATCTTCCATTTGAATCATGTCTTCATAATGCATAGTCTTTAACTGCATCCCTGATGTCTACATCATTATGATCTGTCTGAGTTATAAACCTATGGAGAAAAGCCTCTTTTTACTCCTTGTCTGTTGTCATACGCACACCATCGTCTCTACAAATTGTTTCCACTGTCATAGGCCGATCTTTTCTTTGCAGCTTCCAGAATTTCTCCAATGTTTTATCGCCTCCTATATCATTCACAAAATGTATCACTTTGTTCTTTTGGCATCTGGTAATCTGGTAATCGATCCTGTGCCAACGAAAAACACACAAAATGTTTATCATAGTTAAAATGAAATTCGCAGCTCACAGTGTTACGCCATGCAGTCAACTCAGAAGCTGGGCAACGAAACTATATCCTTCTAGTCTACAGATGGAGCCAATATGCAACGGCCACCGTCTGGCAAAAGCACACACAAAAATGTCCACGGCAAAAAAAAAAAGTAGCCGTGCCTAGCGTCCATTCTGACCTGAAGCCTTTTGTGAGGGTTAATAAACGGTCACCCCAGCAGTACCCTCATTATTAGCTGGGGAAGGGGCTTAGGACATTACATTCACCAGCAAGCGTCGCCCCTATAACGACTTGACTGCCTTCGTTAACGACTGTTCATCCAACAGCCATGCAGTTCTTTGGCACAAAGGAGACACCTCTCTTGACCTCTGCAGCACAGAGCTTGAAAACCGTCACCTTATCTTTTTTCACATTCTCCGCCATCTCGAC
>CAJHNH020002066.1:122500-126443 GCA_905116865.2 Candidula unifasciata
GCCTATGTGTTATGCGTGTAACTGAGTGATTGGGCGTGTGTGTGTATGTGGGTGTGTGTGTTCAACAGCGTGATCTGTGCGCACATATTTACCACTCCATTGACTTTTGATTTTGACTTCATATCCCTCATATGCATATCATAACATGATATAACATGCTTCATTGATGAAATTCACATGCTGTGTGGAAAGTGGAAGTTTGGAAGGGCCGAATGGTAGACAGCCTGCCTGCCTAATTTGTAACCTCTTTGAAATTAAAGTTATATTCTATCTATCTATTCTATCTATCTATCTATCTATTCTATCTATCTTATCTATCTATCTCGATCTATCTATCTATCTATCTATCTATCTATCTATCTATCTATGTTTATCTATCTATCCTATCTATCTGATCTATCTATCTATCTATCAATCTATCTATCTATCTATCTATCGATCTATCTACCTCATCTCTTCTATCCTATCTATCTGATCTATCTATCTTCTATCTATCTCATCTTATCTAGCTATCTATCTATCTCTCTGATCTATCTATCTATCTATCTATCTCAATCTATCTCTTCTATCTACTATACTATCCGTATCTATCTATCTATCTATCTATCTATCTCTCTTATCTATCTAATCTTATCTAATCTATATGTCTGTCATGTCTGTCCTGTCCTGTCTGTCTGTCTGTCTGTCTGTCTGTTCGGTCTGTCTGTCTGTCCTGTCTTAGCTAAAAATCCAGTTATACCCATTCATTTCTCTCATCCGTCCATCTCTTAATGATGGCTCTTCCATTTTCCCTGTAAAACACATATCTTTGCACTCATTTTAATCGTTTATCTGTACGTCTGGCTTGCTAGCTGTAAGAACTACATACCTGCCTTTCTTTTTTACTTACGTCCTGGCCTGCCCTGTCTCGTCTGTTTGTTTTCTCTGCCCACGACTGCCTTGCCTATCTCTCCACTATCCTTCCTGTTTATTATCAGTGTAATTCTTTGTGTCCGCTATATCTGCCTGTGACTGTATCTTTTTTCTCTTTTCTAACACACAATAATCTTACCTTTCAATTGCCCATCCTCCTCATATTCAAAGTTTCACCGCTGGAAAACCATTTCCACGCGGAAACTTAGGTTCCCAACTC
Source organism: Candidula unifasciata (assembly GCA_905116865.2). NCBI lineage: Eukaryota > Metazoa > Mollusca > Gastropoda > Stylommatophora > Geomitridae > Candidula > Candidula unifasciata. Next base: position 123,633 of record CAJHNH020002066.1, read on the forward strand.
GTGAGAGCTGAATTTGTCTGAATCCACCCAGCAATCGCACTAGGTATAAATTTAACAAACTACCTTGCATTTTACGAAATCACCTCAAAAAAACAAATCTTCGTGACATGTTGATTGTCAACTGTTTTTCCCGACCATTTCTTCCGAATGCTGCACCGACGGGGGTTATTTTTACCGGTGGAAAATACGACCCCGGCCTCGTTGCTGTCTTTCTGACGACGGTTGGGTGATTCTGGTCGTTCGAACTCGTCGCCTGTGTGCCAGCATCTCTGCACGCGCGCTGGGCGCGGGGCCACGGCCAAGCAAGCCATGACGCCCCTGGAGGAAAAAAAAAATTCAGACCTGGTTTAACAAAAAAAAAAAGACAACTGAGGGAATAGATACACATTCTATGACGAAATTGTCAAGCGCAGTAACGTAATTATGTAATAAATATAATTATCCCTCTATGCTAACAGGATAGAGACGGAGGTGGCAGCTCAAAGTTCTGCTGGCAGTCATATCCTCGGAGTAGCTACAGATAAGAAACACATCATGCATAAAGCCCTTGACCAGTGCGCTCGAAACCTTCCTAATGCGAACGACACTTAAATATGGTTTCTCGTGTTGTGGCCACTCCCAGCCATACAAATTATTTTCGTTGCTATTTCATAACTTTCAGTGAATATGAGTTTTGAGATGGGGAGTCTTTGGCGAACCCCCGTCAAAGGGTCGTTCGACCCATGAAAAGGTCGCGACCCACAGATGGTATGATAGCTCCATGGACAGAGCTAAGGGTCCAGACCGAAAATGAGGTCTTGGATGGCGCAACCTGAAGACACAATTAGACATGTGTGAATGCTTGCTAAATGTGGGCGAGGAGAGGAGTGGGTCCCCAAGTTTCAGAGCAAGAATAATATTTTTATAGTGTTCTAAATTTTTTACTTTAGGAACTTTAGGTCGTTGAGTGGCAGAGGTCTTGAAAAAACCCCAAAAAAAAAAAAAAAGGGGGGGGGCCGGTGTTGCAGAATAGAAGTGAAACAAAAATTCCATAAGTGATGTAATTATCTAAAACAGATAGGTACGCGTGAAGTTGACGAAATGCAGGGCATTCATAGGGAAAAGCATATGGAAGCGCTTGTGCAGCAGGCCTGGCATATGGTTAAAACAATGTTAGTTGAGAATGGAGGTGGAGGCAGTTACTGCTGCTTCGCTCTCTGCCTTGAGAATCAGCTGTACACATATCAAATTGTACGTGCTCACAACAGCTTTCTCAAAGGGGTGACATGGTCCGTGAAAAGTGGCAAGCATGCTTCAGAGGTGCCATTGCAGTTAGCTTGCGTTGGATATTTTTTTCCAGTTTATTGCACGGTGTTTTGGGAAACGAAGACAGATAGACGGTCTTTTTTGCCCCTTTTTAGTAGTAAAACTAATGTTGACTTTTAGATGTTGGGGGGCCCTTTGGGGGCGAAGAACTCGGAAGAAAAACAGATCTTACGGTTTGAGGAGAAGGGCGAGGGATTACAGGGGATCGGTCGATCTAACACTCAAGGAAAGGAAAGACAAATGTACAATCACCCAGTTACTGGGGCCATGGGGAACTGAAACTTTTTGCTGGCTAAACTTTGGTATGCCCGAGCGATTATGTCGTTTCTCATTTCAACATCAGAAGGGGGGCGACACAAAAAAAACACGGGAAAGGCTGCCGCCCCAAATAATTGTCTACAATTTTGAGGGTAGATATTTAAAACCTTGTTTAAATAAGCAAAATAAAAGGGAAATAGTAGAAACGGATCGCTGCGGAGCGTAACGCTCGCCGCGGAGGAAGGTCGTGGGTTCGCTCCGGCTGCCCCAAATTTTTTTTAAAAAAACGACTTTGGCTCTCGGGAGCCCCACCTTAAGTTACGGTACAGTCCCGGGAAAAAAAAGGCCCGGCGTGATGCACAGACCACAGAAAACCCTCCTGTGTCGACTGGGCTTTTAAAATAGGGCTGCCCTTAAAGCCCTATACACCTAAAGGGCCCCTTTCTTTTTTTACTTAATAACCAAAAAAATTTTCTAATTAAAGAGATTTTACTGATTATTGTGCCTGCTGAGCCAGATTATTTAATTTTAATAAGATATAAGAACTTTTCAAAAATCCCCCTGTTAACAAAATTTTATTTTGAAGGGGGTTTCCCCTTCCCCATAAAACCCGCTATATTAATTACGACAGGGGGGGAAAGGGGGGGGGGTGGGGGGTTATGAACCACTCAGGTCCCCAACCGTAACAATTATATCGATCAGCCAGCTCTTGAAAAATTTGTCAGTCAGCAGTTTTGCATGTGAAAGTAGTCGCAGAGGGTCAGTCATCATTCATTCTGTCAGTCAGTTTTGGCTCAGGGCAATCAATCAGAGTAATCAATCGGTCATGGGGAAAAAGGAGTAGTGTGGAATACCAGGGGGCGGTATGTGGCGATAATGGGGTAGGGGGAACCAGGGGGCGGTATGATGGGGAAAGAGTGTGTTTTACCAGGTGGGGTACGACGCGATAATAAGTAGATGTTTAAAACCGGGGGCGGTTGATGGGGATAGTAGAGCTTTTGGGAATCCAGGTGGCGGTATGATGGCGATAGTAAGCAGGGTGGAATACCAGTGGCGGTATGATGGGAAGTGCAGGTGTGGAAAACAAGGGGGCGATGTGGCGATAATAAGGGTGGGAAAACCAGGGGGGGTAGTGGCGTAATAAGGGTGTGATACCAGTTGGGGAATGCGTAAAGAGGTTTTTTAATCCAGGGGGCGGGATGTGGCGTAATAGAGAGGGGGAATACCAGGGGGCGGTATGCGGGGAAA
>CAJHNH020002067.1:0-45000 GCA_905116865.2 Candidula unifasciata
AAACCAAAAAGACATTTTTTTTTTAGAGAAATTTTGTACACCTCTTTTTAATCAATTTTTTTAAAGCTGAAAGAAGGGGAAAAAAAGGGGGTGGGGGGGGGTTTTTGACAAATTTTGGGGCGAAGGTTTGGGGGGGGGGACTGAAAAGGGTTAAACCACGGTCTAGAGTGTAAATCCGCACCGGGCGGATTTTGAAAAAAAAAAGTCTCTGCTCCGAGGTAAACCACCTATTAGGGTAAAAGGACTGTTTTTGGGAAAGAAAAGATGGTGGGAGATGTTGCCCACATATCATGAGTGCCAGACCCAAAAACAATTAGAAAAAATGTCTGATGTGGCGCGGTGTTTTCGGTCCAGCATGGGGAAAAGTTAAGCCTGGTAGGGTTTAAAAGGGGAGATCCTGTACCCCACTCGGGCGCCAGTTTTTCACTTTCTGGTTTTGGGGTCATGCGACCCTGCTGCACGTCCCCGTCGTGCGCCAGGTTGTCTCAAAGGGGCTTTAACGTTGGCGGGGTCCGGAGCGGCTGCCCCTAGGGGTGTAGGCCCTTTTTGGGCTTACCAGCCCGCCCCCAAAACAATGGGTGAAAATCTAACAAAAAAATTTTAAGGGGGCTTTTCCCCAAAAAAAAATAAAGACAATCCGGTTAAAAACGGAAGGAAGGCTTTTGTCTGGATCCCCCTGATAGGGTTTTTACCGCAGAAGAGGGTTTCTCTTTTTGGGATTTGAAAGCAAGTTCTCCTAATAATCCCGCCCAACCTCGTTTTCTTCACCCCTGAGGGGACACCACGGCAGCAATTTTTTTTATGCTGGTAGGAAAAAATGCCGACAAATTTACCCCCCCGGCACACATTCAAAATCAAAATCGCGTCAAATTGACGATTTGGAAAAAATCAAAATGTCCGTATCACGGTCCTCTCGCCCCAGGTTGGGGCCAAAAAGGTGGCCACGCCTGACGCATTTTCTTCCCATTCTGTCGGAAGGGCACAGCTGAAACAACTTAAAGGGGTCTAAGTCGATAAAAAAGAAGTACCTATTTGTGGGCCAAAAAAAGTCCTGGCCCTGCGGCTGCTCCCCGCTGACCCCGGAAGGGCAGTTTGTAGCACGGGAATCAATACAGGGTTGTGGGTTAAGCAGTCATGGGCGGGAGTGCTTTCCTTTGGGACCCAGAACCAAGCAGCATGTGTCGGCTCTGCATTTTGGAAGCCCCTTGGATGGCGGGGGAATGCCCAGATCTCCCCCTCCCTTTCCCTTGAGGGTAAAAATTTCTACCAGGGCTGCCTTTTAAGGGACGACTTTCCGGGGCCACACCTGTAAAGGTCAAGAGGACCCACAAAAAATGGGGCAACACCCCGCCCCACACAAAAAAAGGCCACAGTCACCTAGAAATGGCTTGACTCTTCCCCAAAGTGGGGGAGTACATCTGCGGAGAGGGGGGGGAACGAGAACTGCAAACAAAAAAGCCAGAAAAAGGGATGTAAACGCAAAACTCGGTAAAAGGTAAAAGCCCAAAGTCCATTTGGACGAACAAACCGCGACCTTAGCCGGGGATATTCCAACAGCGGCCCGTGAACAAGAAGAAGACGAAAGAAGAAAGTCTGATGAAGCCACCAGGGCGAAAATACTCTCCGCTGGCGTCCTCGTATTCTCTACCTACAATATTTGTCGTACAGTCTTGAATTTGTAGTTAGGTGAGTATCCTTTAGAAAATGTTACAGAACAAACTCTCTGCATTTTTTTGGCTGTTGTGGTTTTCCTAGGCAAATTTTGCTTTCAGTAGTTTGCCATCGTTTGCTGAATGGTCAGCTGTTGGTACCACTGTCGAACCATCGCAAGACAACTCGTCCACAGCTGGGATCGAACATTAGAATCCGGCATTGTGAAGTTCGCAATGCCTAAGCCACAGACGCCGACAAAACAGTATTCTAATTTTGATAGAAATTTGCCATTTAAATGACACTAAAATTTTTAATAAACCTATATAAAAAGGTCAGAAAAGCTCACCTATGGCTATTGTGCCGTCCATCAAACCCAACCACAACACCTGAAGTGGCTATCTGGGGCAAGACTCCTTTGCAGTACTTCACCATTCCCTTGACAAAAATAATGGGCGCATGTGTACAATCAATCAAGTGTGTATATAGATCAGCTAACAAAATTGTAATCTACGTGATTTCTTCTACTGAGTTCACCCCTAAATGGGCAGTTGGCATGTTGTGGTTTACATCTAGGCTGTGATATTTGTCCCCTTTTATGCACAACACTTCTGAGTTCATTATATCTTTAATTAGTTACCTTTTACAGAGCAGACAGTCGATTTCTTCCTAAAAAATAAGACCCTGAAACCCATACAGCACTCTAGGATTGTAGACAGAAAGACTGACACCCAATGACAAAAGGAGAAGTCACTATTTAGATGCAAGTCCAACAGATACAAGTCCCAGAAACCCTGCTCAATCTTATCTTCTTCTTCTTCTTCTTAGCGCACACCAGCGGAAAGTTCTGGCTGTCCGCTTCTGGTCTTTGGTCCTGATCCGGAACTTGAAATTTTGTTTGCACATTCATTTTACAGATCTGGCTTATTTGTATGCACAATGATGGTTCCTTGCTTCTCAGTCAGTTGTGCCAACTTCAACCCTACGACATGCTTGTTAGGGCAGCGACGGGTTTATTTTCTGTTCTTAAAAAAAAAAAGACCTGGAGCTTACACAGGAAGTTCAGCCAGTTAAAGTCCAGAAAACCCTGTTTGACCATATAAAAATTCCTTCTGGGGGCACCCTATGTTTACAAAATAACCTGCCGTCTAACGCAGGTGAGTTGTGCAATATTAGAAAAGAACTAATATAAAGGACTTTTTTTCCAAGCTATTAGGCCTATTGGACATATAGTGCTAGATCTTATTTTACAGACCTTCTTCTTTGTAGAGTCCATGCCGTGCGGCACTGGTCATGTCTATCCACAACCTTCTGTCTCGAGTACATTCAATCAACTCTGATATAGATGATCCTCCATGCCATGATGTCAGACTTTCCAGCATCTTTTCTCCTGGTCTCCCTCTGCCTTTCCTCCCCTCCAGCTTTTGTACTGTCACGATGTAAACCAGTTTTCTCCTTTTCATGATATGACCAAAGAATGTAGATTGCCTCTTTCTGATGTGGGTAATCAGTTCTCTTTTAGTCTTTTATAGACCAATCAACACTTAATGGGTGATATGGTAAACATCACAAGGCCATCTTTACTTCCCAGGACTTCACCTGGTACCCATTTTAGGCTGGGTCAACCTGGGAGGCAAGGTCATTAAAAAAAGAATTATCTGGTGCGATGCAGATTTGAACCTACAACCTTATGGCTCGAGACAGGCATCTAGTTGCTACACCAAGGTGACACGCTTGTTAGAACGGTAACACTGAATATAATAATACATTATTATTTCTAAAATATTTATCAATCTAATGTTTTAAAAAAAACTTTTTTTTTTAAATGTGCTGGCAAATAATTAACATATAAAAACCATCTTCACATACATACCTGTGTTGTTTGTATGATAGTTAAATCATTCATCTGAGAATTTCCAGGGCCCATTTTTGCTCTCAAGCCTAGAATTAAAATAGACACTTGGTTATTTCTGCTATGTGGTTAATCAATGGACGGATAATCTTACAGACAACGAAAATTGTATAATATTTCATGATCTACTGGGATGTTCTGTAGCAGACCTCCACAGTTTTTACACAGAGACAAAATGTTGTTGACTCTGAAATTAGTAGCAAATCTTCTTCTCCCTTGCGTTCATTGGCTGTAAACTCAGGTGGAAAGTTCTGGTTGTTCGTCCACTTTTGGGCTTAGTCTTGTCCAGAACTTGAGTTTTGCATGCACATCTGTATTACTTATTTGGGTTATTTCAAGAAGACTATAATGCCACACTTCTTAGGCAGATGCATTCTGACTTTGAAGGAAACACCCAAATTGGTCAAATTTTACGACATGCTTGTTAGAGTAACAATGCCCCCATCCCCCATTTGGGGCTCTGGAACCCATACAGGTTGCAAACCAAACCACAGACATGTCGTAAGAGTCTAATAACTGGGGGCTTCTTTTGAAGTCGGAGTGTGTCTGCCTGAGAGGCAAGGAACCAACAATCTGCATAAAAATAAGTCAGATCTATAAAACAGATGTGCACCCAACACTCAGGTTCTGGAACAAAAAATTAAAGTCCAGAACTTTCCGCTGAAGTTTACAGCCGGTGAACGCAAAGAAGAAAGAAGAAGAAGCTTTCAAAAACAAAAAGTAAAGGACATTTTCATGCTGGGGTACATCAGATATATGGAGCTGGACCCAGGGCTTTTTTTTCCTCTCAGTACACAATGGTATGCAGAACCAACACTTTTTTTTTAGGATTCATTTTTCAGTGTCACTGTAATAGACACTTTGAAGTGTGACTTTTGAAGGCTGGGTCAACCTTAGAGTCCAGATACATTGTTAAAAAAAAATATATGCCTCAATGTGAATTTGAACCCATACATTCGGTCCAATAGGCAAGTAATAGCCACTAGGCTAACGTGAGTCTCAGACTTTATTTTATTCATAAACAATATTTATTATGTAGATTTTAAAGTACGTAAGCCCAAAACATATGAACCAGCTCTAAATGGATTTTGAAATTTATCTGAATGAATACATCACATAAGAAATAAGCAGTAAAATTAATATTTTTCCCTGAAATATGAAAATAAGTCTGCTGTTGAAACTTTAAAATGGAAGGCTTAGATTGCCGACATGATTCTTTTGTTTACATAAAGCAGGATAAATTGAATAAACTGACAAATACATTTATACAGAGACATAATTTTACCAGCAGTTCCAAATTCCATCCGTTGCAACAGCAGCTTCTTCAGTTCCGGGTAGTTATTTTCTTCAGTTAAAGTCTTTATTGCCAAACGGGTTTTCTCATTCTGTTTTACATTTAAAACAATTGCATTACATCACAAAAAACAAACCATTTTGCTAATTCTAAAATTCTAATTTTAAATTTAAATTATAAGCAGATTCTCTCTTTTAGTCTCTCTCTCTTTCTCTCACCCACACATACACACACATATGTAAAAAAGACACACATTAATACATGCAGCTCCCTCCCCCCCCCACTTTCCCCCACAATGAGATGACTGACTGACTGACTTTCTACCCCACCAGGATATCACACAAGCACGATAAACACCTGATGACACAATGTGCCACCATGTGGATGAGGATCACCGTAGGGAGGTCCCAGAAACCGCGTTCAGCCTTTAGGCCATATTTATGGCCAGGCTATAATGCGGCCCCTGGCAAGAGCCAGAGTAGGGCTTCAAATAATGAAAAATGCTATCCTAAAAAGGGCGGTAAGTAGATAAAACACAATGAGATACTGACCTTGTCCCACTTCAACCACTGGTTAATCTCTGCATTTAGCTGCTCATTTCCGGTATCTATTTCTGTCATCTTTATCACGATAAGTCAGACTTTTTTATAAACTTAATAAAAAAGTTGTCTTCAACAGTAAATGCTGAAAATCCTGGAATCAACACCCAAAGAAACATATGCATATTATAATCACAAATAAACACAACAAATATATGTATGGACCTAAATATGACCAAACATGCATTTATGAGCCTAACCTGCATGAAACCTAAATTGTTACTATATTCTTTTTCTTCTTCTTCTTCAGCGATCTCTGGTCATGTGCAAAATCCACTGTGGGCCATAAAATTTACAATATAGTGTGAAATGAAAAATATAAATCTCGGCTACCCTCCGAATAACGGGCACAAAAGATGGCGGCCCAAAACAGGGCCTTAGTCACGTGTCAATTGCGCACTTCCGGCGACCTAATTTGCAGTTTTCCGGCGACTACCGCCACCGCACAGTGTCCCCGACGCGGCGTGGACTGGGGCTAAACTAGATGGCTAGGACTCACGAGCAAAGCAGCAGGAAATGGGGAAGCTGCTGCTCGTGAGTCCCAGCCATCTAGTTTAGCCCCAATCCATGCCACTTGAGCGGCATGGGGGATACTCTCGGCGGTGGCGGTAGTCGTCATAAAACCGCAAATTAAGTCGCCGGAAGTGCGCAATTAACACTTGACTGAAGCTCTGTTAAGAGTGTTTTTGTGGCTGCCATCTTTTGTGCACATTATTCGGAGGATAGCCTAAATCTCTATCCTGGACGATCGGTAGGCAGGCCAAACAATTTCTGGTGGCCTCAGAGATGTGGTTTTACAGAAGAATACTTAGAATACCTTGGACAGCCAAAAAGAGCAACCAAGAGGTTTTGAAAGAGGTGGGAGCCCAGAGACAACTTACCACAGACATCAGAAGGAGACAGTCATCATTTTTTGGCCATGTTATGAGAAGAAGGAAAATAGAACATGTTGTGACCACTGGAAAGATCTGTGGAAGGAGGGATAGAGGAATACAACAAGAGAAGATTCTTGACAGTCTTGTTGCATGGCATAGAGGTGTGTCAACACACGAACTGATACATGCTGCAGGAGATTGCAGATTGTGGAGAGGCATGATCGCCCACGCCAGTCGGCAAGGCACCTGATAATGATGATGATCATTATGTGGGGTAAAAAACAAGATATTCTACAGTTCCCAATAAAAACAGTGGAACATTAATATTAAATCTACTAGCGTTATGAAATGTGATATAATTTACGTAAACTTCACGAAAGTTACGACACATAGTCATACAAGGGTATGATGAAACTGTACCTAATTAATGCTCCCCTCTAGTTTACTTTCGTATAGAACGTAGAAGAACGTAACTTAACTTGCAAATGCCGGGCACCATACATCAAATTTGCAGCAATTCTGTAAATGTCTGCTTTAATAACGCAGTGCATTTAGTTATCATGATAATAATTCGCAAGACTCTTTTTTTGTAAATTTAAACATATGTGATTATTTACTTACTGAAAGATAAAATTGTGTTATCTCCGAAGTGAACTCTTACCTCGGCGCCGTGTCGATGGAGAGTTGTCGTTTGGACGTGTAGTAACGGGGTCATGGTCGTGAGGTCAATGATACAGGTCACAAAGCAGCAGGCGATAGTAATACCAATAATTTAATACATAACAACCAGGACCTCGCGGTCCTGGGACAAAACACAACGGTTCTAGAGGAGACAACCTCGATTTAAAAAAAAAATTCAAGCCTCAAGTGGATTTACGTGCCGAGAGGCTGAATGGCTGTGGGATAGGCAGTCGTGAGCGTGGACGTCTGGTCAGCAGGAGGAGCGGCGTCAGGCGTATGAACTCCATAAGGACATCAATTGCCTCTTTCCTAGCAGGCAGGTTATACTATGGTGACCGGTTACTCCCTGCTCCATAACAACTTCAACATATGGATTTTTAATTTCCATTTATCATCATCATGTGCCCTGTCAGTTGGCGTAGGTGTTCATGCATCTCCACAGATCACAATCCCTGGTGATTTGCATCCTTTTTAGGATGGATTTTTTTTTTTGTTATTTGAAGCCCCACCCTGGCTTTTGCCAGGGGCTGCAATATAGGCAGGCCATAAATATGGTCAATTGTCTGAACGCAGTTTCTAGGACCTCTCCACGGTGATCCTCATCCACATTGTGGCACTTTTATGTCATCGGGTGTTTATCGCTTGTGTGATGTCCTAGTGGGGTAGAAAGTCAGTGAGTCAGACAATCCCTGGTTGCCTGGAACAACTCCTTTGATGATATCCCTCTATGCCATCGTTTCAGCCCATTCAGCATAATCTCTCTTGGTCTGCCTTTACCCCTTTTTCTCTCTGGGCGCAGTTAAGGGTCAGCGGCTGATAAGAGGGAGGTCATGGATGGCTCATGCAGAAGACACAATCAGACAGGTTTGCATCCTTGAGAACATGAGGAGAGGAGTAGGTCAAAGTGCCACCTGAACAGTCTGACTTGTGTAGAGTCATATTCAAATTGAGCCGGGAATACAGAGACTGGCCAGCAGGTGCCACGGAGGTGGAAATTCAGCAATTAATTCAGGATAATGCTCGCTCAGAGGATTGATCATTTACACAGACGGTTCAGTGTCAAGAGGCAAAAGAAGTGCTTGGGGCTTCTTAGCAAAAGTTTATGGTCGACGTTTGGTGTAGGAGAGCCTAGCATATGATACCACATCATCCAGCTTAAGAATGGAGGTGGAGGCGGTCACTGCAGCTTTCCGCTGGCTAGAGAACACCACACACACACACACACACACACACACACACACACACACACACACACACACACACACACACACACACACACACATCGTAATTGTAACCGACTCAGAAAGCATGCTGAGGAAGATCAGAACAGGTATGCTTCGTGCAGAGTGGCATGCCTTGCTGCGGAGGACCCGAGTGAGGAGTATTGTTTTTTTTTTCCCCGGGTGATGGCGCTGTGTTGAGAAATGAACAGGCGGACAGACTGGCTGGCTCTGCACAACTTAGTGGAATACTGATAAATGATAAGGTAGACGTGGTTAGTGCCTTGTGGGAGAGCGTGTACAGTTCGGAGGAGTAGATGGATCACCAGTCTGGCGAAATTGATGTAGGAGGGAGTGACAAGAGGTTCTGGTAGATGTTCGAGGCTCAGAGGGACGTTTAATCAGAATGCTACTGGCACCATTTGTATCGGAACTCTTCTCTGGTTGCTGAAGATGGGGACGGAGCGCTTATGGGAATGCCACGAGTGCTGTGATGTCGGTTCTTGAACCAAATCAAATCAAATGGTCACACATTGGACATGCATGCCCGTCTTTTATTCGGCCTTTCCAAACACCGACCTTTCACAGAGCAATTGTATTTTATCAATACAGCATGTAATGTTGATATAACGAAATTCATAATATAATTATCAAGAAAGAACACAAACGCTTGAATTGTAAAATGTACGCGCACACGCTTACGCACACTTATACGTACACATACATATATACACGCAAAGATAGATAGATAAATAGACAGACAGACAGACAGACAGACAGACAGTCAGACAGATAGATGGCTGGATAGATAGATAGATAGATAGATAGATAGATAGATAGATAGATAGATAGATAGATAGATAGATAGATAGATAGATAGATAGATAGATAGATAGATAGATAGATAGATAGATAGATAGATAGATAGATAGATAATTGGGTGATCATCATTGCACTCCAGACATGTCCATAGGTGCTCAGATTCTCCCCTCAGTATGAACCCCAACGACTGATGGCTAATAGTTCAAGTTCTATGTTGATTAACAAGTCTTCTGGTGTGTGTCTCGTTTTTTGCCATGCCGATCTTAATTCCCAGTGATGTGGATAGATAGATAGATAGATAGATAGATAGATAGATAGATAGATAGATAGATAGATAGATAGATAGATAGATAGATAGATAGATAGATAGATAGATAGATAGATAGATAGATAGATAGATAGATAGATAGATAGATAGATAGATAGATAGATAGATAGATAGATAGATAGATAGATAGATAGATAGATAGATAGATAAGTACGTTACCGAGAGGATAGTTTTATAAGTGTCACATGATCGACCAAAATGGTGTCATTCATCAACTTTCGATATCACTAACTTTTTACACGCAGCATGTTCAAGTTTTCGATGTTACACCTGCCGTTATTTTTACACGTGTATTTAATTACACTGATTATTTACACAAATTGCACAACACGGTTAAAAAGACAATTATATGAGCAGTTTTCTGAATTTACAATTGGTTATAAAAAAGAATACTTGACCAATTCTTCAGAATTTTTGAAGAGATTTGAGATTTTCAAGGCATGTTAACATGTTTTTCTTTTTAAATTAAATTGATTAATGTGTTTTTAAAAAACACATTAAGTCTTCAGTATTTGAATTTTTTTTTCACTTTATTTTATCTTGACCGCATTACTTATTAATATTAAATTATAGAAACACACAAATAATGCTTTTGTTCCGAACTTCTACCCCCCTGCAGTATTGCGGCCTGAAATATCCGTTCGGGGCGCAGTCCAATTAAAAATACGGACTTGTCGGAGATCCCGCCGAGGAACAAATTGCGGCAAAACTAGGAGTACCTTACAATGTCACGAGACGCAACATTGCAGACGATAATAGCAGACGATAAATGCGACCGGTGACAATGTCGAGCATTTTCTGCAGAAGATACTAGCAGACGATAAAAGCGACCGTTGACAATTTCGAGACATTACAGATGAGGAAAGCGATATGGCGGGTAGACCACACGCCCCCTTGCAGATTAGCAATACTGTTCTTCCGATTGAGGATTTAGCAGCAGTAGATGTCAGACTTGTCGGCATGCCCAAAACGCTGAGGGAATCCCTCGCGCCGCTGCGTGCGGCGCGGATGGGGGGCTAAACTAGGTGCCTCTGACTCACGAGCAAAGTAACTGGAGGAAGTTGCAGGAGATGCGGTAGCTGCCGCTCGTGAGTCCTAGCCATCTAGTTTAGCCCCTATCCACCCAGTAGGTTTTGCAGTAGAACCTAGAAGGAGACCTCATCACTATGAAATTTCAAAACTATAAACATTTTTAACACACTAAGTGAACAATAGAAGTGGCAACTAGGGGATGCCAGGTTTCTCTGGTGTACTCTTACCACCTGTAAAATCTATATGAACGCACTGCACTGTGGTTGAGTTTCATAGTGAAGAGTCCATCACACATCATGCCTTGCTTGGGTCTGAAAGCATTAAAAACATACTACAGGGTAAAGTTGAAGCCAAGAGAGCAAGAATGAGAAAAAGATAAGAATAGGATGGCAACATCAAAAGATGGCTGGGCAGCAGTCTGAGAGAGTGAACCACAAAGACAGGCAATAAGATTACTGGCGATTTATTGCAGCTAACTTTCATTGTAAAGATGGCACTTGATTGATTCTGAATTTTAAATTCTAGGCCAGTGGTACTCAACCTTCCTAATCTGTGACCCTTTAATACAGTTCGTCATGTTGTGATGACCCCCAAACATACAATTAGTTTTATTATTACTTCATAACTTCAATAAATATGTGTTTTCTTATGGTCTTAGGTGACCCCTGTGAAAGAGTCGTTCGACCCACACACATAAAAAAAAAAGATTGCAACCCACAGTTTGAGAACCACTGTTCTAGGCTATGAGAAGAGATGGGGTGGCCAGTCCTCTGTCTCATAAACTTTCCTTCCCGGACAATTCCCAGACAATTTGGAAAATATTTGGTACTCACTTTTGTGAGGCTGGATCATAGTCAGTGCCGTTAATTAATTCTTTGTCCTACTGTACCATTATATGTCCTTCCTTGATTCCACCGGCCGGGCAGCAATATGACTTTTGTCTGGAATATGTCAGCTAAGTGATCTGATGTGTTTCTGTTAACTTCTGTAATGTGCTGATGACAACTTTCTAGCCACAATGTTCACTTGCAATTTGTTTTTTTGTGTGATAATCTCCTTCTTCTTCTTCACGTTCGCTGGCTTTAAACTCTGGCAGAAAGTTCTGATTATTTGTCCACCTCTGGACTTTAGTCTTGTTCCAGAACCTGAGTGTTGCATGCACATCCGTTTAACATATCTGACTTGATTGTATGCAGATTGCTGGTTCCTTGCCTCTCAAGCAGATGCACTCCAACTTTGAACGAAGCCCCCAGTTACTCGACTCTCATGACATGCTTGTTGGGGAGGCAGTGAGTCTATTCTTGATTTCGCCACAATGGGGCCTCAGAGCCCACCCAGGGATGTTTGTGATAATGTAAAGCTTACTAGTTCTACTTTTTGTTTGCTTGATATCTTTTCATGATGTATGTCACATAAGGCTTCTCCATTCCATTCTATCCTGTGCAATCACTATGATGTCTTGGATGGAATTCAGTCCAGCACCTCCAGCTTCTCTCATAAATGTTATCCTTGGGATTTCTCTTGGGCCTCCTTGCGCCATACCGGTAAGAAAAAAACAAACAAAAAAACTGCTATTTCTGAGGATTCTTCTTTTCTTCTTCTTCGCGTTCACCAGCTGTACACTCTGGCGGAAAGTTCTGGTTGCTCGTCCATTACTGAACTGCAGTCCTGCTTCAGAACCTGAGCGTTGCGTGTGCATCAGTTTTACAGATCTCATTCTCTTGATTACAGACTGTTGGTTCCTTGCCTCTCCGGCAGATGCACTCCGATTAGTTCCCCAATTAGTCGACTCTTACAACATGCTTTTGGGGAGGCAGTGGGTCTATTCTTGTTTTCCCCTCAATAGGGCCCCGGAACCCACACGGGGAATTTCTGAGGATTGAACCAGGACCACTTTCATGACAGGCAAGGATACTAACCATCAGCGCCTACAAAACCTAGGCTCAGTCAACTTAACGCCCTCTCCCCCTCCCCATAGGAACAGTTTAACAGTACAACGTATAGTTAACTAAATGAATACAAAATATGACAAGACAGCTATAGCAATGGAAAGCACACAGATATGTGCAAACAAGTCTTTATCAGTGAGCTGTATAGAGGCAGAAGGGAGACTGTTGACAGGAGAGTGACAGCACAAATGCAACAGGAAGAAACAGACAATTTGTAGGCTTGGGACAGGACTCTGAGGGCTTAGATCACACCTTCACGGAATAGGCATACAAGAATCTGCCACCTTTGAGTCTGGGGCAGACAGGTAGGTTTCTGAACATGTGCTACAGACTTTCCTGTATACTTCTGGCAGAGAGTGGTTGTACTGCCTAAGAAAGCCACATTACAAGACATGCTGTGGGGTGCTGGTAGCAGCTTTAGACCCTGCACCATCCAGTTTGTGACTCAGGTGGGGCTGAATGAATGTTCATGAGTTAAGAACCGACATCGTAGCACTCAGGACGTTCCCATAAGTGTTCCGTACCCATCTTCAACAGCAAGTGCAGAGTTCAAATTCCGATGGTACCAGTGATAGTCTGATTGTATGTCTGAGTCACTCCTTCCCTGAGTGTTAAGCGTTTGCCAGATTTCCAGCCGTTCACTCCTCACCGCATCTTTCTCTTCAAACAGTGCTGATCTGTTTGTGCCTTCACACTGTTTACTCGCTCCCAAAGGGACCTGATGACATCTAGCTTATCATAAATCACCACCAAGTGGTGCAGTACCAGCCAGTCTATCTTCCTATTCATGGGCTAAGTGTTTGACATGGCTGATGCTGAATGCAGAAGAGGAAGAAGAACAAAAATGAACAAGATGCTAAGAATACTTAGCAATAAACATACAAAAACAAAAAGATTTACCATTCTCTTACAGAAGCTATAAAGTTACTTCATTCTCATATTATTTTATTTCAGGACAATCTTATCCGAGCTAAATATTTGAATTTGGCCTACAATGTCAGTGACAAAGCTGTATACGGAGTTAACAAGTTTGCAGACCTGACCCCTGAAGAATTTGCAGGTACATTTTTTAAAGAATTTATTGTCTTGGAAACCAATTGTCTTGTTAGCCGCTATGGTGTAGTGACTAGACGCTCATCTGTGGATCTTAAAGTCATGGGTTTGAAACCAGACGGAGCTGGAGTTTTTCAGAAATGACCTTGGCTCCCAGGTCCACTGAGCCTTAAATGGATAAAAATCCTGGCAAGTAAAGACGACCACATCACCCACCAAGTGCCGATTGGTCTATAAAATATAGGTCTTGCACTATATGCCCAATACATCTGAATGCATGGAATAGGTTCCTTTATCATTGTCAGGAGGAAGAATGGCTGGCTGTATGGTTAGAATGCTAGACACTGACTCAAGAGACCTGGGTTTGAATCCTAGATAAGGTATTTCTATCTGGTACAAAAATAAAAATCCTTATCTGCACAACTCACGGTGACTGCTCTAGCTATGCTGCTCTAAACAGACTCAAGACACACCTCAAAATGTGGTGAGTACAGACAGTAAGGACATTTAAAAAAACAGTTGCCTCAGGATTGTTGTGTTGTTTGTTATAGTGAATTATATGTTATTTAAAATATTTGTATTTTTAAAGCAAATAAATTAATCTTGTTGCTGACTAAAAAAAACCGCTTATATATATATATATCCTCTTCCTCCCCTGGCTCCGCGAGGCATTCCAGGAGTAGAAAAAAGAAGAAGGTATATATATTTAGCAGGAGTGAACTTTGTAAAGTCAAGGTTACCTTATGTCCACATGAGTCTAGTAGTATATACTGTTGTGGGAGTTGAGTTGAGTCAAGAATTGACATCACAGCACTCGGGGCATTCCCATGTGTGCTCCGTCCTCATCTTCAGCAGAAGTGTAGAGTTCCAATGCTGATGGTACCGGTCACAATCTGGTTATATGTCCACTGTTGTGTTAAAGGATAGGCATATAAGAGTCTGCCACCTCTCAATGGGGACCCTACAGACAGACTCCTGCTCATGTACTGCAGGATTGCCCTAACTACTCTCAGCGTAGGTTGGGGAACTGGTCAAATGGAGCCACATAGCAAGACTTTGGGGGACGCAAGACTTTGGGGAACCAGTAGTGGCCTTAGATGCATTGTCCTTCTTGTGACCCAGATGGACTGAGTATTCAACATGGCTGATGCTGAACGCAGAAAGGAAAAAAAAAGAGGAAGAAAAAGCTGTTTAATAGCAGACAGGGATGAAGTGTCAGATTAATCGGAGCTACAGCTTAATATAACAGGATAGTCGGTTCTTTTCTTTTCACCTTTCCTTCCTAGTTGGGGGGGGGGGGGTAGTCCACAAGTGTCTCTTTTGGCCAGAAGTTTTACCTGGAAGCATTTAATCTGGGGCAGTCTTGAAGGATGTGATCTGTTGTTTCAGGTGCCAGTCCACAAGTACACATGGCTGATTGCCCAATCTTAAATTTGTTGTACATGTGGCAGCGAAGTCCATTGTGTCCTGTTCTAAGGCGAAGGACAATGACTTGCTCTGGTCTGTCCATAATATGGTAATCATCTTGTTCCAGTTTCGGTGGCATTCTTATTGATTTTATCATTCTCTTCTTCTGTTGAAAATTCTAGAAGTTATCCACTGCCTTTTGGCGTGAGTGGTGAAGGGGGTGTACTGACAGGACGGCAGTAACACAGTATGTATGGTCGCCCTAGTCATATGGTAACTAATTTGTCACATCTTCTCTCTCCAGCACAGTATTTGTCAGGCTTCAAGAGAAACAAGTGCTTGAGTCAGAAACAGCCATCTTCAGTCATTCCTAGAAATTATAAAAGTCTGGATATTCCACAAAAGGTTGACTGGTACGTTGCTTCTAAAATGTATGTGATAATCTGTGTATGAAGGCTGTGTGCCATGAAAGACCTAGTTTGGTATGCTGAACACATCACATCGACGGACATATTGGAGCAGTCTAAAGGCATAAATGGGAATTGCCAAAAATAAAGATTTTTGCTGAGTGTTTGGTCAACAGTTTTGTTTATATATTTTTTAAAAATAATTTCTTGCTATCGTATTTTATTTAACTCTTTCACCCCATGAATGCTAAAAAAAGAGAGATGTGACATGAATTCATGGGAATTTCCTGAAAAATATTCTGTAAAAAAAAAACCCGTAATACACAGGTCACTAATAAATTGTTTCTTAATGTATTAATGCACATTTTAAATTTTTATTCAAAATGTGTTAAAATATATAAAGCTTTAAGACCAAACTAGAAATCTTTCATTCTGATGTTATTTCAGTTGTAATGTATGCCAGCAAAAAGTGGAAAAACCACCAAAGATATGGAACAAAGTTTAAATGCATTTGAAAATAAGTGTCTGAGAAGGATCTTGAACATAAAATAGGGTGAATTCAAAAAGATTGAAGAGAGAAGAGAAATGGAAATGTCTAAACTACTTGTATCGACTGCAGTAAGACAAAGAAGATGGAGATATTTTGGGCACACTCTGGGATGAAATAAGCAAAGAATCTTAGAACAAGCACTGAAATACTGGGGAAAAAAACCGGTCTGAGAACAAGAGGATGTCCAAGGTAAACATTCTTCTTCTTCTTCTGCCTTTCTATCCCCCCCATGGAGCATAGGCCCTCAACCAACTCACGCCAAGTCATTCTATCTTTCGCCATTACACGGAGCTCTCCTCATGTCCTCCCCATCTTTCTAACTTCATTCTTCAGCTCTCTTCTCCATGTTTTTTGGCCTTCCTTTTTTCCTATGCCCCTGTGGGTTCTAATGCAAACACATTCTAGTTATGCTGTTCTCCTGTTTTCTCAGAGTGTGTCCTATCCAACGCCAGCATCTTTTCCTCACCTCTTGGTCCACTGGAGCCTGTTTAGTTCTCTCCCAAAGCTCTACATTAGTTATTCTATCACACCATTTAATTCCCTCTATTTTGTGCAGGCACCAGTTAATGAATGTCTGTAATTTATTAGTAATTACCTTAATTATTCTCCATGTTTCTGCTCCATACAAAAGTAATGATTTGATATTAGACGTGCTATGAAAGTTCCTCTTGCCTTTTGTATTCTTATTTTAATATCTCTATCAGTTCCTCCATCTTTATTTACATTCCTGCCCAAATAGGTGTACAACTCCACGTCTTGGAGCGGGGAAGGTAAACATTAGGAAGAACATTATTACAAAAGGCTAGAAATGCTGGGCTGAACTCAGTGTCAGAAATCAAGACAGTTGCATGCAATAGGGCGGAGTGGAGGAATAGCATGCAAGCTAAATGTGACGTCTAACGGCACAAAAAAGGTGATGACAATATAAAGGGGTAAAAATCTTCTTCTTCTTCTTCTTTTGTGATCTCACTGTTACCAGGTTGTAGCCCAGTGTCGTGGTTTTCTGTATTTGTCTTGCGCTTCTCGGGTTGCTTGAGTGATGGATTTGTTAAACATTTTTGCAGGTTTTATCGACACCTTTATCCATCTCTTTCTTGGTCTTCCTCTCGCCTCCCTCCCAGATGTTTTACTGTAAAGTCTCATATGCAGTTTGGTCTGGCTGCATTCTCTTTAGATCGCCGAACCATTTCATTCTTTGTTTGTCAGTATAATTAAGACATGGTCTTATTCCAGCTTTCTCTTTAATGCTGGTTTTCGTTAAACCTGTCTCGTGTAGTGTTGTTAGTGACCTTGTGGAGACAGCACATTTCACATGTAATTATTTTTTATGTTCTAGTGCCCTATTCATTGTCCATGTTTGGCACTGATAACATAAAGTAGGAATTAAGATGCTTTTAATCATTTGCTGTTTTGCTGGAAGCGAGACATTTTAATGTCTAAGCAGTAGGGCTAACTGGTAAGTGACAGCATTTACCTTCTGTACTCTGGCTTCTATTTCTCTTTCGAGTCTACCATCCTCTGTAAATATGCTTCCTAGATATTTTAATTCTCATACTTGTTTGATTGTAGTACCGTTAACATAAACAAACGTTCATGATATGTTTCCTGCCTATTCTCATTATCTCAGTTTTTGCTGTGTTTATTCTCATGTCATACTTTGTGCAGGCTTCAGGTAAGGAGTCAATATGGTGTTGTAAATTCTGTTCTTGGTGGTGTATTAGACACTGATTATCTGCAAAAAGAAGTTCATAAGGGGTAATCAGTAAACACAAAGTAAAGCATTAAATGTAACCCATTTTCCTGGATGTTTTAAAAAAAAAAAGATAAATTTAGCAGGTCATAGTTTGTTTTAATTTAAATGTTAGCATTTAATCTCAGTGTTGTATATGATGTTAAAAAGGGGAGGGGGAGGTAAAGGAAGTTGTTCTAAACTTTTAATTTTTTTTTTTCAGGCGAGAAAAAGGTGTCCTAACTGGCATTAAAGATCAAGGAACATGCGGCGCTTGCTGGTATGCAGATTCAGTTTTTTAAAATATATTATTACTTTCAATGCTCTCAGACTATCATACTGTTGCACTAATAGGCCATGTCTGCAAAATCCTCTCACAAACATCATGAAGAAGATAGAAAGGGAAGTTATGATTTGAATGACAAGAAGTGCAGGCAGGTTTCAGCCAGGACAAAGGAATTGGGAACTCTTCAGTTAAAGAACTATCTTTAAGAAAAGTGAAGAATGCACCATAGACCTTAACATGTATTTTGTCGAATGATGATGAATTGGGGTAAAGATTTGAACATCACAACTTCAGAGTAAACTGGCAGAGAACAACAGACATCCTTTCAGGGTGAGCAAGAAATAGAAGTGCTTATTTACCTTTTATGTTGAGTCATCATCTTTCTCTTGTTCCATTTAGTTATCATATAGGGCTTGCAGTCGATTCCTTCATTCCATTTTATCCAGTTCAGACTTCTTCTTCGCATTCATTGGTTGTAAACTCTGGAAAGTTCTGGTTGTTAGTCAAATGCTGATTCCATAACTTGAGTTTGCATTCACATCCGTTATACCCTTCTGGCTTATTTTTATGCAGACTGTTGGTTCCTTGCCTCTCAGGCAGATGCACTCTGACCTCAAAGGAAACACTACTAATTAGACGACTTTTATGTTATGCTTGTTAGGGGGCTGTGGGTCTATCCTTCCCACCCCTCCCCCCTCCAACACAGTGGAGTCCCGGAGTCGAGTACAATCATTTTGCTGGTGTGTGCAGAATCCAGTCTGGCACATTTGTCTTCTCTCCTCAATGTTCATTGCAGAATTTGTGTAGGGCATCAAGCTTCCTCAGTCCATATGTTTCAATTTTGCTGCCATTTTTGTGATTCTTTGTCCTTATTTCTTAGAATGTGCCCATTATATCGCCATCTCTTTTCCCTTATACAGAGTCTGCTTTAACCCCCAAAAAAAGATATTAAAAAAAGATACCTGTTCAAAAAATAAGTAAACAGAGGGGGACCTCTCAAGGCTGAAGAAATATAATATATATAATAAACAAACAGACAGTGCAGTAGTAGTAGATTTTACCCCACTAGGACATCACACAAGCGATAAAAACCTGATAACACAAAGTGCCGTCATGTTGATAAGGATCACCTGTGGAGAGGTCCCGGAAACCGTTTTAGGCATTAGGCCACATTTATGGCTGGGCTATATATTGCGGCCCCTGGCAAGAACCAGGGTGGGGCTTCAAAATAACGAAAGATTGCAATCCCCAAAAGGATGACTAGAATGAACAGACAGTGTAGTGATCGGCACTCATAGAAAGCAACAGAAAGTACGGTAACTATAGCTTTTGATCTTTATATTGTCTAATGTGTCTTTTTACCTTTTTTTTCTACATCTTTCTATGAGTGCTGATCAATACATTATCTGTTTGTTTATTTTATATATATATATTTATATTAAAAAATAAGTCAGATGTGTAATATACAATAATTATCCCCCCTTGTTCAGGTCCTTCAGTACTGTTGAAACCATGGAAAGTATGTTTGCTATCCAGTACCAGACGAGCTTCATCTCAGTGCCACAGCTTAGTGTGCAGCAGTTGATAGACTGTGATCATGGAAACAATGGCTGTAAGGGAGGAGACATTTGTGAAGCTGCAAAATGGTCGAATGTGGTAATTATTTAAATTATTGCTCATAAAGTAAAGTAAAGTCCCTTTGCCACGCCTTTAGGCGTATTGGGACTATAGAGACCTATATTTTTATAGACTAATCGGCACTTGGTAGGTGATGTGATCAGCATCACGCTGGCTGCCTTTACTTCCAAGGACTGCACCTGGTACCCACTCAAGGCTGGGTCGACCTGGGAGTCAAGGTCATTTTTGAAAAAAGTCTGGCTCCGTCAGGACGCAAACCCATGACCTTCTGATCCGCGGGTTGGCATCTAGCCGCCAACGCCACGGTGACTTCAAATTATAGCTCATGAACATTTTAATTGGTCTCGATATAATTTCTACTGTTCAAAAGTTGAATGTTTAATTAACAGTCCACATCATTGCACTCGGGACACTCCCATAAGTGCTCAGTTCCCATCTTCAGCAGCAAGTGAAGAGTTCTAATTCTGATTCTACATCCATCTCCCTTTTCCTATGAGTATTGAGCGTCGGCCAGATCCCCAGGTAACTCCCTGCAGTGCCATTCTCTTTAGACTGTAATGATCTATTTGTGCCTCCGCACTGTTCACTCGCTCCCAAAGGGCCCTCACGACATATGTCTTGTCATACATTAATCATAGCAATCGGGACACTTCCATTTTAAACAGCAAGAGAAGAGTTCCAATTCCAATGCTACCAGTAACTGTCTGACTGTACAATCCTACTGATCAAAATACATAATTAATATAAAACCCATGCCACTGGACAGTTGGTTACTTCATAACTGTGTTGTGCCCCATTTTTCTGTTTTATAGGGTTGAAGTGGGTTGCTGGAATTTGCTCCTGTTAAAGTCACATACAGAAAGAGGCTCCTTGAAGCACTAGTTGTCAGTCCGTCAGTCAGCAGTACTAGAGGGGAAAATAAAAAAATAAAAACTGATGCGTATTGGGCTGGAATTTCTCGACAGTAAAATACCTAGAAGTGGCATCCATGGCTTAGGTGTTGCGAGTTTGACTCATAATTCCAACTCATAATTCCAACATACTGCAATCGAAACCCACTGCTGGCTGCATGGATTTTAATTGTGGTATGGGGCGTCGCAGGTTGACCCAGCCTAAAATGGGTACCAGGATGGCTGTCCTGGGGAAGTAAAGATGGCCGACGTAATGCTGACCACATTACCCACCTAGTGCCGATGGTCTCGAAAAATATGGGCACTCTTCCCAAATACCTGATGCGCCCAAAGGCCTGAAAAGGGATCTTTACTTTTTCTCTACTAAAATACCTATAATTCATTGTAGAAAAATCCTAGCCTCTGCCAAATATAGGGCATATTTTTGTCAGTATGTGTGTGTTATTACTTTGGCTATATCAAACAACACAATGCCTTGGAAAGAAAAATAATAAAGGGTATGGTACTGGGTAAGACAGGCAGGGGCTGACCAGCAAAAACATGGGCATCATCAGCATCATCGTCCTGTATCAGTGCATGTCATTGGGTCACCAGTTGCTTCTGACTGTCTGATCAGCTCCTTCCGCCTTTGCTAGTCATTTGCAGTGGACATCATGGTTGCATGCCTAAGTCCTGTCCAGTCAGTAAAGTTCTGTATCCATTTTCCTTCTTTTCTTTGTAGTTAAAAGAGGTTCATAGTTGCCAGTGTGCAGGGTAATTATACGGTGATCCTCATCATTTGTGATAGAAAGATGGATGCAGGCCATAAAATGACACTTGGGCATAGAAGTGCACGAGGGAGGAGAGCTGGCAAAGGAAAAAGTTTTTCTTTCTTCAGACAAGCTGTGATGGAGGGGTGGTTTTGTAAAAGCCCAGCTATATGATGATGTGTGTGTGTAGGCGTTGCGAATGTGCTTCGTAATGTGGTGATGCCAGGTTCTATCCCAGCTGCAGACCCTGTACCTTGCGTTGGTTTCAACAGTGGTATCGAGAACTACCGTCCAGAAAGCAATGGCAAACTACTAGATGTAAATTTGCCTAGAAAAACCGCAACAGCCAAAAAAAAAAAAATGCTGCGGTTGATTCTGCAATGTCCTGTAAAGGATACGCAACTAACTTTTAACACCTCTGTGTGGTTATCCTAGGGACAGGTTCCCAAGCGGGGGCCTGGCCAACATAAATAGGATAGATTTTTCTTTTCAAGTCACAAAGTACATCTTTCCTGTGTGGGAAATGAGAATAAAACCACTACCTGCCCAAAGCATGTTGTAAGAATTGACTAAATGGGAGCTTCCTTTGAAGTCGGAATACATCTGCCTGAGAGGCAAGGAACCAACAGTCTGCATGCAAATGAGTCAGACCTGTGAAAAGGATGTGCACATAACACTCAGTTTCTGGAACAGGATTTGAGTCCAGAAGTGGGCAAACAACCAGAACTTTCCGCCGGAGTTTAAAGCTGGTGAATGGAATGCACAGAAGAAGAAGAAGAAGAGAATGTGCTTGTTGTCTTTGTGTATCAGCTGCAAGAAAGGACAGTAAAAGCACATTGCTTTAAAAATCTTTTGTATTTCACAGAATGGCGTTGTCAATGAAACCCTTTATCCCTTGACTGATCGCACAGAAACCTGTAAAACAGTGTCCCCTGTGCCACGAGTCTTTGTCAAAGATTATTTCTGTAACAGGTCAGTTTTTGGTAATTTTATACAAACTATTTGTGTAGGTGTTGTAAAATATCAACATCAGAGAAAAATGGCTCAAAAACAATGTAATTTTACTACATGGCATCAAGATGGCTTTAATCCATCATCACTGTTCATTACAAATCTCTGAGAGGCTTCTAAACTGGCAGGCATTTCTGCATTGACCAGTCCCTGACAAACCTAGTTAATGACATTGGTTCTGTTTGCACCTACACACTGTTTAGGAGGGCCGGCTATGATTATATTTTCTACAGACAGTATTTGAGTAGAAATGGGGGTGGTAATATGCTGGAAAAATGTCCGCCCCTTTTTGTTGTTGCTATGATCATAAGTGACTTGCCTTTAGTGATAAGTCACAGTATGAGTCACCTTTGAAATTGTTTGAAGGCCCAGAAATGTATTTATTTAACTCTTTTCTCTGTTTGTTTTATTGATTACTAACCTTTATATATATATTTTTTTTATGTGTGTGTGTGTGTTAAACACAAATTGTATATAACTAAAAATAAATTGTTAAAGATTTGTTTCAAGATCTGTATTTTTAAGGGTTTTAGAGGGGATGATTCTTGGGTTCTAGGGGTGAAAGGGTTAGAAACTAAATTATTTTGGTCACATGAAATATTACAGAAATTTAGAAAGAAATGTAAAGGTAAGTAGTTCTTGCTAGATGAGTAAGGATTGACCAACAGAACAGTGGGCGCAAGACATTAAAGACCTCCTGGGCATGGAGATGCATGAGGCGGCAGTATAGGCAAAAGATGAAAAAATATTTTCAGCAGGCAGTGATACACACTATGATACGTGTTGTCCTTATGAGTTGCTACCTGATGCTTATTTTTTTTTTTTTTTTAAAGTAGTAAAATTTAGTTGCGGGAGCTGTCGTTTAGTGGCTAGATGCTCACCTGTGGAAAACAAGATCATGCATTCAGGTCCTGAAGGAGCCAGACTTTTTCAAAAGCAGCCTTGGCTCCCAAGTTTACCCAGCCTGAAATGGGTACCAGATAAAGCCTTGGGAAGTAAAGGTGGCCATGGTGTTGTTGACTACATCGCCCACTGATTGCCACTGGGTCTATAAAATGTAGGTCTAGTTGTAATGTGTCTCTTTGTACTGGGTCTCACTGGTACTACTAAGATACTGGCTGTTGTCTAGAGGCCATGTTCATAGATCATACGAGACAGATCTTCATCCCAAACAACTGCAGCACTTCTCCACATCATAGTCGACGCCAGTTGATTACAGTTTCATGTTTATTGGTCATAATACATGAGCTACAGGCAATCATCTAGCTAGCCACTACAATACAGCGGATCACCAAGTTGTTTATTAAGAGAGTGTACTGTTTCCTTGTGATCAGATTTTTAAATGTTTTTTTTTCTTTTATGACACATCAGTTATAGGGGGGAAGAAACTGAAATGTTGAAGCTGCTAGCGGAGCATGGGCCAATAGCTGTAGCAGCTGATGCAACTACTTGGCATAATTATATTGGAGGCATCATTCAGTTCCATTGCTCAGAAAACATCAACCATGCTGTGCAGATTGTTGGTTATGATTTAACAGGTAACATTTTTATGGAAGATTCTTAACGGAGATTGAGGGCAGGATTGACAAAAATAATTCGCTATGCCAAAAAAAAAAAAATTCTAAGTATCTTATTTAATTAATTAAATTATGACGATCTGTCATGAAAGTTTGTTGTGTATTCTTTGCATAACCAACCCCAGCATGTTGGGCTGTTAATGATTTCATTAGGCAGTGTTTACATTCAGCAGTTTTCCGTTGCTTTCTGAACAGTCACCACCACTGTCGAAACCAACACAAAACGGACTGCTGCCCAGTTTCCCACAGCTGGGATTGAATCCAGCATCTCTGAATTGCAAAGTGCATTCACAACACCCAAGCCTTAGGTGTATCTGTACCTTTATGATGAGGCGACATGTGATGACATTATAACATGTTAGGCCAACTACATTCATTCAGAGCACTTAGTAAACTCTCTCAATGTGTGCACAGCTAATCTGGGGCTGATTGTCTATTATCATCAGTGGAAATACCTAGGATTCTCTTGCAGTCTAACAGCATGCACGGGTGTTTTATTAATATCCTACCCCATACAGGGGAAATCCACAGGTCGCGGGACAGTTTAATATTTCAGGGGGTGGTAGATAGGCTGTATGCAGTCGTGGAACGTAGGCTACACTTTCTCCGTTGGATGTAGGTGGGTTGGGGTTAGGACCAGTTCTAGATGTTTTGGGGTCGTTAAAAGCATTAGAAAGCCGGAAAACCCAGTCTTACCACTCTCTAAAATGTTGGACTGTCCTGTGACGTAATCTGGGGGTAGGATATTAATAAAGCACCCATGCACGATTTAAGTCTTTAGCAGGCTTATTTAAAGTGAGTGGAGAACAAGGCTTTTCTTCTGGTGTCTGTAATGGTACCTATTACCCGAACCTTTTTTTTCCCCAGCCTTACGGTAATAGATTCATTTGTGATAAGTACGGGCTCCATTTTTAGAGACTTTATGGTGAATACTCGCACCCTTTCTTTTTTTTTCTAGAGAAAGCCCTGGTGGAGACATATTGTGGATATGCTGAGACAGCAGTCTGTCAATCTTTCCACAAGGGACTGTGATAAACATTCTGTGCGTTTTTAGTTGGCACAGGAGCGTAGCAACTTTGGGGTGACCCGTTTGCTATGAAGCTGAAACTAAGATTACCAGATTACCAGATATCGTGGATATCTATTTTCATTAACCAGATTTTTACCTGCCTCTATATCTGTATCTTTTTTACTATTATTTAATGTAGTTAGAAATGTAGATGTAATTCGAGTGATTTTTAGTTTTTTGTATTTAATATTTAGCTGCTGTTGATAATGTTTGCTATTACTTGTTAACAGATGTATCAATGAAATGATGTATGAAAGGAAGAAGATAAGGGCAGTATATTAGATGGGCCTGCATACGCAGTTCTTAATCCTTAGAAAGTAAAGTTTTTTCATTCATTTGTTCTAATGTAGAGAGGAAGTTTCATTGGTCAGTATAAATTTTGGCCTGGGCCAATCAGTGCCTCAGTATACAAAACACCGGCTTCCACATTTAGATTTCTTCTTCTTCAGTGATCAGCATTTGTTATGCATTCACGTTGACCTGTTCTCAAAAAAAGCATAGTCAAATTCTGTTGGTTCTGTTTGCGCTTGTGTAGTGTTTAACTAGGATATGAATACAGCAAATGAGAAGAAAACTGAGTTTTCCTTATGACTCCAATGAATGTTTTAAAGCCAAGCTGATGTCAGATTTTCCTGTAAGCCTCAGTGATATGTGTCACAGGGTCACGGCATGAGTAAAATGATACATATTGTTTGTTTAGGCACTGGAAGTGTATTCCATTCAATGCTATCACTCTTATCACGTTTATCAATTACCTCTTTATGTGTCTTTATATATTTCTGAGGAGCGGCCGGCCATGTGGTTACAACATCTGGCTATCATGCGGAAGACACGGGTTTGACCACACAGTAAGGTGATGGCATTTTAAATCAGGGCGAAATTAAACATCCTAACCTGCACAGTCCATGGCAACAGCACTTCCCATGTGGCCCTAAATCCTCAGGCTCACAATCCCCCTGTCTACACTGCCCTAAAAAGTGGTAAAACAGATAGTAGTGACAATTATATATTTCTGAAATCTATATACTCACACACCTACATACACATGTGCACACACACACACACACATTTTATGAATGTAGATAAATACTTGTTTAAGTTATTAGTGACCAATGTAATAAGATTGTTGTTTCCTATGGGTTCATAACGCAGGCTTTTTAGGCATTCATGTGGGGGGGGGGGGGGCAGGGTAAAGGGTGGTTTCGTGAAACTGGCGACCTCATTACAATTTATCCATATAGTGTACTTATAACTGCTTCCTAACATGTCTCGCTTTGTATACATTTGTAGGAGATATACCCTATTACATTATCCGTAATTCCTGGGGATCCAATTTTGGAGATCATGGCTATATTTATATCAAATATGGTGACAATCTGTGTGGTAAGAAAACAAATCCATTTCAACTTTTATAACTTAGCATATTTTACTAAAATATAAATTTAAAGACCTGGCAAGGGAAAATATCTATTGCATCAGAGTATTTACACCATTTATTTGCACAAATCAGGAGATGATTGTGAATATGCAATCATGACTAGACAGTAAGTAGAGCAAATGAAAAGGTATGAGACAGACAACAGCGGTGTGCAGGAAAAAAGAAGTAAAAACCGAGACAGAACTGGTGTCAGCCTCTGTGCGCCCCAAGATATACTGGTATTTGGAGGAAGGGGGGCATAATCCGAGTCCTTATGGAGAAGGGCTTCATATGCAGTGGGGATGATGTGTTGACTAACTAACATTATTAGTTAGGAAATAAATAAGCTGCAGAAAGTATTTGCTAACAGTCTTATTCTCATGGTAATGTTGTGTTGCATTGGTAATCATGTCTGTCAGCATCCTTCTGTCTCTTGTGCTGTCAGTCATTTCTGATACAGATGTTCCTCAGTGATTCTATTAATACTCTTTTGGTGTTCCAGTTTTACTGTTGTCATAACATGCTCCAGTTTCCTTCTTCTCATGACATGCTCAAAGAATGTATTTTATCATCTTGTTACTGTTAACTAGTTCTGTTTTTGAGTATAAGTGTTAACTTTATTAGTAGTAATATGGAGGACCATTTTCCTTACCCTTAGACATATAGGGCTAGACCTTTATTTTATTTATAGATCAGTCGGCACTCAGTGGGTTATATTGTCAACGCTATGCTGGCTGCCTTTACTTCCCATCTTTCCTGATAGGATTTCTAAATGAATTTGTTAGTTAGTTGGTTAATTAGTTGGGTTATCATTGTTGCACTCCGGACATGTCCATAGGTGCTCAGATCCTCGTCTCAGTATGAACCCCAGCGTTCGGTGGATTTATAGTAAGTAAAGGTTCCTTTTCCACGCCTTTAGGCGTATAGGGCATATAGGGCTAGACCTATATTTTTATAGACCAATCGGCACAAGATGGGTGATGTGGTCAGCATGATGCTGGCAGCTTTACTTCCCAGGACTGCACCCGGTACCCACTCAAAGCTGGGTTGACCTGGGAGTCAAGGTCATTTAAAAATAAGGTTCGGCTTTGCCAGGGAGCGAACCCACGGCCTTCTGATCTGCACGGGAGCATCTAGCCGCTATTCCGCGGCGACTCCAGGTGGCTAATAGTACCAGATAAATATGATGACTCAAGATGTTTGTTTTTATTTTTTTTCCTTCTTCTTTTAACAAAACACTCTTTAGTAAAAGTGTAACTTCTTGCCTGGTCCAAATTTCATATTTTTTAAGGGCCCCATTATAACCTTTTGATTGGACGGGGCTTTCTTTAATTTGTACATGTAAGATTGTCTTCTCTGATGTGTTAATCCTGGTGACTGCAATCTTGGCAGGAACAAACTGTAACTGCAAGTGTAGTGTGTATTTTAAGAAGGGTAAATAATGTAGAACATTTTATGAATGTAGATAGATACTTATTTTTAATTATTAGTGACCAGTGTAACAAGATTGTTGTTTTTAACGGATTTTCCCCCAGGGATTGCCATTGGTTCAACATAGACCACATTACAAACGAAGAGGTTTGCCATAAAATTCTATAGCACATTGGCAACTATAAACCTATTTTAACTACAGTGAAAAGGCGAAATACAATGGTATGGACATGTAATGAGATCTAACGGCCTCTCAAAAGCAATACTACAGGGCTCAGCAGAGGAGAAGAGGCAGACCAAGACAGACCTGGTTACAGAACCTGACTGACTGGACAGGCCTCATGCATGCAACCATGAAGTCTGTCACAACTGACCTCCAAAGGTGAAGAGAGCTGATCAGACAGTCAACAGAAACTAGTGACCCAACAACACGTAGTGTTACGGGATAATGAAACAATGTAGACTGTTTTTCAGTATGCCTGATTTCTTATTTTCTAAATTATTTTGTTTAAATTCAGGTTTGGCAGTGGAGGTATCCCATCTCACAGTCACAGGGTACCAGTGATTATACTTTCTACTTCATCGCTGGAAACAACACTGGAAAGGACCATGTGAAATATCCCTTTAAGATGGAAAATATCCTCATAAAATCACATGATGTGAGATATCCTTGTAAACATGAAATGAAATATCCTTATAAAATCATATGATATTGTGGCCCTGTTTGAATTCCAGAACATAAACCATAGACACAATTGTTTTATTTGTTACATAAGTTGTTATTAAATTCTTTTAAAATGTATTTATCAATATGTTTTATTTTTCTTAAATATATAAAAATATATGAGATGAGCAGTCAGTAAACATGAACAGGGTGAAGCATTAAATCAAATACATTCCCTGGGGCATAAGACAACACACATGTTTTGGGTGATTATGCTGTGACTCCTGACCTCCATCACCGAGGCTTATGGGAAAATCTTTCATCATCTTGACTGTAAAAGTGCCATTTAGCTCAAAGGAAAAAAACTCCCAAATGCTACTGTTAGTCCGTGTTAATGTATTCATTTCCTTTTCTTCTAAATATTTGTACAGTTGAGAAAGCAGCCTGGAGCACATTAATTATGCATCTCATAAACATTAATGTTACACAAGCTGGAAAAGTGACATTTACATGGAAATTTAACCCAACCGGAGATGTCAGGTTTTCGCCTTCTTAGGGCAAAAGGGTTAATAGAAACAAATACGATTGAATACTGAAGTCCTGGAGAGATTTTGACTGTAAAGAGAGCTGACAAAAAGAGTTAAAATGAGCAAATTAAATATTGAGACCACCCGCATTGAAAGAGATAACACTGTTTTAAAAATCATAGAGGAGACAAAAGTTAAATGCAAAAGGTGTACAAGTGGGAGGACAACATCAAGAGATGCACAGTCAGCAGCCTGAGAAAGTGTACAAACAAGACAAGAAACAAAGAGTTTTGAAGATCCATTGCAGCCAATCTTGGCTGCCAAGATGGCACCCCATGTGAAATATCCTTCCAAAGTCATATGTTATATCTTTGTAAAATCACTTTATATCAGTTATCCTGGTAAAAATCACATGATATTAACTGTCCTAGTAAAACCACATGTTGATTATCCTAATAAATTCACATGATATCAAATGTCTTAGTAAAATCACATAATATCAAATATCCTAGTAAAATCATATGATGAGAAATATCCTAGAAAAATGGCATAATATCAGTTATTCTAGTACAATCACATAATACAAACTATTCTAGTAAAATAACAGGATATCAAATATCATAGTAGAGTCATATTATATTAATTTTCCTAGTAAAGTCATGTGACATCAAATATCCTATTAAAATAATATGGTTAGAAATATCCTAGTAAAATCACATGGAAAATATCCTAGTTCAGTCACATGAAGAATATCAAATATCCTAATACAATCATGTGATTTCAGATATCACAGTACAGTCACATGATATCTATTGTCCTAGCAAAATCTTGAGATATCAAATGATATTAAATAAATAAAATGAAAGGAAATATTCTCATGAAATCACAGCATGTGAAATATCCTCTTAAGGTCACATAATGTGAATATTATAATGTTCACCAAATAAATAGGACTTGACAGTTAGTTTTTTCATCTGTTGAAAATGTTTATTTTATGCTTTTATTATCTGAATTTGGAATCTTTTAACAGAAACTGTAACCTTGCTGTTATCATTTGTTATTTGATTCATATTGTAAGGTTTTTTTAGTATACTTAAAATATTTTATTGATTTTTGGATGTGATTTTATTGTTAAACTATTGATTGTTGATGTTATATGTACATTATATACACAATGCAATATGTGGCATATGTTATACTATTTAATCAGTTTACTATTCTGATCATCACTATCATCACCTACTTTTGCGGCTAAGCATCATGGAGAAGTACAGTTTGAAGGCCACTGCTCGATCAGTGTCTTTAATGTTATTCAGAGATTTTGGCTTCCATTTTTGTTCTGTTAATTTTTCCTCTACACCCAAAGAATGAATAAACAGTTAAAGTTCTTTCTTCTGAGTTGCTGTGAGCAGTGTGTACATTTATTTCTTCTTTTCACATTATTATCTTTTGTTGTATTTTTTCAGTCCTACTTAATCTTTTTGTACTGCATACCTGTTAAAATCTAAATGGCATTATAACACAACAGATCCTTATATAATACAGTGAATCCTTATAGTACAGTTGGTCATTATAATATCATGGATGGGAGTCTCGGTGGCGAAGTGGTAAAGCCGTTTGCCCCGCACTCTGAAGGTCATAGATTCGTTTCACGGTGGCGCCTTTTAGTTCACAAGTGCAAATTCTTTTACGGAAATCCCTGAGGATTGTTGCCGGAGGTACGGAGGTCGTGTTCTGTGGAAGCTCTTGGCAGGCAGCTAGCTTTTCTGTGGAGAGAGACTGAGCCATATGGGATAAAACCTGGGGCAATAAAGTCGATTCTGTCACCTTTACCTTTACCTGATATCATGGATCTTTACGATAGGATGGATCCTTATAATACAGTGAATCCACAAAGACGGACAAACTGCCAGAAAGTGAAAATCTGCTTCAGCAAAGGTAGTTGCTATTAAGTAGAGATCATAATCATCATCCTTCGTTAGACGTCACATAGAGCTCGCATTCAATTCCTCCACTTCCCCATTGGGGTTCCTGGGCCCCATTGTGGGGAAAACAAGAATAGACCCACAGCCTGTACAAAAGCATGTTGTAAGAGTCGACTAAATGGTAGCTTCCTTTGAAGTCAGAGTACATCTGCCTGAGATGAAGGAACAAACAGTCTGCATGCAGATGAATCAGACCTGTGAAACAGATGTACAAACAACACTCAGTTTCTGGAACAGGGCTAGAGTTTAGAAGTGAGCGAACAACCAGAACTTTCCGCCGGGGTTTAAAGCCGGTGAACGCGAAGAAGAAGAAGAATTCCTCCACCCTGCCCTCTGTTGACCAAAGTTTCTGTGGCTGTGAAACAATCTCGTTTTGAGGTAGCTGGCCTCATGCACATTTGGAAGAGATACTTGCTGTTAAGTAGAGATTGTTGTTATTAAGTAGAGCTTGTTGCTATTGAGTATAAATCATTTCTTTGAATAAGTTATTGCTATTAAGAAGAGATTGTTGCTTATGAGAAGAGATAGTTACCATCTAGTCGAGATTGATGCTGTTAAGTAGAGGTAGTTGCTATTAACTAGAGGCTGTTGCTATTAACTAGAGAGAGATTGTTGCTATCAAGGTGCTGTTAAGTAGAGACAGTTGCTAGTAATTAAAAATTATTGCTTCTCAGTAAATATTGTTGTTATTAAGTAGAGATACTTGACATTAAGTAGAGATAAGTTGCTATTAAGATATTTGCTGTTAAGTAGCATTTTTATGTCGAGATAGTTGCTGTTAAGGAAAGATTGCTGCTTTTAAGTTGAGTTTTTTGCTGTTAAGTATGGATTGCTTCTATTTAAGGAGAGATTGTTGCTATTTAGTAGAGATTGCTGCTATTAAATAGAGATTGCTGATGTTAAGTAGAGATTGTTACTATTAAGTAGAGATACTTGCTGTCAAGTAACACTATTAAGTAGAGATAATTGCTGTTAAGTTGAGATTGCTGCTTTTAAGTCGAGATTATTGCTGTCAAGAAGGGATTGTTTATATTAAGTAAAGATTGCTGCTATTATGTAGAGATTGCTGCTGTTAAGTAGAGATTACTGTTATTAAGTAGAGATTGCTGCTGTTAAGTAGAGATTGCTACTGTTAAGTAGAGATTGCTACTATTAAGTAGAGATTGCTGCTATTAAGTATGTTTCTCCACCCATATACACACTAGCTCAATTCTGATTGGTCACTCCTGAAGCTGTCACCTTGGCACAAGGTTACGGGGGTGTTCTGCAATGCCGTTAATATCGTGTGTTGTATATTTCAGCACGCGAGCTTTTTTAACACTCCAAAAACATGGAGAAACTGATCCTTATACAACTCCCCTAAAGAGTGCTGCAACCTTTGTTACAGGCATTCTCTTTCTCGGAATGAAAGCGTAAATGCAAGACATCACAGAAAGCAAACAACAGAGCAGGACACACCTGTAACCTTCAGGAAAGTCGACCAGCACAACAAACTAGTGAATGAAAAGTGATCTATTCTATTTGGGGAGACTAACATGAACCTAACCCTAATTTCATTTATATAGTATGCTCAGTTTTACTACCATTGTTTTAAAAACGCACTTGGATGCATGTCCTATAGTGCTGAGGAACACGCATCTACACAGCTGGAGAGTTTTGTTTGTAATGGCGTGTCTGATATATTTATTTTTCCTATGCCAGTAAACTTATGGGACTCGAACACATGTTCACCAGGCTGACAGACAGACATGCTAGCATTGCACCAGTCTCTCTCTTACTTTGCTGTTGCTCAATTATAAATGTTTATTTAGGGATTTTTAAATAGATTTACACTTTTACAGCTTGATTGGTACATTTGAATTATTTTGAAAGAGAGATGAGAGAAAGAGAGAGAGTAAGACTAGTAGTAAAGAAGCAGAATCATAATTTTATAGACCAGTCAACACTCTATGTGATTAACGTTACACCAACCACCTTCGCTTCTCAGGACATTACCTGGTACCTATTTTAGGCTGAGTCGGCCTGGAAAAGAGGATGAGAGAGAGATAGAGAGAAAGGTTAAATAACAGATGACATATTTTTCTCTAACACCTTTTATGATTGTCTCAACCTCGATCAACAATATCAGTATACAGAGACTGTTAACAAGTTAGTTGCGTATCTGGTACAGGACGTTGCAGAAAAAGCGCCATCGTTTTTTTAAAATAGCTATTTGTGTTATTTTACACATACATCCTCCAGTGAACGTAAAATTGTAACAGAGATGAAATGTCTTAGAAGAGCTGCAGGAGTTTCAAGGAAATTAGAATACAAAATCATGAAATCAGAAAAATGTTAGGAATAAAGCCAGTCTCACAGGTCATCACAGAACAACAAATAAAGTGGTTTGGACACCTAACAAAAATGCCCTGGTACTATTCGCCGCAGCGAGCCACACTAAAACGTTAAAACGGGTTTAGAGCGAGTGGAAGACCTCGGAAGATATGGAGGGATGGCATTAAGAACAGCATTACAGAAATGAACATCAGTCTTAATAGTGCTCTTGACAGAGCTCATCATCGAATGTTACATCTTCCCCCGACACTTGGCTGAGGTTCAAGGTGGAAGAGAAGAAGAAGAAATGTTATTTTACTAGGTAATTTTAACATGCAGTAGTGTCCTATTGCTATGGACTGTCGGCTCTCGATACTACTTTCGAAATCAGCGCAATGCAGTCTGCTGCCAAATCGCCCGCAGCTTGGATCGAACACGGCACATCTTAATTAGAAGTGCCATCGCAACGCCCAAGCCACAGACAGAATTATAATAAATTTAACAACATGAGATACAGGTATTCTAACGGCAACTCTGCCCATTGAAGGATGAAGTGTTAGGCCTTCACACATTCTTGATCATGGCATATGAGGTGAAGTGACGAGTTTCCTCCTTCCTCGTTATCTTTCTTACCAGACCAATACCAGCAAGTTATCAGGTGCTCATCATTATCACTACCATTGCCGGTCCCAAGCCAGGATAAAAAAGAAGGGCTGGGCATGGGGCCAGCTCCCCCACCATGTAAACACTTATTTGCTACAGAAACTTGCTAGAAAGGATGCTATTCCGGTTAGCAAATGAGCCAAGTGGTGTGTGATTAAGGTGACCACAATATACTGAGTTGAAAACGGGATATCCTATTAGTACTAGTACTCTGAGCTGAAAAGATGATAACCTGATCGATCGTTTGACAAGAACGCGCTTCTGCCAGTGACTCGGGTTTGAAATCTCCGCTTCATGATGGCATGTTTTTCTTTTCTTTCGGAGGCAAAAAAAAAAAAAAAAAGAAGATATTCCAACCTCCACAGTTTATGACGACTGCAGTAGTCATGCGACGATAAATCTTCATTCCCCAAGGTCTTCCTCTCCCCTCAAATACCCCGTCCTTACAAAAATGGTACTATAGGCAGTACAGACAGAAATATAAAACAGAAACAAAAAATTAATTCGGAAATGTGAATATTTTCTTCTTCGTGTGTCCCCAAGCACGTACTTGCGGTGTGCCGGTTTACATAATCTTCTTAAAGTTCATGTCATGTGGCGTTGGTTATCGTTTTTTCGTGTATTTCCAAAACCTTCTGTCCCCTGTACCTTCAGTCAGTTCTGACTCAGATGATCTTCCATGCAATGATGTCAAACTGTCCAGCAACATCTCTCTCGGTCTTCCTTTACCCCTCTTTCCCTCCAGCCTTCCCACGGACAAGACATACTCCCGTTTTCTCTTTCTCGTAATATGACCAAAGAATGTAGATTGTCTCCTACAGCATAGCTGCAGTTTGTGAATTTCAGCTGGTGATTTATCCAGCGTCTTTAGTAAATATTATGTCCAGGCGATCCTTCCCTGTTAGCACATGTTTGATGGTCTCACAACTTGCTGAAGGAAACATCCTAATTGAATTTCAACAAGTGGAAGGACCGGATGTTAGAGGTATCTTGTGTCATTTGAAAATAAAGTTCATTCGTTCCGCGGGTAAAGATTGGAGAAGACACCACACTATGGCAAACACAACTTCAAGGACCCGATATTCATCAGAATAAATGAACTGAACTAAGGAAAGTTGTTTTGTATTCTTGATTTGAACGGTATCGTTAAATGCTGATGACGGCTTTTTGGAAATCATAAATGTGGTCATTAGAGAAAGATAGACACAGAACCATTTGTAAATGGTGAACCCCAGGAACCGCCCGGTTTCGAACACCGGTAGTGGGCTGCAGCGAGTCGCAGCTGGATTTTAAAGCGAGTCTCCTATCGTCTGCGCTAAAGCATAGCACATGATAGTGTTGTAACTACTACTACTACTACTACTACTACTACTACTACTACTACTACTACTACTACTGATCATGTAATTGCAACAGTTATTCCTCCTCCTCCTCCTCCTACTACTACTACTTCTACTACTCAAACTACTACTACTACTACTACTACTACTACTACTACTACTACTACTACTACTACTACTACTACTACTACTACTACTACTACTACTACTACTACTACTACTACTACTACTGATCATGTTGTAATTGCAACAGTTATTCCTCCTCCTCCTCCTCCTCCTCCTCCTACTACTACTAAAACTACTACTACTACTACTACTACTACTACTGATCATGTTGTATTGCAACAGTTATTCCTCCTCCTCCTACTACTACTACTACTACTACTACTACTACTACTACTACTACTACTACTACTACTACTCATACTTACTACTACTACTGACTGCTACTACTAGTATACTACTACTGATCATGTTGTCCTGCAACAGTTATTCCTCCTCCTCCTCCTCCCTACTACTACTACTACTACTACTACTACTACTACTACTACTACTACTACTGATCATGTTGTAATTGCAACAGTTATTCCTCCTCCTCCTCCTCCTACTACTACTACTACTACTACTACTACTACTACTACTACTACTACTACTACTACTACTTTTACTACTACTACTACTACTACTACTACTACTACTACTACTACTACTACTACTACTACTACTACTACTACTACTACTACTACTACTACTACTACTACTACTACTACTACTACTACTACTACTACTACTACTACTACTACTACTACTACTACTACTACTACTACTACTACCGATCGTGTTGTAATTACAATAACGGCTCTCCTTTCAACTACGGCCGGTAGACAACAGTAGACGGCCGGTTAGTCGGAGTTCTGTCCCCTGGCTGCAGTGCAATTACGGACAATTGCTACTGGCACGAATAAAAAAAACACAGTGAGGTCGAAATGCCTTGCAGAACCAGCGCTGCGACTCACATTAGCGACCGCGTTCAATTACCGCTTCTTGTGACGCATTACGGAGTGGATTAGAGGGAAGGAAACAAGTGACATAATTACTGTGTGTTGGCGATAGACAGCGTGCAGTGCCCTACTGTCATCATACGTTTAGGGTTTGGGTTAGGGTTAGGGATTGGGGTAGGGTTTGGGTTAGGTTTGGGTTAGGATTAGGGGTAGGGTTTAGGGTTAGGGTTTGGGTTGCTACGTTGAGTTTCTGCGAAGACGAGATGCGGCGACACTAACCGTAACGCTAACACAAACCCTAACACTAACGCTAAACCTAACCTAAACCCTACCCCTAACACAAACCAAAACCCAAACCCTATGATGACAGCAGGTCACTGCACGCTGTCTATCGCCAACACACAGTAATTATGTCATTTGTTTCGTTCCCTCTTTTCCACTCCGTATTAGCACTGCAGCCAGGGGACAGAACTCCGACTTACCGGCCATCAACTGTTGTCTACCGGCCGTAGTTGATAGGAGAGCCACAATAACAATAACAACCAGAACAACAACAACGACTGCTACAACAACAACTACTTCTACTACTACTACTGCTACTGTTGCTGCTGCTGCTGCTACTATTACTACTACCGATCATTTTGTAATTATAACAATTACTACTACTACTACTACTACTACTACTACTACTACAACTACTACTACTACAACAACTACTACTACTACTACTACTACTACTACTACTACTACTACTACTACTACTACTACTACTACTACTACTACTACTACTACTACTACTACTACTACTACCGATCATTTTGTAATTACAATAACAACAACAACAACCAGAACAACAACAACGACTGCTACAGCAACAACAACAGCAACAACAACAACAACAACAACAACTACTACTACTACTACTACTACTACTACTACTACTACTACTACTACTACTACTACTACTACTACTACTACTACTACTACTACTGCTGCTGCTGCTGCTGCTACTACTACTACTACTTCTACTACTACTACTGCTACTACTGCTGCAGCTACTATTACTACTACCGATCATGTTGTATTTACAACAATTAATACTACTACTACCACCACCCCCACCACTACTACTAGTACCGATCATGTTGTAATTACAAAAATTACAGCAACAACATCAACAACAACAACAATTACTACTACTACTACTACTACTACTACTACTACTACTACTACTACTACTACTACTACTACTACTACTACTACTACTACTACTACTACTACTACTACTACTACTACTACTACTACCGATTATGTTGTAATTACTGCTACTGCTACTACTACTGCTGTTGCTACTACTATTACTACCGATAAAAGAATTCACTGAAACGCGATCATTAATTTACTGTTTCATCTCCCCCGTCCCAAACAATTCAAGCATTTTCTAAATTAGACTAGTGATTTCACAAATACACTTTTTTCTTCATCCTGCTTGAATCTCATTTCTCTTTGTTTCCTGATTTCTGTGAGCTGCCCCCCAGCTGTGATATCGTATTATTTGTTACAAAAATACAACATATTACATAAATGTATGAAACAAATCAATATAGGATATGTAAAATAGCAAAATATACTTTTTCAACTCAAACACTTGATACTGCAGTTATCAACATGAGGATTGAACTGACTATTCTTTTGGGTGAAAACTACTACTCATCATTAATCATCAAGTCCTTTACAGAACGTCGCTCTCTTCACGGCATGCCTGAAAGTATTCCTTTCTCTAGCCAGCTCTCCGGCCCCATGCGCTTTCAATGCCAATGCATCTTCAATGTCCTGTATCCATCTACGTGGTGGTCGACCCCTGCACCGCCTTCCACAAGCTTCACCCTCCATCACCGTCTTTTCAAAGCCACTATGACGCTTGATGTGGCCAAAATACTTCAACTTTCGGGACAGGACGATGTTTATTATCCAGTTCTCCTTGATGTTCAACTCGTTTAGAATGTTGATATTTTTCCTTTCCATGATCGTTCGTAATCCAAGAATTTTTCTATAACATTTCAAGTCAAAAGCTATAATCTTTACCCCCAGTGAGAGAGTTCAGGACTCACTGGAAAAATGAAGGATGTCGAGATTTTTACTTTAACCAATTTACTAGTGTTTTGCCATATATTTTTTTTTCATGTTGTTTAATCTCTGCATTGCTAATGCAAGTCTTCTTCTGACTTCTTTCGAGCAGTCGCCATTGTTAAAAACTACAACTACTGCTATCATTTATCACCGTTTCTCTGCATATTAATCAATCCTGACTTCAGTAACCGCCTCAATCGTATGATCGATGTGGTCATTACAAATCGTTATTTTCTCCCTAATTGGATAGCAGAAGTATTGTTTAAACAGGTAAATATGATTGCGTGACTGGGAGGGGGGATAATCTATGAAGTTTTTGTTGGGGTCCTGTAGGGGCTTATGATCAATATTACTTTTGAAGTGTGCAGTGTTGGGTCTTTATAGTATAATAATCATTTTTTCAAAATCGGAGTGCATCTGCCCTGAGGGGCTAGGAACCAGCAGTCTGCATACAAATAAGCCAGATCGATAAAATGGATGAGCACACGTCAGTTTCTAGAACAAGACCAATGTCCAGAAGTAGATAACAACCAAAACTCTTCAGGGGATTATATACTCTTCATTCCCATGTGGGACGAATTTTTCGTTTCTTTGATGCCCCAGTCTGTTTGTTGCCGGGCGCCCAAATATAACCAAACCTATGGGTTGAATGCGGTTTCAAGGATCTACTCACAAGTGATTCTCATCCTAATAGTGACACTTTGTGTCACCGGGTGTTTATCTCTCGGTGTGATGTCCTGATGGGGCTGAACATCAGCCAGTCAAAGAATCATTTAAACAGTGAATAAATTAGCCATTCAAACGGTTGATTAACAATTATATCTACAAATTATGGTGTCTGCTTGCCTTTCACGTAACCATTTAAAACACCCCTCTGCTAGTAAGTCCGTCCACATTTTAAACACCTGTATAAATATATAGTCCTTCTTGAATAAGTATGGGTCAGGATGTAGGTAAAGGAGCCTTGTTTAATCCTAAATCTATTGGGAATGAATTATATTGAGAATTCACTCACAGGTAAGTGATTTTTATGAGTATTGAATCCTTTTTCCAGGGACAAGACCATGCGCTTCTCACTCCACTAACAAGGAAATAGTCTTTATCCATAGTCTCTATTTCAAGAAATATGCATAAATTTAGCCATCCACACCGGGGTTTTGTGATGCCTCAGTATTACTGTGCAATATGGTTGTGTGGGCGTTGCGGAATGCCACATAATTTAATAATACATTTGAAATACTATTTAAAGTAAAATCAATTTTCGGCAAGGAAAAAAAGGACCGGGGGGGGGGGGGGGGGGGAAGGTATAAAGTGCTTAAATTTGCAAGTTTCGAAGCCTCTGATGTCGCCAACCCAGACGCCCCTTTAACTGTTTGTTTAATCTTGGCACCCTCGGTATAGCAAACATCGTTTATCGCTTCCTGTCTTATAGTCCAATTACGCTGCGGAGACAGGCCTGGCTAAATAGTATAAAACCTAGTGTAATGTAGTAGTAGTAGTAGTAATAAGGTATTCAACCATTCTATGGTGTTCAACTCTTCTGGATTTTTATTAGTATACACAGAGTTGTTGTCTGTTCTTATATTTGATATGTGTGTGTTTAACACCCCCATTGAGTTCAACACACTCCCCTTTAAACACTTTTAAAAGAAGTGTCCGGGCTATTATATATAATTCGGTAACATGTGGCTATTGCTACGTTCACGTTCCATGGCGTTTACTGTGAATTTCTTACTAATAATTCCGGCTTACATTTTAATAGCATTGCCAACGGGTAAGTGTAACGACTAAAGAAAAGTTCATCATCATCATCATCATCATCATCATCATCATCATCATCATCATCATCATCATCACCGTGTGCTACGACGAAAAGCGTAGCTTGTCAAGTTTCGACATCTCACACAATCACCACAATCACATATCAGTTTCGACATCTCACACAATCACCACAATCTCATATCAGTTTCGACATCTCACACAATCACCACAATCTCATATCAGTTTCGACATCTTAGACAATCACCACAATCTCATATCAGTTTCGACATCTCACACAATCACCACAATCTCATATCAGTTTCGACATCTCACACAATCACCACAATCTTATATCAGTTTCGACATCTTAGACAATCACCACAATCTCATATCAGTTTCGACATCTCACACAATCACCACAATCTCATATCAGTTTCGACATCTCACACAATCACCACAATCTCATATCAGTTTCGACATCTTAGACAATCACCACAATCTCATATCAGTTTCGACATCTCACACAATCACCATAATCTCATATCAGTTTCGAGATCTTAGACAATCACCACAATCTCATATCAGTTTCGACATCTCACACAATCACCACAATCTCATATCAGTTTCGACATCTCACACAATCACCACAATCTCATATTTGTTTCGACATCTCACACAATCACCACAATCTCATATCAGTTTCGACATCTCACACAATCACCACAATCTCATATCAGTTTCGACATCTCACACAATCACCACAATCACATATCAGTTTCGACATCTCACACAATCACCACAATCTCATATCAGTTTCGACATCTTAGACAATCACCACAATTACATATAAAATCAGTGTTCTTGTCTCACCCCCATATCCATTTAGTCAAACCATCTAGGTTTTTATCTCGATTCCTTCCCCTTGCTCCTATAATTTTGCCGGTCGCTACCAGATTTTCTAGTCCATTCCTTTTCATAACGTGTCCGAGAAACACCGGTATCCCAATTTAATGTCGGTATCCATCTAAACATCTTTACATTTAATTATTCTCACTGACGCCTACGGAGTGTTGTTATGTTCTATAGAGTCAATGTCCAAGAAAGTTAATCCACTCAACAAATACCTGTAGAAGTGGGATGTGTCTGCCGAAATGCACAAATATCGCTGCCATGCTGTTCACGGGCACAATGCAGTTACATCTTAAGATGAACGCGAAAGAAGTTGAATCAGTGTTGCTGACTGAATATACGATCAATTCCAATAAACATAAATTAACAGTATACATGTTAAAGATGTATAGCCTTAGGGGGCAGTAGATCATCAACGTGTAGCAGGTCCTTTGCAGAACGATGCTTTCATCGCATCATGCCTGAAAGAAACTCGGTCTCTTGCCATCTCTCCCGCCTCTCACAATTTCCTATCCAAGTATGTCCTTATATCAAGTGCCATAATTGTGTTGGTCTAAGCATCGGTTCAATTCAAAACACAACAAAAATTATAAACATATGTAGTGATTGGTATTCATAGATAGAAGAAGAAAATAAAAGGACACGTTAGCTAACGTAAAAATCATAGCTATAGTTATCATGCCGAATGGGTACATGGACCTCAGAACCATTTAATTGCGCCCCGGAACTAACCCAGAGTTCTACAATT
This sequence comes from Candidula unifasciata, assembly GCA_905116865.2. Taxonomy (NCBI): domain Eukaryota; kingdom Metazoa; phylum Mollusca; class Gastropoda; order Stylommatophora; family Geomitridae; genus Candidula; species Candidula unifasciata. Next base: position 41,639 of record CAJHNH020002067.1, read on the forward strand.
TCACCAAATAAATGAACAGAGGGAGAACCTTTGAGGCTGTTAAATATTATGAATTAATCAAGTAACAGAAAGTGTATTGATCGGCACTCCATCTACTTCTTTCTATGAGAGCCCATCAATACACTTTCTGTCTTGTCTTGTCTTGTTTTGTCTTGTCCACAATTGCCTTACAGCGTAGTGGAGAGTAGCAGTTTTTTTTTTTTTTTTAGCCAGGTGTGTTGCACGTGTTGTTGTTACACTTTCTGTTACTTGATTAATTTAGAATTTCACCAGAGCTCTTCAGTGTGTATACAAGCAAGATTGCAGAACTTGAAGCGCCAGGTGTTGGAAAGATATTGACCTTTTCAGATGATGTTCTTGCACACAGGCAGGGGAGTGATAGGCAACGGATACTCCAAAAGCTACAGACAACTGTAGACAAAGTGACTGACTGGTGTGCTGAAGTGGGAGCTGTCATCAACTCAGAAAAGGGGGCTGTTTTGTGTTGCTCTATGGACAATACAATTGTAAGAGCTAATGTTCCAAGCCTCCTATTTAGGAACAATAAAATAAAAAGAGATCAGTCACAGTTACGATGGTTTGGACATGTATGCAAAATGGGAGAAAATCGTCCACCATGGCAGGCATGGGAGGCTAAGAACCAGGGAATCAGACCTCCAGGACGACCCAGGGTGCGCTGGGAAGACAACATCAGACAGTCCCTAACTGACAGAGGACTGGAATATAACAAAGCCAGAAAGAAAACTGCTGATAGAGACGTCTGGCAATCTCTCTGGCAAACCTCTACACCCCAAGGTAGAAGAGGAGCGACTAAGTAAGTAAAATAAAAAGAGAAAGCAAACGGAGGTATCTGGGTTTCCTTTTCGACAGAAGCCTGTCCTTTAGGGAACATGTGGCAGTTGCGGTGTAATGCCAAAAAGGAATCAATGCTTTCAAGATTATGGCAGCAGTGGACATAGAACAAAGAGTGCTGTTCACAGTGTTCCAGCATGTGATTCTGTCGGTGATAGATTGTGGTCTTGGAATGCTTACCATATCATCAGCTGATGAAACTTGAACGTATACAGAATGAAGCTATGCGAGTAATTCTGGGATGCACAAAAGATACCCCGGTAGTGTGTATGCGATATATACTTGCACTGCCTACTATTGCAGATTGGCTCAAAGTTCAGCAAGCAAAGCCATATCTGAGAGTAGCTGCAGACAAGGAGCACCTCCTGCATGAAGCTCTGGGTAGAGCTAAGGATCACAGACTGAAAAAAAGGAAGGTTTTGGATGTCGCAAGCTGAAGGGTAGTTAGCGTTCTTATGATTTTTTTCTCAAGGTTATGCCCGTGCGCTGGGAAATGAGCAGGCAGATAGACTAGCCGGTTCTGCGCCACTTGGAGGTGTACTGATGTATGACAAGCTAGATCTTGTGAGGGCCTTTATGGAGCCAGTGAACAGTGCGGAGGCACAGGTGGATCATTATTGTCTAAGGAAAATGGCGCGGCGCGGAGTTACCAGGAGATCTGTCTGACGCCCAACACTCAAAGGAAGAGGGAGACCCATTTACAGACAGTTACTGGTTTCATCGGAATTGGAACCCTTCACTTGCTGCTGAAGATGGGGACCTAGCGCTTATGGGAGTGTCCCGAGTAGTGTGATGTCAAATCTCAATTCAACATTCAAAGCCGGGAATCTAACCTGTCACCTTCAAAATGATGACAGCGCCTTGCTGCATTACAAGTGTATAAAGGCACATGACCAACTTCGTTTGGAACTGACGGCTCGATTGAAGTCATTGTAACCATAGATTATGATTCTTGTCTTCTAGTGTGTCCATTGCGTTGCCAACGCGCTTTGAAATGTCGGGGTGCCGGGTTCGATCCCAGCTGCGGACGATTTGTCTTGCGTTGGTTTCGATAGTGGTACCGAGCGCTGACCGTTCAGGAGCAATGGCAAACTACTGAACGTAAAATTTGCCTAGAAAAACCACAACATTCCAAAAAAATGCTAAGGTTGGTTCTGCAACGTCCTGTAAAGGATACGCAACTAACTTTTAATGCTGTTTGTACGGCCTCAATGATTGCCCCGTCTGGTTTTTTTTTCCTGTTTCAGGAACTAACCAATCCTCATTAGCCAGTGGAAACTCAAAAGGGAGAGCATTCTTTGTGAGCTTTTTAAAGAGTCTGGGCAATGACAGTCAAAACGCCATCATCATCACCACGGAGAAGAAGACACGAATTTACGTGTACGTACCATCCACCGCTTCTTTGACGAAGCGTTTCTTACAGGCAAACTCCTCCATTTATCTAAAGGTAAGAGTTTTAAGGTTTTAAACAACATAGATCAACATCATGACACACGGGCAGTAACCCATAAGTGCTCCGTTCTTCTTCTAACTAAAGTTTGAGTCCAAAGAAGCTCAGAACAGTGCACAGGTTCTGTAGCACCGGCGAGGATCCTGAAATACTTTAGGTAGATTTTAAACTCCAAATTTTGCCAAGGCAGCGCTATTAGGCTACTCTTTTCGATTTCCAACTGCCAAGGGATTTTTTTTTACGTACGCAGCAATGCACACGGGCGTGCGGTCTCACTTTCCTGAGACAAGGGGAAATTACTAGACGTCCAAGTCCATGTGAAAGAATCCCAGCCCTTACAGTCCTTGAGTATGAGAATGCATGAGAGCTGGCGAGAGACCGAGTTTCTTTTAGGCAGACCGTGATGAGAGCGACGTTCTGCAAGGGACCTGCTATATGATAATATCCTGTATATAACGTCGGATTCAAACCAATAGTTAACAAACATACACAAGGCCGTCTTAACGCATTGGCTTGCTGGGCACTTGCACGGAGGCTTCACAAGTATAAGGTCCCCCATGGGAACATGTTTGTGTAGCGTGACTTGCTATTAAAACAATATTTGATGTTTAAATTAACTCTGTAATATAAAACCGAATTGGGAATGTCTCCCGTGACGCAGTCGTGACGTCAGGGGCAAGTTATAAATTAAGTACCCCGAATTTTACCCCCTTCTGGGAGAAAACGAGAATAGACCAACTACCTCCTCAGCAAGCATGTCACAAGTGTCGATTATCTGGGGGTTTCCTTCGAAGTCGGAGTGCATCTGCCTGCGAGGCCATGAACCAACAGTCTGTTTACAAATAAGTCAGATCTGTAAAACCTATGTACACGCAACACTCAGGTTCTGGGACAAGTCTAAATCCAGAGGTGGATAAACAATCTGAACCCCCCACCCCCGGAGTTTACAGCCGGATAAAGCCAAGCAGACGTAGAATAATAATAATAATAATAATAATAATAATAATAATAATAATAATAATAATAATAATAATAATAATAATAATAATAATAATAATAA